>VBSM01002153.1:49025453-49052255 GCA_008086735.1 Cheirogaleus medius
GCGGGTCAGGAAAAGACGCGGCGGGGTCGCGCTCACGTGGCCGCGAGCGCCGAGAGCTCTGGCTCTTAGGTTTTCCGCTTTCTGGGTCGAAAACTCCGCCACAGAGCTGGGTTCGAGGCGGCGGGAGAGTCGAGCCCGCGGCCACGGCGGTCTGTGTCAGGCTCGGAGGTGGCTGATCTCCGTGAGCAGGTCGGAGGCGCGGATGCTGGGCCCAGGTGTCGGTACCGGGAGGACGACAGTCGGGAGGCTCTGCATTCCGCCCTCTCCCTCCAGCCTGGCCTCAGCTTGACCTCTTCTCAGGTTTTCTTCAGGGTCAGGCCTGAGGGCGTTCACACTGATGAAAACTCAGACTCTTTCTTAACCCTCTCCCCTGCAAAACAGAATTTAAAACAGTAACCTTTAAGTTTATTTTATGAATGTTATATGCCCATTGTAGATAATTGAGTAAATATAGAAAACTATAAAGAAATGAAAATTACCTGTAGTTCCCCTCTTATTTTTTTCTAAATATTTAAAAAATTGCTTTTATTCTTACCAAATGCAATTTTAAGTATAGTCTTTGGAGTGTCGCAGATAAGGAAGAAACTTTCCACTTTCTTTAGTCTGTCTTCTTTCTCCTTTAAACACCCGTTCAAAAAGGAAGTAGAATATTGACTTAGGTTACTCCCCACATTTCACCTTTCTCTGAGACCATCCCGAGACCACGAAATTTCAGAGCCGAATAGTATCTTTGAGTTCAGTTTGAGTTCCTTCTGTTTTCTGAACTAACACTCAGAAGTGACATGACTTTCTTGGGGTTGCCTAATTAGCTGCATAGCTGGAAGCAGAAGAACCCAGAGATGTTCTGCCTCCAAAGTCAGGCTTCTCCCGACACTCCAGGATCACAAAATATCACAGTTTACTTTTAGGTCAGAGATTTAAAGAGATCAAAGGCAGAAAAGGGAACAGGGGAGACAGGCAGTCCCATTAGGAAAGGGACAGTTTTGTTTGGAATTTTGGTACATTTTAATTCCTTTTTACAAATGGAAACAAGGTAACATTTTCCAAAATTCTGAATAGATGCTATCTGCCATTGGAAGAAAACACCAGCAAGAAGGTACACTGGGAGGCAGAGAGCTCTTTTTTGGGGAGGCATCCAGTTCTTTGAGACAAGCACCAATCTCTGAAGAAGTTGGTCTTGTGACTTCCCCAGCCCGAGTGCTGGCACCAGTGCGCCTTCCCTTGCAGGTCTGCCACCATTCTCTCTGCCTCCATCAGTAGCCCTCTGCTGGAGCCTGCCCAGGGATGCCCCTCCTTCTGCCATCCACCCGACAGTGCTTGCGGTTCTCTTACTGGGAGTATTAACTGACACCTCTGTCGTCACTTCCTGGGAGGCCTTACTCTTCACACAGGAAACCTCCTTCCTGAGCACACAGCAGCCTCGAATAAGTCTGTTGTGAACATGGTTGTCAAGACCATGTGAAAACCTCACCAAAGCCTTAGGCCAGTCCTGGCTCTTTTTGGAATAGATAATTCACCCTTTTTCTCTCTGACCAAGACTAGTAATGATAATAATAGTGAACATTTAGCGTTTAGTGTTAGACACTGTACACATTAGTCCAGACTCGTTTTATAGGTGAGGAAACCAATTCAGCACAGATAAGCTTGTTTGAAGTCACACGCCTAGGAAATGCAGAGCCAGAATTCACACTTAGCCCTGCTCAGAGACCGTGCTTCCAACTGCCAGATGGGACAGGACTAGGCAGCACAAGGGCCATAACCACCTGGAAGGGATTTTATTTTTTTTCCATCTTCAGTGAAGGTCCATGGTCACCTTGGTTCCTGTGCCCTGTCCTAAGTTTACATAGCAGCCAGTTTTCATTTTGTGTCATTTTTATTTTCCATAAGCCATTTTTGTCCCATTTAATAACTAAATGTTATTTAGTTATTCGTTCTTTTGTAAACTTTTTCACATGGAAACATTAGATAAATAGTCTTTGTTAGCTCCCATGTCCTAGTTTGGTGTTTGGACAAGCGTGGAGGTGTGGCCAGATAGTAGATTCTGGAGTTAGACAAATTGTCTGAATCTAGATTTTACCATTGACTGACAACATATCTTTTTTCTTTTAATTCTTTCATTTCACGTTTTTCAGAGTATTCAAGTAATGCCTGTACAGGCCTGATATAGCAAGTTAAATAATACCAGTGAAATACCTGTACCAGTGAAATAATACATTACAAGATGCATAAAGATGCAGCTACTCCTCTGCCCCTTCAGTCCTGTGCCTGTTAATCAGCATGAGCTGCCGTTCTTTTCCTGGGCAACTTGCTCAGCCTTCCCAAGGCTGTTTTCTTGTCTCTAATGTGAGGCTGACACCCCGCCTTGTGTAGGACGGGAGATGATGTATGCAATAGGTGCTCTCTCAGTGGCAGTCCTTGTTATGTGTGTGGAGGGAGCATGTGTGTGTTAGGGCTACAGCGAGTTGCATTTTGCCACGGAAGGAGGGGTTCTCTACCTTTGCCACTCCGAGCCCAGTGGCGTTGTCAGGGGTGGAGCTGCACAGCTCTGAGCAGGGCCCAGAAGGGGCAGGGGAGCACTGAGAGCCACATCCAGGGCGGGTCTGAGTTCCAGGGCTTCTCATCCTGGGCTGGGCTCTTCCGAGGTTCAGATGAGGTTAGGGAACTGTGGAGGATGAAGAGACTGCTTTAACCCACACCTCCCCACTCTGGAGAAAACCTCAGGCAGCACCACCTGCCTCTCTCCTGCACACACCTCTTCCTGCCTTCCCTACCTTGACACAGAGGTCTCTCCCCACCCCCATGGCATTGTGCCTGGGTTGAGAATGGTAGAGAAGGGTGAATCTGCCAGGCAGTGAATCAGAAGGCTGTCCCAGCGCTGCTCTTTCCCCCTGCTCCTGGCAGGCTCCTGCAGGGCTGAATTGGTAAATATCCTTGTGAGCAGAGTAAGCCTTTGTGTGTCCTGGCAACTCCTGCTGTTCCTGGGGTAACACCCTCCTGGAAAGATGATGGGGATGCCTTTGGCCTTGAGATCTTAAGCGGACAGCGTTTCAAATAGCTCCAGGCCTCCAGACCAGCTTGGGGGCCAAGAAGAGAGTTTGCAGGTTTGGAGAAGGAGCTGCCAAGTTGCTCAGGGGATAGACGTGAGAACCAAGAGGGAGGTGGAAGGTGCAAGAAGACTGTTTAATTTTTGCCTAAAAGCCAAACACAATACGGTCATATTAGTTCTTTTCAGAGCTCAAAGGCTGAAACAAGAGTGAAAGAAAACTGAAAGATCTGTAGTTTTCCTGTTATCCAAAAGTTTACTACCCAATTTGATGACTTGTTTTTGTAACTTGCTTGGATAAACTTATTTAAGAATTTTACCAGGCAGCTACCCTAAGTCCTTTTTAAATCAAGGTGTGATATAAGTCCATTAATGAATTAAAATAAAATACTTCCAGATTTCTGGGTTATTCTCAAGGCAGTTTTGCTAGATAACGATACCCCACACTTGGACAGTGTTTTGTGGTTTACAAAGCACTTTCACATCTGTTTTCTCACTTGGTTGTCATAATAATCTTGGGAGCTGGGCAGGGCATGTCTTGTTATTATCCCTGTTTTGCAGATGAGGAAGCCAAGGTTTTTAGAAGGTTGAGTGGCCTGTTCAAGGTCGCTTGGGTGAGGGGAGGATGGGGAGTGGAGTGCTTTGTGGTCCCCAACCCCCACTCGTGGACTGGTACTGGTCAGTGGCCTGTTAGGGACTGAGCCGCAGAGCTCTGCCACCCCTCTTGCCACCCCCACCCCCACTGTTGCCCCCAGTCCATGGAAAAATTGTCTTCCATGAAACTTGTAGGGGAAGGCGCAGCAGGAGGTGAGTGGTGGGGTGAGCGAGTGAAGCTTCACGTGTATTTTCAGCTGCTCCCCATCACTGCCTGAGCTCTCCCCACAACCCCTGGTCCGTGGAAAAATTGTCTTCCATGAAACCGGTCCCTAGTGCCAAAAAGGTTGGCAGCTTTTTGGCATTGCTCTAGAGCCCACTGAGATGAAACAGCAGGATGATTCCTGGGACCCGAGATCCTTCTGAATTCTTAGATTTAAAAAATACATGAATTCTTCTTTATGAGTGAGCATGGACCTGCTGGTAGGGGCTTTTCTGAATCGCTTCTTTTTGTTGTTAGAATTTGCATGTAAGATTGAAACCAAGATGGCTGACTCCACCGTGCCAGGCCCACCCTGTCTTTGCACCGTGTGGTAGTGGCGTGAATTATCTTGCAGGTAATTGTGAGTTAGAAGACTGTACTCAAAAGGCATTATGCAGCAGCCAGATGTTCATTTTACTAAATGGAAAATATGACTCAGAACTGGGGCCAGCCTGACCCTCCAAGCAGGCAAATTAGCCATCGAGGATGCGGTCTCTGCCTTTGGGTTGTAGAGAATGTGGGAGCTGGGAGCCCAGCCTCAGGTGGTTCAGTTTAGTTCTCCCCATTTCTGTGATTTGGTCTTTCTTCTACTCCTCACTGGGCGCTGTAGGATATTCTACCAAAATTCTGCTGAAGTGTGGGCAGAATTACCAGTAAGGCTCAGAAGGGCGACCTGGGCAAGAGCTCAGGTGGAAAGTAGCTGAGGGCAAGCGTTTGAGGAGTGAGAGGTCGGGCTGGAGAAGGCTTCATCCAGACCTGAATCCGGGTGACAGGAACAACCAGCGTTTGCATAACAGCGCGATAGGGCCTCCTTTGTGTGCCTGCCTTAGGATCCCGGCAGCAACCTGAGGGTATGAGCAGGGCAGTGAATAACACCCCCGCTTTGCAGAGAAAGTAGAAGTGAAGCAGCAGTAAGGTTGGGGAATTGGCCCAGAGTTCCACGATGAGCAAGTGGCAGAGCTGAGACCGAAGCCCAGGTCTTCTGACCCTTCCTTGGTTGGCTGTTCTTTTGAGTAGCCATCCAGCCTTTCCCCTCCTTCCTTCCTCCCCCCACAGCTCCCCGGGGCTCTGGGCCATTCAGCAGGCCATTCAGCGTGCTGGCACTAAGGGAAGCGGTCATGAGAATTTTTCCAGTGCCGAGAGGTTTCTGGAAAAAAATGGACCTGTATCTGTGCCCCGATCTGTGCTTCGGGTTTGAGGGTGATTGGACCGTCGATGCTCACCTCAGAGGCTCTCGAGAGTGCTTGTGCAAGCGTTTCCAAGAGTGATGGCGTCTCAAACGCTGCTAATGGAAAGTGGTAAGAGTTCCATTTTCCTGTTTCAAGCGAGCATTTCCCCCTCGGGGTCATAGCAACCACTTCCTCCTCTGCACCCTAGAACGGGTAAACACCAGTTACAGCAGAGTATTCCCTTCTGAGAACCTCTCTGGCTTCCTTTTTTTTTTCTTTGTCTTAAAACACATACACACAGTGTTGAAGGACAGTTCTCCTTCCCTCTGGTTTAGAGATTTCAGAGTACCCTCCCCTGCGGTGGCCTTGGAAACACAACTCACACAGAGGTCAGGTGCACTTCTTGCACTTGACCTTGTCAGTCGTGCCATCCTGCTCCGTTTTGGAGGGAACCAGGTTGGAGCCCGTGCAGTAGGAATGCGGAGTTTCTGCACTGGAGGGAACCCTGGATGGCCGAGCACTTGTGGGAAAACAGGAAGGTCATTAAGCATGATAAGGAATAGCTACTAGAATAGTCCTTCTGGAGTGGGGCTGGGGAGCAGCGTGTCTTGGTGGGTAGGTGCTGAGGAAAAGGAAGCACAAAGGGACTGTGAAGAAATAGAAAGGATGTGGAGGATATTCGGGAAGGGGCGAGTGAAAGGTTTAAAGAGAGTTGCTAACTTTAGGTATTTAAAAAATATATTAATATTTAAAAAATACATGTAATTGCTGGTTTTGAATTACAAGAACCTCTTCTGAATCTACTGCAATTTTTCTTAGAGCCTTTGAGTCCATGGAATTCTATCATCGGAAAATGATGGTGGTGCAGAGCTGATCACCCCTGAATTTATGGGGTGGCAACTGAGATTAGTGGGAAATGGAGGAGATTGGGCATATATGGGCCACAAAAACCTTCCAACTCTGTCCCCTAGCCAAGCCGTGACCAAGCTAAAAAAGGGGGGGGGGAGTTAAGCCACATTTTGTGTGTTTGTGCTTATTAACCTTTATGCATTATTAAATAGAAAATAAAAGAGCAGGTCTCTGAGCCTATCTGACAGATCTCTCAGCAGAATAACAGGAGCTTCCCACAACCCTGGTGGATTTGCAGATATAAAAACTCAAATTGCAGACAAGCTTGTCATGTGTCCTACTTTGTGCAGAAAGGCCAAGAAATGTGAATATGTAGCATACATCTAATGTGCGTGATGTGTATGTGTGTATTGATCTATTCCATACAACATCTATGCCTATATATCTATCTATATCTATGTCTATATCTTTAGGCTTCAGAAGACCTATCAAAGATTTCCATACATCTAGAGAATTTAGGAGGGTCCCTTTGTCTGCAGGGTGGGATTTGGCTGAAATAGTTTCTGGTACCACCACCTGGTTGCTGTGATTGTCTTTAGACCAACCAAGGCCCTGTATTAGCCTTCCTTCAATCATCCCCACCCCTAAGCAGACAGAACCTACTCTTCCACAGTTCTCTAATTCATCCCGTTTTAAATGGGAACATCTAGAAGAATGTCCTTATCAGAAACTTGGTGCAATTTGACGCATGTTTGTCACTTGTCAGAAAGAGGATTCTGGTGAGGAGGGGCCATCATTCTGAGTGTGGCAGGTTTTGGGTTTTTGGCTTTTTTTTTTCTTTCTTTCTTTCTTTTTTTAAATCCTGCAGTTGGGGTAGATTGAGAGCCAAGTGCATGCCATTTACCTGGGGCCTTATTCCTGTTTGCCTGCCCAAATTCACACCTGTTTTAGGAGCTGCGGTCTGAAGGTAGTGAGATGGCTACACCACCTGATCAAATCTGGGGTTCATTCAGTGATAACAGCTCCCACTGAGGCAGGAGACAGATTTCTTCACTGCACACCTAACACAGTGCTCCCCACCCACGCCCAGGGACCTGGCCGTTCTTTATCTCTGGCATGAAGATTCCTTCCCACTTCTCTATTGTCAAGATCCTTAGGCCTTTGGAAAGCACCTTCATTCCCAGGGACCACACATCCAGATTGGAGTGGAACACAAAGGAGCTGTCATGGGCTTGTCAGCCTAGTATTTGGGCCAAGGTTGAGGACAGCTGCCTGGGACACACTTCCAAGTTGCCTTGGGGAGTGCTCCACCAGTCTTTGTTACAAGCAGGTTTTTTAAGGCACAGGGGACAAGGAGTGGGCAGATACAAAGTTGTTTGACAGGCATTCTCATTGGTCTACAGAAATAACATAGGTTAGTGATTGGCTCTACGTTGTTGAACTATACGGTGTGAGTTACGGTGTCCAGTATATGGCGTTTTATGGCTACTGGGCATCATTTAGTCTACAGGCCACATAGCAAGTGGCCTCAAGAGGTAATTATTTAGCTAGCGAGGACAGGGGGAGGGAGACGTGACTGTTGTCACATGCTGTCACATTTCAGTGCCTCTCTGGACTTCGTCATTAAAGGGGGCTCGAATTTCTCGGGTAAAAAGTTTCTTTTCTTTCTTAGTCTAAAGTGGAAGGTTTTGGCCGGGCGCGGTGGCTCATGCCTGTAATCCTAGCACTCTGGGAGGCTGAGGCAGGTGGATCGCTCAAGGTCAGGAGTTCGAAACCAGCCTGAGCAAGAGCGAGACCCCCCATCTCTACTAAAAATAGAAAGAAATTAATTGGCCAACTAAAAATATAGAGAAAAAAATTAGCCGGGCATGGTGGCGCATGCCTGTAGTCCCAGCTACTCGGGAGGCTGAGGCAGAAGAATCGCTTGAGCCCAGGAGTCTGAGGTTGCTGTGAGCTAGGCTGACGCCACGGCACTCTAGCCTGGGTGACAGAGTAAGACTCTGACTTAAAAAAAATAAAATAAAATAAAGTGGAAGGTTTTAAAAATAACCATCTTCCTCCCTCACTTGGGACAATTACTGTGGCCTCAAAATCAATCTTTCTTGTTTTCACCCTTTCTTGCCTGTTTTCTATTCACTAGGTCTACGCTACACACAGGCAGAGTGATCCCTTCAGAACTGTGGTCCCCGCTCCCTGGGCCACAGAGCTCTGCTGCCCCCACCCCTGCCTGTGGAAAAATTGTCTTCCGTGGGACTTAGGAAGGGAGTGGCGCACAGCAGGAGTGAGCGGTGGGCAAGCAAAGCCTCACTTTTATTTACAGCCGCTCCCCATCGCTCACACCTCCGCCTGAGCTCCACCTCCCCTACAAACTCCCTGTCTGTGGAAGAATTGTCTTCCATGAAACCGGTCTCTGGTGCCAAAAAGGTTGGGGACTGCTGTTTTAGAACAGAAACCAGATTATGACACTCTTCTCTCAAAACCCTCCAGCAGCTTCCTATCTCCCGAAAAATCCAAAGCCCTAAGAATGGCCTAAAGAGCACTGCAGGAGCCGACCTCAGTTCATTCCACTTTGCTTATTCCATTCCAGCCAATTTGCTGTTCCTGCTGGCCTTGGAAGGCACACCTGTCTCAGGCCTGTGCACTTGGCTGTTCCCTCTGCCTGCAGTGCCTTTCTCCTCCACCTGTTTGTGGCCCAGCCCCTTGCTTCCTGCCGAAAAGACCCAGCTAAAACAGCACACCCCTCTCTCCCCTGCCCTCGGCCACTCCCTGCTTATTGCTGCCGGATGCAATATTTGTTTATCACCTACCTCCTTATACTTAGCATGTAAGCTGCTTCAAGGGTAGGGACTTTGTTGTGTTCAAAATCCCCTGCATGTAGAACAGTGGCACCCTTGTAAATACCTGTCCAATGTTGAATGCATGCATGCATGCAAAAATGGATCCCTTAGTAACCACATTTATTGGGTTCCTTTATTGTGTTTGTAGCAAAGGGTCCCTGCTCTCAAGGAGCTCACTCTTTTGATCTGTTGTTTGTGGAAGGGTTTCCCACACAAGTCTCTTTTCCACTCCTGTTCTTCCCATACTTTTTAAATACTGGGAGGCCCCTCCACCATATGAGTCCAGCTGTCTGTCATCAGAATGGCCCTTCACTAATGTGTCTGGGCTTCTAGAGTCCCATGGGGTCTTCACAGAGTAGTCAGCCTATTCAGGGAACAGTTTTCAGTCTTGACCTTATGGAATCCACATAGAGGGGAAGAAAGCCCTATTTCTCCCTCAAATTAAGGGACATTTTGAAGGGAGCTTGTTCTCAGATCAAATACAGGCAGAAGAACTAGAAGTGATGGGTAAGATATAGCAGCAGTTTTTTCACATTACCTGTTTGCTTGGTGTTCTGCATATTTTTTAAATTGTGAAAGCAAACTATGATACAAAACATTTTGAAAATAAAGAGAAAGAATGTATATCATCATAACCAAACATCTAGATTCTGTTGATTATTAGTTGATTGGTTAATTTATAGTCCACTTTATTCAAAAAGGATTTGAGGATGCTTACAAACTTATGTGCATGTAGTACAACCGAATATAATAAGAAATCAGAGCAAAAGGTCAAATAGTTCATTGCAGTCAGTATGAAGTTAATGTGCAGAAATGCATACTAATACAGCTACTCTCATAAACTGGTATATTTCCTCTCAGCTTTTTAAAGCTATATACATTTTTCATAGCCTATCCTGCTTTTCCACCTCCCTTAAAATCATAGCAAAATTTTCCATGTTTCTTTCTAACCCTTATGGTTAAGGACTGAATGATCAATCCCAAGGATGTGCCCATAATTTATTTAATCATTCCTCTATTGTTGGAAGTTGGGTTATTTTCAATACCATTGTTATTGGAAACAATGGTATAATTAACATCTTTGTACTTGTAACCTTTTCCATATTTTAAGAGTATTTCCTTAAGTAGATTTCCAGAAGTAAAATAACTAAATGAAAGGCTGAACCATTTTTATGGCCCTTGAAACATATTCCTGGGCTAATTTCCCAAAAGGTCATGAGCCTTCGGAATGTCTCCCGGCGGCGTGTTGGCGTGTGTTCCACCTTACTCTCCTCACAAGCGCTAGTACTTATCATTTTTCTATTTTTTGCTAATTTAGTAAGCAAATTATATAGTGTTACTTTAATTACATGTATGTCAGATTATATGTATGTTATCAGATTATCTGCTGGCATTTTAGAGTGTGTCTTACCCTTGGTTTGAGTTCTTTGTATGCAAAACTTATCAATCCTTTATTGTATTTGGTAAGATATTTTCTCCAGTTTCTTTGTTTTTTGCTTTGGTTTGCAGGTTTCTTTGCTATTGATACTTAGAGGTTTTTTACATTTTGGATAGTCAAAGCCCTTGGTAATTTACTCTGTTACTTACCTAGAGACTGTAGTCCAAGTTCATTAGCTCGGCCATTAAGGCCTTTGGTGATCTTGGCTTAGTTATTCCAGAAGTTTCACCTGCTCTTTCTCTCCTCATAAATTCTTATAGGAAGCTGTGTTAGTGGCTCATCTAGCATATTTGGCACCAAGAGTAGATGATTTTTTTTAACACTCCTCTCTTCTGTAATGACAAAACTTATTTTCAGTAATTAATTAAGAAATAAATAATTATAATGGCCAGAAAAGAATTGCAAACAATTAAACTTTTCTATGATGGAACTTTTTGCATATGATCATGCTAGTAAGAAAGAAAAGCAGAGGTAGAAATGCATATAATACGTGCTAATGACATGAATGCTTATTTTGGATAAAGGGAAACTTACATATTAGTCTGTAGCAGTAATGAATAGAACATGAGAGTGCATTTTTGAGTCTTCTGTCAATTTATCAGACTTCATAAAAATGCTGATCTTCTTTCTCTGTTTATCACATTCTATAGACTAAGCCAGAGTTGTCTGTCTTCTCTGATAGTTGGCAGCAGAGCACTTTTTATTCATGTTAATTTTGAAGAGTTTCTTTTATTTGAAGCAAATACTTGAATACAAATAGGAAAAATTTGAAACATAAAGAAAATTTGGAAGAAATTCACAAAAAAATCCACTTTCAAATAAATTCCAGAAATTGCAATAATGTCCTTATCTTTTTTTTTTGAGACAGAGTCTCACTCTGTTGCCCGGGCTAGAGTGCCATGGCCTCAGCCTAGCTCACAGCAACCTCAAACTCCTGGGCTCAAGCGATCCTCCTGCCTCAGCCTCTCGAGTAGTTGAGACTATAGGCATGTGCCACCATGCCTGGCTAATTTTTTCTCTATATTTTTAGTTGGCCAATTAATTTCTTTCTATTTTTAGTAGAGACGGGGTCTTGCTCTTGCTCTGGCTGGTTTCAAACTCCTGACCTTGAGCGATCCTCCTGCCTGGGCCTCCCAGCGTGCTAGGATTACAGGTGTGAGCCACCGCGCCCGGCCAGGTCCTTATCTTTTATAATAGTTTTTCAGGTTTGATTCGATGTCTCACTGTTGAAAAAGTTATAAAAATAAATAAATACTCCCAGGTAGTGTCACAGAATGAGAGGGTGGAAGTATGCTAGGTTCTATTTCTTTCTTTCTTTCCTTATGTTTTTTAGAGACAGGGTCTCGCTCTGTGGCCCAGGCTGGAGTGCAGTTGTGCGATCATAGCTCACTGCAGCCTTGAACTCCTGGGCTCAGGAGAATCCTCAGCCTGAAGCTTCCCTAATGTATTCCCTTTCTCCCAAAGTAATCCTTCCTCTTCTGACTACCTGTAGCCCAATCCCTGTGCCTTTGTGCAGTCACTTACCATTTTCCACCCTCTGCTACAGTTCTTTAGGCCCATGCTCATTCGCCTTACTGGACTGTGGGCTCCTCAGGACTTGGAACTGAACCTAGAGCGTCGTGTGTAGGTGCTGAGTATGTGTTGTTGGATTTGAAGGGGTAAAGTGCCAGAGGAAGGAAACAGGCAGCAGGGGCCACCTGATTTCACGGGCAGGAGCGATGATGGAGGCTGCTGCAGTCAGAAAAGGGGCTGGGGGGCTGGGGCATGGAGAGAGCACAGCAGGACAGGTTTGCTGTCACTGAGCATAGACCCTTCTGGAGGGGAAGGCTGATAAGTCAGTCCTTCCTCTGCAGAGTGGGATCCTGGGTAAGTCCCTTCCTCTTCTGGGCTTTCTCTGCCATAAGGGACTTGAATGGGCTGATCTCAACTCCAGCTCTTGCTGCTCTCATGTTCAGAGTACAACACACAGTGCCTTCGCGGGCTCAGCCCGATCCCAGATCTGCGGGAGAAAGCAGAGCCTGCTGTGTTGCTTGCAGCGAGGGACAGCGCTGGTCTCAGGAAGTGTGGGTGGCCTGATTGGCAAGGGAGCCCAGGATCAGCTCAGGGTAGCCTCCCTGGGTCCTGGTTCTGGAACTCTCGTTGTCCGCCCCTCTCCCTCAGGGGCTGGCCCTGGTGGTAGGACCTCACTCTGGGCCTCTGAGGCTGCTGCCTCTTGTTCTTCGCCTCCCGGTGTGTGTGGAGTGTCCCTTCCTGGTTCAGAAACCCCAGCCTTAAGCTAGAACCCACAGTTAGAGCTGGGGATTCTGAGCTCTCTTCCACTGTCTCAACCAGACCCTGGGTCTTGGGGCACTCCCACCTGTTTACTTTAACATGCATTTATTGATACCCAACCCTGGGAAAGCAGCGTGTTAGGTAGGGCAGGGGTGGGGAACCTTTTCATGTTGGAAGGCTGCATTAATTTAGCTGTAATCAAATAAGGCCAGGCCGGGTGCAGTGGCTCACGCCTGTACTGTAACCCTAGCACTCTAGGAGGCCGAGGCAGGTGGATCCCTCAAGGTCAGGAGTTCAGAACCAGCCTGAGCAAGAGCGAGACCCCGTCTCTACTAAAAATAGAAAAAAATTAATTGGCCAACTAAAAATATAGAGGAAAAATTAGCCGGGCATGGTGGCGCATGCCTGTAGTCCCAGCTACTCGGCAGGCTGAGGCAGGAGGATTGCTTGAGCCCAGGAGTTTGAGGTTGCTGTGAGCTAGGCTGAGGCCATGGCACTCTATCTAGCCCAGGCAACAAAGTAAGACTCTGTCTCAAAAAAATAAATAAATAAAATAAAATAAGGCCGAATTCAAGAAACTTCAATTAGATATACTTAAAAATGTACATTTTGTAAAAATCTAACTACTAAGTACTTAATAATTTCAAAAAATGAAAGCTATTGGTTAATTTTAAAGTTAACTAACCGTTTAATGACTTTGTTGTGTCTACTTTTTGTCGGAAAGCATTTGAATATTTGGTTGCCCCATGGAGGTCCAGCAATTTCTGTTGATCCTCTAGATGGATGTCAGCCATTTGTGACCTTAAGGGTTAGGTAGGAGAATGTAGATTCGCAGCAATAAGTGCTTGAAAAGCAAGAAAGCATTTTCAGGCATGTTGAAAGCATTTTCAGGCATGTTGCCCAAGGCATGGGTATTCTGCATTTTTCCATATTTCAAGTGGATCTTTCTTAGCATCAAACAATGACTTTAAAGTGTCAGTCTACCGAGAGCTCAATCAACTCCATCTGTAGTTCTTTAGGTGCCTTGGTGTTACCAACTAGGATAAGGCTGAAATGCTGATTTGAGTGTGATGTCATGATTTTGAAAGTCAGTGAGTCTTTCATTGTATTCTCCAATTAATAGGTCTGTAACAGCTGCGTATTCTTCAAATGATTCGCATATATCATCCTGCTCATCAGTGACCTTTGCTAACTAGAGAAAATGTTCATCCAAATTTCCTTTTGAATAACTGTTTTGAAAAAAGGATTTGAAAAAAGATAGCTTTCTTTGAAACGCTTGGCTTTTTTGCCTATCATATATAGACTTAGTTTTACCTTGCAAAGAAATACTCAAGTCATTTTGATTTGACATATCATACAGAAATGCTACATTCCTATAGAAATCTTTTTTCAGTAATTTACATTGCTGATTCTTTCTTGATAAAATTTAATTATCTGTTCTCACAGAGATAAAATTTAGGCTAACACTTGTCCCTATGATAGCCAACACATTTTAGAATGAATGATATGGCAAATCCACACCATGAATACCTCCTGATTCAACTTTAGCAAGTTGTGAAATTGACCATACCGTGCTGCATTTGCATGAATATAGTTAACAATACTTACAACTTGTTGCAAAGTGTCACTTAAAATAGCAGCTTTAGCACAGAGATTTTGCTGGTGCAAGATACAAGAAAAGAAATGAGAGCATCTGGATCTGTTAATACGTTTTTTATCTGTGCCATAAACCCTTCATGTTTTCCTGTCCTGGAAGGTGCACCGTCTGTACATACACTCACTAAATTTACCAAATTCAGTCCAACTTCACGACATTTATCTTGAAAGTTGTTGAAAATATCTATTCCCTGCATTCTGTTTGCAAGAGTGCCCAAAGTCAGTAACTCTTTGTAGTAAAGAAAATCTTGTTATGACCTGAATGAAGTGTAAAACCTGCACAGAATCAGTGGTATCAGTTGATTCATCCAAACGAATTGACTAATATATATTTTCCTTTTGAAGTATTGTATGAAGTTGTTCTGTTAACTTGAAGGCTAATTCATGCTACCAGTCAGTTCTGGTTCTCCTTGAAAGAGGCAGTTCTTTCTAAAATGTGTTTGTACTTTCAAACATTATCAGGGTCTAAGCATCCTACAACTTCGACAATGCATTCTTTCACAATTCCTGCCTCACTGAATGGCTTCCTTTTTTCCTTGAGTATATACCCTGCTTTATAGGTTGCTTCAGTGGCATTATTTCCAGGTCTTAATGCTGCTTGAAAGAATTGTTTTTCCTTTTACTTTTCATCTTTTAATTTCTGCAATGCAACCTTTCATGCCTCTCCCTCTAATTTAAAATATTTGTGGTCCTTAGGAGTGTCATAATGCTGATGAGCATTAAATTTTTTTAATGTTGACATTGTAGTATCACAAAGCAAGCAGATCATCTTATCTTTAGCAGAAACAAGATAATATTGCAATTCCCAATCCTCATCAAAAAAATCTGTTTTCTTCAGTGTTCTGTTGGTCTTCTTTGACACGATGGGCTGTTAAGCAGACAGAATTGAAAGATACTGTCGAGCTGTGCAACTATTCACAAATTCCACTTCAAACAGAAACACAGTGCGCTGTTATCAAAAGCTGATAACAGACTGGTGTACTCAACCCCCATAAACTCTTACCAACCAGCCTCATGCAGTAGTGGTGCCGGTCAGGTGGAGGAAGTTAGAACTAAATCTTGAGCGTAGCAGCTGTCAATTTAACCCTTATGGCTTACTAATGTTCTAATTGTGCTGGTCAATCTGGGAAAATTATTTCTTTGAAATTGGTGTGATTCTTTGGTATTTTAAATATGTTCATTTTTTAAATAAAATGAAAATATAAAAGATGAACAAAAATGTATTAATAAAAATAAAAGGATTTGTGCTGTAAAATTTGGATTCAGTCAAAAGGCTGCACTTAAGGACCTAAAGCCACATGTGGCCTTAAGGCTGCATGTTCCCCACCCCTGGCCTAGGGTCTCAACAAGCCGTCAAGGAATGCTTGCTGTAGCAGGGGCGACACTCATGGTATAACCAGATAGTCTGAATGCGCTCTCAGCAGAGCAAGGGATGGATGTGTGAGGTCTGAGGGAACAGCACTGCAGAGGGAGAAGTGGTTAGCCATTTTTAGTGCATTGGGCAAGGGGAAATGGTTTGGGGAAAGTGTGCAGAAGAGATGCTAGCATGGTTTAGAGAAAGAGTAAGAGTTCTATGGGCAGGATAGGGGAAGGGCCTTCCAGCCAGAGGGGACAGCGCAAAAGTCACAGGAGCATGCAGCAACATGGCATGTCTCGGCAAACGCAGTCAGGTTAGTTTTGCAACACCCTGGGGAGTGAAGGGGTGTGGGGGGCAAGAGCCCTTGAGAGTCCACGTGAAGGAGTTTGGTCTTTGTCCTGATGGCTCTGGGGAAGCCTCTGAAGGTTTAAAGCAGGGGAAGGACCTGATGGAGTTGGCATGATCAGATTTACATTTTAGAAAGATCTCGGAGGCTGAGGAATAGAGAATGGATTGCAGGAGGGCACTCTCTGAAGCAGGACAGCTGCTGTAATCCTTGAGAGATAGGAAGAGCAAGGAGTGCTGGTAATAGGGACAGGAGAGTTGTTAGGGTGGTGAATCAGGGGATTTCAGTGATCTACTAGATGTTTTGTCTCCTTAGCTGTCCCCCAGTGGAGATCTTAGGGTCTCCCATGTATGAATGAATGAATGAATCCTCATTCATTCAGCACCACCCCGTCAGACCTGCATGGTGGGGGACACAGGTCTTGGTGCTGGAGTGGGACTCTGCACACATTCTGTCTGCTCAGAGCCCCTCAAGCCCTTGGCCACTAGGGAACTATAGCTGTCGTGTATGATGCTTTGCTAAGGAGCTGGTGAGAAGGAAGATGACCTCTTGCTCTTGAGAGCAGCGAGTACTTACAGCTTCCCCTTCTGGGCTCCCCTGGTTCAACAGGAGCTGGCAGAGTGACACCCTGATTGGGTAGCCCGAGTCACAACTGCCATGGGCCATAG
This sequence comes from Cheirogaleus medius, assembly GCA_008086735.1. NCBI lineage: Eukaryota > Metazoa > Chordata > Mammalia > Primates > Cheirogaleidae > Cheirogaleus > Cheirogaleus medius. The sequence goes on from VBSM01002153.1 coordinate 49,041,944, forward strand.
ACACCAGATCCTGCTGGTGCCAGGTGCCGGCTCTGGAATTACAGCTGCTCTCTCTCCATTCATTGCCTTAGGGAGGACTTAGGGGCAACAGGGGACTGATGTCTTTATCATTTAAACCTCTCCTTATCTTTTGAGAAGCACTGGGTAGCTACCCTTCTGTGGTCATTTCTGTCGTTTCTCTGTCTTTTAGGCAGGCTGGTGGGAAAAGAGCGGATGGCCAAGGGCCTTCGGGTCAACACTCAAAGTGTAGTTGGCTGCTGCTTGGTGAAATGCTCAGAGGCCTCAGTGCCCTGCGGTTTCCCCCTCGCATTTGCAGGCTTCCTCCTGGGCCCACTGCAGATGCTCCCCTGAGTGTCTCCTCACCTGGGCAGGGCCGTGGTTGGCAGTCCCAAATGCCAGGTGCGCCGGTTCCTAATTCTGTTCTCCCTCATTAGAGGCAGAGGTCAGTTGAAGTCAGGTCCTCTTCAGCCATGAGCGCAGCGATGATCCCCTTCTCCGATGACAGACGGTGGGGCAGACAGAGCCAGGTTGGCATGGTCGGCTGGTTCAGAAGTCCTGGCTCCTGTCTCACTCTTGCAGGCGACCACTGAGGCAGCTCTGGGTGGCAGTTCCTCTGCTGCTCATCTAATGAGAGAGGCCGACTTTGTCTTGGTATTTTATTTTATCCTTTAGACCCAGAGGGCCACATCTTACCTTGCATGGGGTGCGTTCAGGTTTTCAAACACTTCCCTGTTTTCCCACCTAATCCTGCCTATGCTTTTTGAGTTGTGGCATTGCTGTGCACATCTCCATTTGCAGATGGAGAAGTGGTAGCTCAGCAAGGTAGGTGACTTGTCCACGCTGACGTGGCCAGCAGACCACGCGCGAGGTCTTTCGGCCTTCCTCCGTACTGTCCTCTTTTTCTCCAAATCCAGCAGCTCAAAGTCAAAGGCCATCAGGGCCCAGGCAGGTGACATGTATAAATGGGGCGGGTGGTGGGAAGAGAAGGCCCCATCTCACGGTGCTGCGACTCAGCTCTGGCCCAGGGATGCAGTCTGAGATCGCAGTCCCAGGATTAGAAAGAGAAGTTGGAAATTTGGATTTTGGTATGAAATCTGATTTTTAAATGTTGGCAGCTAATTTAGAAAAAAAAAAAATTGTAGCTGAACAAAACAAGTCTGCTGGCCACTGGCTCGAACCTCTGCCCCACATCATCTGGTAGCTTGTCACTAACTGGCCTTTCTCCTGGTTCAGACGTGGGAGGACCTTCCGCTCACTGACTTTGCTGTTAAGGTAAAGGAGAGAACTAAGTTTGGGGAAAGGGAAGAGGAAACAGTTTGAGGAGCTTCTGGTCCATTTGCGTCCTGCCGGTCCAGCTCCGTGTAAATAGCTCTGCTTTCTGCATTCCCAGGGCGAATTCTTTCCATTTGCCTCTTTGGTCACCTTGAATGCTGGGGCTCTTTGGCAGTTTATCGACTCGCTTCCTTTTCCAAAGCTTGAAATGACGACTGCACAAAAATATTTTCTTCGGTTGGGTTTTTCCTTGGTGACTTCACCCGGAGACAGATGTGCCCTAAGAATAGCCTTCAAAGTTAAGGGGAATAAATCAGCCAGCTGGTTCTGTTCCCTAGAAGTGATGTTACAGTTCCTAAATGTGAGCTGTCCCCAGAGGCCTTGGAGAGGCCAGGCCACGAGAGAGCCGTGGTCACTGTGAGATTCTGGAGCCCTCCTCTCTGGGGCAGAGTCCCTGAGCACTCTGTTCACCAGGGGCAGCTGGCATGCCTCGTCCAGACTCTCCGACTTCCGTCAGGATGCACACGCTGCCCAGCAGATGGCAGGGGGGCGTCGTAAAGGAGGTTTGCTCTCTCGATAGATGGTCAAAGGCTCTCATTTAGCTCCTGCCTCCTGAGCTGGAGGCCCCGAGCTTGGGGACACCTTTAGGGCTATCGTGTCCGCATGAGCAGTCAACCGTTCCTCTAAGTGTCACTCTAGTTCCCGTGCTTCAGGGTCACTGCCTGGAAGGACGCTCTGGCGCCTTAGTTAAGCTCATTCCTCAGGCTCTACCATTCCAGAATACATTCTTCAGATAACCCATTCGCACCCCTCGATAATGTTTCATTTCCCCTAACTCCGTAGGCAGGAGATAAAAGGAATCTAAGAGAACCAGGAGCCTTCTATAAGCTGTGCAGGCAAGAGGGTGACTTGCATGGGGGCCAAGCTTTAAGATCCTTTAGCTAGAGAGCCTGGATGGCGTATGTAGATGTTGGTGCTGTCTTTGTTGGTTTTACTTCTCTGCAAATTGAGGGAGAAGGCAGGGAGGACCAGGGGTGGAACACAGGAGATCCACACCTCGGTTTTGTGAAAACCCATCCTGTCTGTAATTATCCCAAGAACTGCTACAAAATATTAATGTCTTAATATAAAATAAATGTAAAATCACTGTAGCCTAAGACAAAAAGTGAAGGAAACAGTTATGGTGTGTTCCTGGTCCCAGCAGGTAGGAGAACCTGGCTGTAGTTGGGCATGCAGGCTGCCAGGGCAGGAGTTTGGGCAGGGCCCCCAGGTCTGCCCCAGGTTGAGACACATCCTGGGGGAGCCCCTTTGCCCTGTCTGCTTCTCTGGGAATGGGAGGCGCATCTGCTGCCTGCTTCTCGGGGGCCTGGGAGGCTCGTGCCGCCCTGGGAAAGTGCTAAGTAAGCACCCCACTGCCACCAGCCGGGCCCCAGTTGACAGAGATTCATGAGGAGGGAAGGGTGATGAGTCAATCTGTTTATGAAAATCACACACGCCGTCACACATGCCGTCAAGATGACCCAGGGGACAGCCGCGTCCTGAGAGCTGATGAGTCTCACTCATACTTGGGGGTTCACTGGTGTGCCTTTTTGGCAGTCCGTTTCCTGTGCTTCCAGTGGTTGGCATGTGAGCAAACGCATGAGTGCTGGACTGAGACAGGGCCTCTGCCGAGCTGCTCTGGTCGGGAGAGAGAAGCTGGGTGACTCATAGCAGAATTCAGAGCTGTGCATTGGCCTTCGCCGGGGAAGCTTCTTTTCAGAAAGCAGATCGGGGTTCTGGTTCTCTCTGTAAGTCTGCATTCCTGTTTGCTGGGTACCACTCAGCCACAGGCAGATCAGTATAATCTGTCAGAAATGTGAATTGCACCAACGTATCTTGCTTGGAAATATTTTCTAAATATAGCTAAATATTTGATACTGCTTATAAGCTTTCATGTGGCATTCAAGTCCTTCCTGAAAAGTTTCCTTGTTAGAAATTCCTTATGTAGGAGTTCCCAAAAATCTGGCTTTGGAGTCAGTCCAGAGTGACCCTTTAACCAAATCTCTTACAAGCTCTTTCTGCATTCCAGAAGCTACTGAAAAGGCAGTATTTTGACCATTAATGTTTTTGGTCTAGAAAGGTCAACCAAGCTGGAGGTTGAGGAAATCTTTTCCCTTCTACTATGTCCAGTAGTATCCTTAGGTTTTTAAATTTATAACTTGAAGATTTTTCACTCTCAGGGAGTCTCTGAGAAAATGCAAGGGAGTATTAAAGAGCTGCTCACACAGGAGTTGTTTCTTCAGTTGGGCTGTGCCGGTGAGAACTGGAGAGAGAGAAGATGGCATTGTAGATTCTTCAGCGCTCTGCAGAAAACTTCCTTTCAGATTCCTGGCTTTTTAAATGTCATCTTCCAGCAAGGGATGAATAAGTCTGTTTCTGTGTCCTGTTGCCTGGCCAAGTGCCCCAGGGAGCAAGCAGAGTTACTTATTTCAGACCCAAGGTCCTGGGCGAGGCTTGGGATAGGGGCGGGGGTGCCCTTTGTGCTGAGCCTCCTCCTTGTCTGAGCACTCCCTCTCATACCTGGCGTAAAAGTGGCTCCTGGGCATTTTGGAGTTCTGGAAAGAAGCTGTTTAAGGCAAGCCTCGGTTTCTGGCAGGGGGTAGGACTGTTAGTTGGGGACCCACTTCCTGCTAGGTGCGGCCTTCACCATTTGCCTTTTCCTCATGGAAAGGTGGAATTCTTTTTTCAGCCAGAGTCTCTCTCTGCCGGGGCTAGAGTGCCGTGGCGTCAGCCTAGCTCACAGCAACCTCAAACTCCTGGGCTCAAGCGATCCTCCTGCCTCAGCCTCCCAAGTAGCTGGGACTACAGGCATGTTCCACTACACCTGGCTAATTTTTTTCCATTTTTAGTAGAGACGGGGTCTTGCTCTTGCTCAGGCTGGTCTCGAACTCCTGACCTCAAGCAATCCTCCTGCCTTGGCCTCCCCAAATGCTAGGATTACAGGCTTGAGCCACCACACCTGGCTAAAAAGTGGATTCAAGGCTGGGATTGGGCATAGTAGGGGAGCAGGTGGTCAGACCCTGCTGCTAACATCTGCTGGGCCAGTGTACAGCTGCTTCCCATATGATTCATCCTGGTCACAGGCTTTTGCCCCTGGGGGGTTCACAGACCAGACAGTACACATGACAGTATGAAATACTCATCTACCTTAATTGAGGGCCCCTGTCTACGTAGCAGGCACTGCACACAGAGCATTTAAAAGCAGCCCTGCAGGATAGGTGGAATTCCCATTGTATAGATAAGGAAGAAACTGAAGCTCAGCTGGGAATGACAGGCTCTAAACCTGAGTTTATCTGGCTACGAAGTTACATGCCCGTGATAAGAAATGAAGCAGCAGAGTGAGGAAGAACTTAGACCCTGGAGCTAGCCTGATTAAACATCTGTAGAACCTTGGACAAGTTGTCTCATCTCTCTGTGCCTCAGTGTTCCCATGTGTAAAATGGGAACAGCTCCTTGCTTGGTTGAGACACAGTTATCAGACACACATAATACATGGTAACATTTAGCACTATGCAGCACTCTAGTAAGCACCAAATAGTATTCTATTTATTACCGTTCCTAGAACAGCTCACATGCTATGGGCTCCACTCGCCTCCCGCCCAGCTGTACATCTCTGTGGGCAGAGAAGGAAGGAGTGAGCGCCTTTAGCCCCCCAGGCCAGGGAAGCTGTCCCCAGGAAGTGTGTTCAGGTAGGGGCGGGGCCAGGTGTCCTCGCTGGCCCCCTGAGAGACTGGCCGAGGTGGGATGCCGGGGGGTTCGTGGTCGCGAGCCTCAGCGTGACTGTCCGCTGGCCAATGAGGGCCTCAGTAAATTTCCACCCTCTGTAACTCGGCCTTGTTTTTTTCCCATTTACCAAAGTAAAAATAAAGTCCCTAGGGAGGAGCAGGCGAGGCGCAGGGGGGAGGGGACCCAGTGTGTTGCGGGGTGGCCCTCTGTGGCTGGGCAGAGCCTGGTGCCCTTTCCCAGAGGAAAGGCTGAGCCCCCTGTCCTGAGCTTTGTGCTAGGAAGTCAGCCTGGAGAAGGCCGCCCACCCTCAGGCCCTTCCCCGCCTCAGCCACTCCCTGTTTCCTCCCATTGTTGGTCCCGCCTGGCCTCAGGGCCCAGCAGCCTTTGAGGCCCTGAGCGGCCCTGTGAGAGCTTCGCAGGCTCTGTGTCCTGTCCCTGTCCCCAAAGCATTTCCTACCACCGAGCTTCCTCTCGCCGACTCCTCCAGCTTTTCATTATTTTTAGTTCATAAGAGGATGGAATCCAGGAGGGAGGAGGAGGGAAGAGCCAAGTTAGTGACCTTCTAACCAGAGATGGAGCATTTGCAGGGCCTTGCCTGGTAGAGAGGGTTAGGAACATTTCCATTTTGGGTGAAGGACACCTCAATTCTTGGGTAACCAAAAAAAGACTGGTTTGGCAAGACCGTGGGCCCCTTGGATGCCAACTCCGGTAAAATTCAGAGGAGGGTAGGAGCGTAGACCTGAAAGAGAGTGGCTGGTAGAAGGACATTCTTCACGGTGTCCCCAGCGTCCTGCTCCCCAGTGCTTGCCAGCAAAGACAGCTCAGATGTGGGGGTGACTAGCCTGAGTGGAAAGTGGCCTCCAAACCCTTACGTGTTTTGTGAAAAGACCCTGGGGCTGGGGCTGCCAGGCCGCCAGCTGTCCTGGAGCAGGGGGTGTGGAGAGAGCCCCAGGCCAGCCAAACAAGATGTTCCCACAAGTATGACCCACCCCGCCCCGCACTGCCTGGAGATGTCTCTCGAAAATCTGGGCATGAGCAGGTGAGCATACAGCAGTGTGAACCTTGGTTTAGGTGTCTTTGGTCGTCTAGGCCCGGGCCCTTACTGTGTGCCGGGCTTGTGGAGTTTTCTTGTGGGCCAGATGCTGGGAAGCATTGCACCCCGGCCGCTGTGCAGCTCGGGCACTCAGAGGGTGAGGACAGATGCCCAGATCCCCAGGAGCCTTCCTGCCACCACCAGGGGACCCAACACCGCACAGGAGAATCACCATGTGCTCCAGCATCTCCAGCTGCAGGGGGATTCTGGGAATGGGGCTGGTGGGGCCGAGAGGCTTTAGAGAGAAGGCAGGGCCAGCTTGCAAATTCCAAAGGGATCTGCGGGAGAGAGAGGTGGGATGTGGATACACAGAAGGGAGGGGAGAGAAGGTAGTTTCCTGGGCAGAACAGAGACCTGGAGGTGGGGCAGATGTGAGACAAGGAGATGGCCTGCTCCGAGTGAGCACGGGGAGGTATCTGGGATGGTCCTGTGTCCCTGGTGGGGCCCTGCTCCCTTCTGTGGCTGGTCAGAGAGCAGGGGTGGGGCCCTGGGCTGCCCCTGCATCTCTGTCCTTGCCCCTCGGGCAGCCTCCTCTGGCGGGGCGTAGGGTGATGGTGGAAGAGGGCGTGTGGCCAGGAGGGAGCCCCTGGCTGCCCGTCTGGGTGCTGCCCTTGGCCTGGAAACTGGGCCTCGAGTTGCAACAGGAAGAAGGCAGCTGATCAGGAGGGGACAGCTGGGCAGCCGCCCCGCGTTTTCCTGGCTTTGGCCGGAATGTGCTACTGAGGAGTCGACTGAGCAGGGGCATCCTGCAGAAAGGGTCCACCAGGGCCGGACCGTCGCCCGGGAGCCGCAGCCTCCAGCCTGACCAGGTCCACACTCCAAACCTGCAGCACGGCAGCCCTCGCGGCCTGACGAGCAGCGGAGAGGACACAGCCAGTTCTCGACACTTGTGCCTGCAGTAGCCAGGGGGTCCCAGCCTGCAGGGCTGGCGAGGACCCACCGTCCCTGGTCTCCTGCCCAGACCGGCAGCTCCTTCGGAAGGAGGAACTTCACCCAGCCGCGCTGCCAGGGTCTCTCCTGCCCTGCACTGGTCGTTCTGGAAAGGGCAGGTGAGGGAAAGCTGGTGCCTCCCACGTGTGGGGACACCACATGACCGTGGGGATGAGTGGGAATGAAATAAAACCTTACTCAGGTCTTTTTTGAAAAGTATTTTGCACTTGGTTTTTAGAGGGATTTTCTTGTTCGTTAAAGGGCAAAGACGGTTAGTCTTAAATCCAGATTTTATTTTTAGCTACAGCTACCTGCTCTGCCAAGTCCTTGGGCTTAATTTTTCCAATCCTTGGTGTCTTGGTTTTGAAAGCTCCTTGCCTCCTTCCCTCCAAGCTCACAGCTCCTTTTTGGCAGGGGCAGGTTTCTAAGCAGGGCTCCGGGAGGGAGCTGTAGAGCCAGGGCCCTACCTGCCTGGGCTCGCACCCAGCTCCGTCCGCCCGGCCGGGCCCTGCCAGGGGGACACAATGGACAGAGTTGGCCACTGTCTCCGCTCTGCAGCCTGGGAGAAGCACCAGGCTTTTCCCCAGCGAAGGAAATAATGATCACTAGGGAAACCCTCACTGCTTTTTTAGAAAGACCAAATGAAGAAGGAGGAAGAAAAAGGCATTATTTCCAAACATGGAAAACTCAGTGACTTTCGCTCAGACTTCTGCAAGAAGCAGAACACAAAGGCTTTGACACACAACCAACCCTCCCTGGGCAGGGGCATCCTTCATCCACTTTGAGGGCTTTATTAAGGGTACCTTCCCTGAGCGTGGCTCAGTGAGGACGTTCTGGGAACAGACTCGGAGGGAGGTCAGGAAAGGCTTCCCTGTCCGAAAGGTCACTCTTCCTGACAAAGCCCTTGCTGTTTATGTAGGCTACTTTACAACTGGGGGAGAGGCAGGTAGCCCCAGGACCGGGAGAGGCGACGTAATCCTGTTGGCTGAAACAAAATTCTTAGAATTAATTGGCACGGACCTGGAAGCTGTGTGACCTTGGGCAAGTTATTAAACCTCGCTGAACATGTGTCATCATTTACAAAATGGAGACAACTGTATCAGTGTTGTGAGAATTACATGAGATACTGCGATAGTCCTTAGCAATATGTCAGGCATTTAACATGTGACTCCTTTGCACGTGCACGTGAATGCGCACATGAATGCACACATGTTGCCACAAAGACTCTGACAGTATTGTTTTGGGAGAGTTACGGTGTCCAGAGATTATTTCCCTTTTCTGAGACTTTAGAGATTTCCCCTCATCTCTTACTGTTAAAAAAAATGGAGATTCTTTATAATTATCTAAAAATAAAAGTCAGCTGATCAAACTATTTAAATAAAAAAGAAAAGTGCTGGAGAGAAAGTAGCAGATTAAGGGAACAAGTCAGGTGGGAAAGGAGTTAAGAAGAACCTCCTTTATGAAATGAGATTTGTTGAGCAATCCTTACTGTCCACACCGAAAATAACCTTCTTTGGCAGTGCCTTGCAGTGTTCCACGTACGTGAAACGGGTTATTTGGGAAACCATTCTTTCTGCTTTTTGCAACTCGGTTGACCTTGTGACCCAGAAACTGGTGTTGAGTCACCTGGGCCTGGCTGGCATGCCTCTCTCCAAGTCACAGATCTCGGGGTCCTGAGGAGCTGCCCTGTGAGTTCCCGGAGCTGACACGGGTATCGGAGGGGAAGCTTTGTGAGCAGTTGATCACGCAATTAGCTCATCTGACTGCCGCCTGGCAACGGTCTGGCGCACTGCAAGTGCCCGTTGGATACTCGCCAGTCTGCTCTGCCTCGGAGGAAAAAAATAACAATAATAAAAAAATAAAACACAGAAGTAAAAACCAAAGTGAACCTTTAAGGTGTGCCTGTTTGTGACAGCAGACAGAACAGAAGTCTGTGTGTCCCCTCATCGGGCTCCCGTGGTCCCCGCGTGGGGTGGGCGGGGCGTGTGCGTCGTTGTTGTGCCCGGCGTACAGATGAGGACGCCGCGTGCTGCCCGAGGCCGCAGCGGAAGACGGCAGAGCGCGTGTTCATTCTGACTCCCAAACCTGAACTGCGCTGCCTCGTCGCGCTGCCGTCTAGAAACAAAGTCGGCTCCAGGGCCTGCCTTTCCAGCTCAGAGGCAGAGGGTTTCGGACAGAGGCCTGACAGCGGAGACAGGAGGACGTGGGAACACTGTGGGCCTGGCGAGGCAGGAGAAGGGTGGCTGTCTTGGGGTCAGCTTGGGGCCGTAAGGAGCTGTCCAGGAGGCCCGCTTCTCTGAGACGGCCTCAGTGTGGCTCAGGCTTATGGGAGGGGAGTGTCAGGGGCCCTGTTAAGAGATGGAGTCGAGCCCGCACCTGCCTGGAAACCAAACTTTCTTCAGGGGCGTCTGAGCAGGTCCCGTGGGCAAGTGCAGCCCCTCACGTGCCTGTTGTGTTTGGTCTGCCCCCTTCCAGGCGGTGCGAGGCTTGGCTCAGCCTGCCGGGACCCCCAGCAGGGCCTTCCATTTTCATCTTGCACCGGGCCTCCCATGTTATGTAGCTGATCCTGATGGCAGCTGAAGTGTCTTGCAGGTGGGGTGGGGTGGCCAGAGACCCCCATATGCCCACGGCCTAGCCTGAGGTAGACTCTGGGTCCCTGCTTCCCCTCCTTCCCCATCCCCCCTCGCCTCCTCCTCCCCAGCATCCTTCTTTGCCTGCTTTATGGAGGATGAAGGCAAGACTTTGAGGTTATGCCAGTCAGCCCTTTTATTTATCGAAGGCAGCATGACTGGGGATGCCCTGTAGCATGGCGAGGATGGGGGACAACCAGCCAGAGGACGGTGTTTGCTCAGGAACCATGAGCACCGTGGGGAGGCTTGGAATTCAGTCTAGACAAACACACAGCATCAGCGCCCCTGCCCAGGCCGCTGCCCTGGGGCTCAGCTGGGCCCGGCCGGCGGGCCAGTGGGTCATTTCTGCCCTGCGTTCTCGAGAGCTCTGGGCAACTCCAAGGACAGGGCTGGAGCTGTGGGTGAGGAGCCGCAGGCCTAGGGGACTTCCCTTGCCCGGAGCCGGCTCCGCTCTGAGGCTCGGGTGTGGAGCAGGGGGTTCGCCCCATGGAGGGGGCCCCGCCTCCTGGGCGTAGGTTCACATCTCCTGAGACCAGCAATTGTGGGAAGAGGCAGAGAGGAAAAGGTAAGTCAGAACTATTGTGGCCTGAGCTTCTCGGGGCCGGGGCTTCCTTCTAGCAGG
>VBSM01002153.1:49052355-49066861 GCA_008086735.1 Cheirogaleus medius
TGCGTCTTCAGCCCACCCCAGGCCTCTGCCTGCCTGGGGCATCCCAGCTTTGTGGCGCTTTCCTTTTCGCTGGAGTGCTGCCAGGAACGCACAAGCGCAGAATCCCACCCAGAGTCTAACAGCACTTAGGTGGCCGGATCTGATGCGTGGGAGAGCCTAAACCTCGTGTCATCTGGTAGCCACACTGGAGGTAGCACCTGAGCAGCCCCAGAGTGGGATGGATCTGGGGTTTTGGTGCCTAGTGATGGGGCATCTCCCGAAGGCTCTGGGCTCCGCTGCTAAAGGAGCTGCCAGAAAACTCCCCCTGAGCTGACGCCCTGGCTGCCCAGGGAACCGCCTTGGAGAAATCTCCTTTGTGTCCTTGCTGCACACTGTCTGTCTCCTGTCCCCTTGTCTGGCCGTCTCAAGGCTGGGTGGAGCACCGGGGATGGGAGCCTCACTTGTTGAAGACACAGACGTTGGTGCAATGTTGGAGGTTCCCTTTGTGTACTTACCAGCAGGGGCACAGAGTGGAATGACTCTGGGGGGGTAACTCGCTGAGCCTCAGATTCTTCCTCTGTAAAATGTTGGAAAGACACCTCTCTGTCATCAGGTTGCTGTGAAGATCGGCACAAAGCCATGCTGTGCTGGCCTAGTGCCTGTCACTTAGTGAGAGCTCCGTAAATGGTAACAGGTATGAGTGCACACACTAGGTGCTGGCAGTGGGCTGGTGTATGTGTTCGCACGTCTACAGAAATGAGCCCTGCCGTCTCCCCAAGAGATGGCAAAAGCAGCGCCAGCCAGCAGCGAGTCCCCAGCACTGTGACACAGCAGACGTGGGAAGAACACCCAGCGCGCCACCGGCTAGGCTGGGCAATCAAGGGTCACAGCAGAGCTGGCCAGGGCAGCTAGCCGGCCACCTCGGACTCACATGGGAGCACCCTGCAGCCCAGGGAGCCAGTGGGACCTGCCACGCATGCGGAGCTGCGGAGGCCCTGTGGAAGGGGACGTCCGGATGCCCTGATGACGGGGCATGATGAGGAGCAGAGCCAGCCGTGCCCTGGGCAGGGGCCAGGTGCCCTTTGCCACACCACGTTCAGGGCCTCTGAAGGCTGCTCGTGTATTTCCCGAAGCTCTGCCTGAGAAGTTGGAGACCTGGGACTGTGGTCTGACGAGGAAGTGACAGGTGGCCAGTGAGAACTCACTCTTGAGCCTCCTTCCCTAGGACAGGGCCAGACAGAGCTGAGTGATAAATTCCTCAGGGTGGGGATGTTTCTTGCCTTGTCACCTGTCTTAGCTGAGGTAAGACGCCTGGAATCCATTTCTGAGGACCGTGGCCTCCTGGGGGGAGACTGTTAGCCTCACCTGCTCCTGGAAAGCAGAGTCTGCCTCGGGGAGGTTTGGGTCCTGAGGCGGTGCTGTGGTCTCCTGGACTGTCACAGGGGAGTCAATCTTCTGTGATCTCCTCCCATCCTTTTATGTTTCTCTGCTTCTGTGGGCTGGGGTGGGAGGGTGGGGGGCCACCCTGCAGCCCCCCTTTCCCCAGCCTGCACCTGGAATGTGCTTTCTCTGTTTACTCTTTGGCAGCGACATGAGGCCCCGCCGGGTCCTGCTATTTAAAAACCATGGGGAAAGCCCTGCGTGCCGCTGCCAGCAGGAGGAGCGAAGTTCTGGTGCAAGCACGGGCAGTCCTCGCCCAGGCAGGGCAGCTGGGATGGGAGGACGCACGCGGGGCCCATTTTCATGGGGAAGACATGGACGAGGTGTGGGGCAGGAAAAGGCAACAGAGCAACGCCTCATTTCCCCAGCGCTCTGCCATGTATGGAGGCTCTTGGATCCCAAGCTGTCAGGAGACCCCCACCCTGGAGCACCCCTCTCCTCTCTGGACCCCTGGTCTTTAGCCTCTGCAGAGAAGTCCAGGAACTAGAGGTTTCTCAGGTTCAAATGGCCCTGCTGGGGCCCAGCCTTGCTGTCTCGCCAGCGTGTGTCCCCCCGCCCCAGCCTTGTACGTCTTGGAGAGCTGCATCCCACGAGAGGGGGCCCTGACCCAGCCCCCGCTCCGAGGTCTTTATTCTTCAGTATTCGTGGCAACGCCTCCGCTTAGCACCAGACTGTTCCCCGGGTAACGTCAGAGACACCTGTGTCCCTTCTTGGAACACAGAGGGTTAAGAACTTCCACAGACACCTCTTTGGCCACATCTTCTAATAGCTTTATCTCCTGGGAGAAAGGGGATCTATGTGTTATTCCCATTTTACAGATGAGAAAATGGGGCCCTAGAGAGGATCAGGGGCCAGGCGCAGTGGCTCACGCCTGTCATCCCAGCACTTTGGGAGGCTGAGGCAGGAGGACTGCTTGAGGCCTGGAGTTTGAAACCAGCCTGGGCAACATAGGGAGACCCCGTCTCTACAAAAAATAGAAAAATTAGCCGGGCATGGTAGCGCATGCCTATAGTCCCAGCTGCTTGGGAAGCCGAGGCAGGAGGATCGCTTTAGCCCAGGAGTCTGTGGCTGCAGTGAGCTGCGATAATGCTACTGCACTCCAGCTGGGGTAACAGAGTGAGACTCTGTCTCCAATTTAAAAAAAAAAGGACCAGGAACTTGCTGGGGCCAGCCAGGGAGGTGGGACGGAGCCAGGACTCAGGCCCAGGTTGGTGTCCCCGTGCCACACTCCCCTGAGCCCAGGCTTCCCTGCCCGGTGGCCACAGCCCACCTGGCCTGCCCTCCTCATCCCCCTCTGCCACAGGTCTGGTTCCCAACCACTCCAATCCCAGTGCCTGCACCTGTGCCACACAGGCCACCCGGCCTGCTGTTGTCTCCTCTTTCCCTCTTGAGTCTGTCCCCAAACTGCCTGTGTTGGCTGCAGCCTCTGCGAGCTCCTTCCCAGCAATGCGCAGTCCTTGCACGGCCCCTGCAGGCTCCTGGGAACGTCCCGCTGGTGCGGGTTTGCCACCGCACCCACACACAGTCTGAGCTGACACACCGCAGCCGGGGAGGGAGGCCTCTCTAGTCTTCCTTGGGGAGTCCATTGCTTTTGGGATGAGGGAAGGCTGTTTTCCAGAGTCCCAGAGTGTCCACCAGCCCCGGGAGCCTAGTGGGCCAGCTGTCCGTCCCTCACTGGACAGAGCCATCTGAGGCCCCGAGAGGGGTTGAATAAGGGCAGTGTGGGCTGTCGTTCCCTGTGGGGCAGTGGTGTGGGACGGGGTGAGCACTGGACTGAGACCACTGTGGCCTCTATCACCTGCCAGAGCCTCCCCCACTCTGAGCTGTGTTGCAGGAATGTGACCTGCAGGTGCTGAGCGGCTGTGCACTGTCCCTTTGGACCTGCCTAATGGTCCCCACAAGCCACCGCTGGGCTGTCTTATGTGATTAGGCCTCTCCATCGTTGCCCTCTGCGTTGTCTGCCTGATTGTTTGTGCAGCCTCTGGGTGCTGAGACAAAGATGCCTCCGCCGCCTTAGCCTTCTTTGGTGATCTCCATCAGAAGGATCTGGGAAAACACCCCTGTCAGTAAAGGCCCGGCCCTTTTGTCACATGGCCTCCCGGGGCTCTGCCCTCTCTTAAGAATAGCACTGGTCTTGGCGGTGGTAGGGTGAGGGTTTCTGGGATGGGGATAAAAATTGCCAGGTTTAGTAAGGAAGCATTCCTCTCCTTAAATAGATTTTGAACTTGGAAACCTGATGACAGAGCAGTGAGCCTCAGCAAAGAGAAAAACACAAAGGAAGCTGATTTCACCTTGATTTCACCTTGGCATCCAGCAGCGTCCACCTCTCCTCAGGGCTGGGCTGGGTGCTCCAGGGCAGGGAGCGGGGGGTGGGGGGTTGGGGGCCGCATGTCCGGGGTGTCCCCGTCAGTCGAGCCACCCTCATCGTCCTCGTCTGCAGATCTTCCCCACTCGGAGCCCTGTGGTTCCGCCTATGGCTCTGCTGGTCAGGGGTCCACTTTCTCAGGAATGCAGGGTCTCGTCTCTTCCTTCAGGGCAGGTATTTTGGGGACACTTGATCTTCCATCTCCACAGCCTGTTCTTATTAAAGTTAACTTAAGGATATTGTTTTTCTAAAGAAACGTTTCTCGCTGAGGAAGAAAAGGATTGTGCATGTGCGTGTGTGCGTGTTGTGAGTAGTTGTGCAGGGGGAGTTTAAATCTCAGCTTTTCCACTCACTCTTTGGGGCTCAGGCTCTACCCGATGGAGATACTAGGAGTAGTGACTGCCTCGCTTGCTTGTTGAGAAAATGAAATAAGAAGGTGCTTTCTGCCCGCCGGCCCCGTTCTCCCCCCACACACGGCTGTGCACACGCACGCACACGCACGCACACAGGCCGGCTGCTGTGCTTGAGAGCCGTCCCGAGCGGCAGAAGTGAGTGAAGAGGAGAGCGCCGTGTTCGCTGAGGCCGGGGTGCGTGCTGTCCTGGGCGCTCCTCTGAAGTCTCTCCTCAAACCACTCTCAGGCAAAAGGTGCCTCTGTTGCCACCACATCTACAAATAAAATGTGCAGTGACATGTCGCAGCTGCGTGACTGGCAGTGGCTCTCCGGCCTTCCTCGGAGGGGCCGTTGCTCCTGGGACGAGGGAAGAGCCTCTGGGCGCTTGGCTCGGCCTGCTTGTGGACCGGGGCCAAGCCACCGCTGACTGTGCGCTGTGTGGGTGACGGCAGCAAGGTCCTCGGAGCCCACCAAGGGCACATGGGCCACAGGTGTGGCCCTTCTCCTGTCGCGGCCACAGGCAGTGAGTGTCCTTGCTTTGAATTCATCCTAACTGGAAAATAGAGGCCATCTCTAACACAGAGCTTTTTGTTTGCTTGTTTCTAGAGCAAATCATGGAGGAAAATAAAAAACATGGTGCACTGGTCTCCCTTTGTCATGTCCTTCAAGAAGAAGTACCCCTGGATCCAGCTGGCAGGACATGCAGGTAGATGCAGCTCCCCGGAACTCCCCTCGGGACGACGGGACGAGCCACCCAGCAGGTGGGAGGGGAGAGCCTGACTCTCTGCCCTGGGGGTGACAGCACCCAGCACAGACTCTCTCTGGGAGACGGGTCTGAAATTGCAGCCACACTTGCAGATGTGGCCTTAACCACTGCCTTGTGAATGAGCACAGACAACTGCCCTTTCTCTCACCCTCTCTAGAGCCTGTGCCCCCTTCCCCCAAAGCACACGTGCTCCCCCCAGTCCCTTTCTCTTCCAGTCTCTTTCTTTCTCCCTCCAATTTTACTCAGTAAGTCAGATGAAGCCATCAGTCCTTACAGCTTGCCCACCACTTGTCACCCCAGACAGAGAGGCAAAGCTAACTGCTTCGTTGAATGCCTACATCACCGTGGTCCTGGGGCTGCAGCGTTAGTGGAGATGTAGTCTCTGCCCCGAAGGAGCCTGTGGCTGGCGGAAGATGCAGGCACATCACCCACAGCCGCAGGACTGTGTGCAGGTGCAGGGTGGAAGGTGGCTAGGAGCTGGTCACGGTGTGGTCTCCAGTTGGCCCAGCAGTGACAGGGGAGGAAGAACACCCAGAGCCAAGGCCCCAGAGCCATCCGGCCCACACGTGGGGCCCTTTGGATGCGTCGTCCGCCGGACACTTCAGTGGCTGCCTGTGGGCTTGGCCTTCATGACTTTACCGGCCTGCAGGTTCCGTCCAGGCTAGCACAGGCCCCGATGTTTCTTTTTTACCCGTGGCCATATATAGGAAGGGGACGCCCTCTGTAAATACCTACCTGGGGGTCTGGCTCAGGAGGAGCACCACCCATGTGCCCTGGGCCTTGGACCCCCACTTCTCAGCCCATCCATCTCCCCTGTCCTGGCTCTGAATCCCGTCCCATCAGGGCTTCTCGACTGAGGCCGGGGACAGCCCCATTGCTGAGAAGCAGGTTGGTGATGGAGGTGGGGTTGCCGTAGCAATACCAAGGCGTGAGCAGATTTGGTGCTCAGGTCTCTCCGGTGGCCCTGTGACCCTCGGCAGTGAACACTGGTGTTCCTCCATCTCAAGATGAGGAGTTTGGGGTCAGGGAAGTTGGGAGACCAGCCTGGGGTTGCAGTCAGTGAGTGAGGGGAGGGGGGCTTGAATCCAGTCCCCTAAAGTGCTTGGTCCACAGTGGAAACTCAGACACTCCTTCAGCCCCAGGCATAGCCAGCCCCAGAGCGCAGCCTCCGTGGGGAACCCAGGCACCTCGAAGGGGAGGGCACCTTTGCCTGCCGGCCACGGCTGGGGACACAGGGCCTTCTCTGCTTGTTCTGCAGGGAGTTTCAAGGCGGCCGCCAACGGCAGGATCCTGAAGAAGCACTGCGAGTCGGAGCAGCGCTGCCTGGACCGGCTGATGGTGGACGTGCTGAGGCCCTTCGTGCCCGCTTACCATGGGGACGTGGTGAAGGACGGGGAGCGCTACAACCAGATGGATGACCTGCTGGCTGACTTCGACTCGCCTTGCGTGATGGACTGCAAGATGGGCGTCAGGTGAGTGGTCTCCTGCATCCCACGCACTTGCCTCCG
Organism: Cheirogaleus medius; assembly: GCA_008086735.1. Classification (NCBI taxonomy): domain Eukaryota; kingdom Metazoa; phylum Chordata; class Mammalia; order Primates; family Cheirogaleidae; genus Cheirogaleus; species Cheirogaleus medius. The sequence continues at coordinate 49,058,806 of VBSM01002153.1, forward strand.
CCCGGGCCTGGCCACGCAGCGGACAGCAGAGAGCACTCGGGGCTTCCCGAAGGCCTCGTGGGCACCAGGGCGAGCCTTGCGGCTGTTTGACCAATGAGAGCCCACCCTGTCCCCAGGCATCTCCCCTATGTGCAGAGGGTGCAGGGACCCTGGGTTGCCCGTGATGGCCCCTACCCTTCTCTGGAGATCTGGGGTGAGGCAGGAGCCGAGGGCTGGCGGCGCCAGGAAAGGGGGCCCTGGCTGCGTCCTGAGTCTCCCCAGAAAGGAGAGAACTGCCCCCAGGTCAGGCGGGATTGGTGGGGGTTCAGGAGGCATCAGGTAGGGGGGTGGCAGGAGGGTGACTTCCTGCCAGGATGAGGCTCTGAGCCGAAGTCTTCTCATCACCCCGGGGCTGGGAGTGGGCCGAGAGTGTGGCTGGCAGAACATGTTGATTTGCCAAACACACCTGTACCTGCCTACGCATAAAGTGAGGAGGGAGCCCAGGCGCTCAAGAGACCGACGTCGCAGACTGGGCCTGAGGGTGGCGCACGGGGCCTGGCAGAGGCCTGTGTGCGGGGCTGGCCGCCCCAGGGTCCTGCCTGCGAGGCTCCGGCTCACCCCAACTCTGCCCAGAGAGAGAAGCGTGGAGAGGACCCGGGAGGGAAGCAGAGACTCAGAAGCGGGCCGGGCGGCCACCCCGAGCTCTGGGGCTGTGTTTGGCTCAGGGTTTCCTTATCCCCTCGCAAGCTGTGGCCCTTCACCCTAGGTCACCGCACGGCCCCTTCTCCCTTGCCTGTGGGGAGAGGTTGGTGAGTCTGTCTGATCTGGCAGCCCAGTGGAGAGCCTGGCCCTGGCCGACGGCCAGACGCGGGTCCTCCAGGGCACCCTACGCAGCTCACCTGGGCCGCAGCGCTCAGAGCTGAAGCCTGCGTCTGCTTTGAAGGGTTTGACCAGCTTATTTCTTACAAGAGGAGACTAAGCAAGAGGGCTGTGTGTGTGCGTGTGGGGGCGGGCGGGTGAGGGGCAGGAGAGGAGCCGGCCAAGCTGACCAATTTTTCTTTCTTTCCTCCCGGCCCCTCCTGGGAGCCCTGTGGGCTGACACTGTGTTCCGCTGTTGCCCCCAGGGCTGGGGTGGGGAGGGTATAGGCCCTAGTGTTTGCGCCTGCAGATCCAAGGCCCTCACTGGTTTTTTAGCCCACAGGGGGCTGGGGTGGGGCAGGGAGGAGACAGACCCCATTCAGCCTCCATTGCTTTTCCCCAGAGTCTGATTTCTGACCCTTGAAGACCCCCCGCTGGCACACCAGCCTGTGCCCTCTTGAGGGTGGGCATGGCCCTTCCTTCCAGGCCGAACAGCAGCAGTACTGGCTGGCCTGCAGGGGAGGGGTGCAGGTCACAGCATGGACACCGGAAAGTGCTCCAATTGCTATTCACTCAGACTGTGGCCAAAAAACTTACACCCTGTGTGAAGAATGTGTGGCCAGTCATTTTGGAAGTCAGCGGCCCCAAGGGTAGCCTGCCCAGGACCCTGCCTGCTCCCCAGGCTGCTGGGGCCACCCCACCCTGGCCCCGGGGCTGCCCTCCAGCCCCTAGACTCGGCAGCTTCCCTCTCATTGCACCCTAGGGCTCTCCGGAAAGACCTAGAGTGACCAGAGGCTGAGACACGTTTTGCCCACTCCTGGCAGGGGCCTGGAGGAGGTGGAATGAGAGAGAGTAGGTGGAGGAGAAGAGGGAGGTCTCCCCACAGCTGGGGCTGACGCAGCCACACCTTCGCTGCACATGAATCTTGGACCCTTCTTGCTGCAAGCGCTGCGGTAGATGCTTGCATCATTTACCCCGGTGCATTCTCACGCCACCCTAGGAATTGGATCCTGGTCTGGTTTGAGCAGGGGGGTTCTGACACCCAGAGGTTCGGTGACTCATAGGGCCCCCCAGCCAGGCAGCCGCACAGTGCAGGTCTGCACCAGGCCTGCTCGATAGCAAAGCAAGCCACTAGCCACAGCCCAGCGCTGCCCAAGAAGGCAGTGTGGGACCCCACTTCCAGGGGGTCTCTAGCATGCCAGGCCAATTCCATCTGGGCCATGGAGTCTGGCCTTCTCCCAAACGCGTTAATCCAGAACCCTTGGCCTCAGAGCCTCTCCCGAGACCAGCCATCCTAGGCCACCCCCAGAGTGTGGCCTGTCTGCGCCAGAAGGAGGAGGCCTGCGCCCAGAGCCACCTCTAGCACTGAGCCCCAGGCACGAGGGGTTGAGACGTGCCCCAGAGAAGTGGAAGGGCTGGTCGGCGAACACAGCGTTGGCTGTGGTGGGGCTGCGGGTGGCACTCAGGTGTGGGTGATGCTGGTGCTGGTAGCGTCTCCAACTAGGGCCTTCTTGGGACGCTGGTTCCACAGGGACGTGCTCATGTGACTCTGGGAGCGTTCTTAGATGTGTGACTTGCCACGGAGAACCAGCAGTGACATTGGAACCGGGGGCATGGGGAAGGGAGGCTAGTCCGTCTCCAGCACCTCTGCCCTGTAGAAGCTGTTGGTGGCTTTGGTCTGCCACCAGTTGGCTCCCCACAGGCTTGTTGCCTTCCTGAGAGGGGCACTCCCCTCACCTAGTCGTGAGTCACCTCCTCTCCCAGCGCCCCTGCATGGGAGGGAGCTTTGACCGTCTGACCCTCTGGGGCGGGTACAGCAGTGGGGTCGGGCTAGAGGGTCACCTCCCCACATACCTCTGGCCCCACCATGTACCGAGCTGGCAGCCCTGTGGGCATCCCGCCCCAGCCCCTCTCCTGCGGGGGAGTGGCTCTGCCCACGTTGAGCTGCAGGGGCCCTTTTTAGAGAAAGGCCGTGAGAAAGGGGTTTGACGTTGAGGTCTGCTTCCTGTTTAAGGAGCTGCTGGAGCTCTTTGCAGAAGTGCAGCCACCCACCCTCCCGCAGCGGCACACGCAGATCCACACGCTCCATCCCTCCCGTCATCGCTGACGAGCTCTGCGTGCACAGTGCTGGTGTGTGCACGTGTGTGCCCGTGTGCATCCATGCACGTGAGTACACGTGTATGTGCGTGCACATGTGTGCATGCAAGTGCCCCGCCAGAGGCTATTGACCTCCCCTTACAGTCCTCATTGCCTCCTGGAAGGTCCCAGCTAGGACTAGCTTCATACTCAAAGGATTTGGGTTTTTCTTCCTGTTTCTTTCCGTGCAAATATCGGTGGATACAGTGGTTTCTGATAACCTATCGTTTTTAAGGTGTGCTGAGTTTTTGTTCAGTCTGTTCGGGGTCCCAAACCCGCAGCTTGGAGAAGGTGTGGTGGGAACTGCTGGAGCAGGCGTGGGAGAGAGATGGGGACGGTGGGGCTGCGTGCAGGGCAGGCGGACTCTGCGGGCAGCTCCCACCCACGCAGGGGCAGAGAGGAGCAAACTTCCCCATCCTGCAACTGATACTGCTGATTTCTGTCTCCTGAGGGCCGTGGGCAGGATCTGAGCCTGTTGTGAGGGGAGCGAAGGCTTTAAAAGGGGAGCAGGAAAGAGGGGCGCGGTGACTCACAGCCCTCCTGTGTGGAGAAGGTGGTACGGGCAGCCCCGTGCAAGCGTGGGGATGTGTGCGGGTGTGGGGGGGTGTCCCTGCAGCCCAAGGCCAGTGTTTCAGCCTCGGACTGCTCAAGTCTTGTACTGTCCCTGCCCCTGTCACCTCCCCCGGGGTCTAGGTGGTCCCCAACAGGCCAGCCGGAACTGCAGAGGGCAGGGCCGTGACTGTTCAGTTGGAGGCATTTTCTCAGGTTTAGGGCTGGCCGCTCAGGTGCGAGGAGCCCTGGCGTCAGTGGGGCAGCATGAGCCAGGCATGTGTCTGGGAGGGCAGAGGTTAAGGAGCCCTCGTCTTTCCCGCCCCATCACAGGCTTCTCCATCCCACTGCGCCCCTCAGAGGCCGCCCTCTGGCCTGCCCTTTGTGCTCAAGGGTTCCCCTCTTGGGAAAGAGCCAGAGACATGGAAGGGCTGCCTGAGAGCGGGCTGGGGACTGGGGGATAGAATGAGTTCTCTATGCAAGACCAGTGCTGGCTTTGGAAGGCCGTGCTGTATGGAAGGGTCCCAGGCAGCTGAGGGGGGGAGGGGGGCGGGGCCTGAGCAGGACAAGCCACCAAGGTGGCCTGTGTCCTCCTTTCTCTGCTGGCCCTTGTGGGGCTGTCCCTAGGAGGAGCTCCTCGGGCTTTGCAGGCCTCCCGAGTGGCCCTGGAGTAACGGTGCTCCGACGTGTTGAGGCTGCCATTTTTTTCTCGGCTCTAAGAGGCAGCTCCAGGCGGGGCGGAGCGTGCTGCCCGCCAGGGTGAACATGCCTCGACTCGACTCAGGGGGCCGCGGGCTGGCTGCTGCCCTCGGGCAAGGCACGGCATGCCCGGAACCTTCCCCCACCAGGCGGGAAGGGGCTGCCAGGGGGCGGCCCAGCCACGGGCCTGAAGCTGCCGCACCTCCACACAGGACCTACCTGGAGGAGGAGCTCACTAAGGCCCGGAAGAAGCCCAGCCTGCGGAAGGACATGTACCAGAAGATGATCGAGGTGGACCCCGAGGCCCCGACGGAAGAGGAGAAAGCCCAGCGAGCTGTGACCAAGCCGCGGTACATGCAGTGGCGGGAGACCATCAGCTCCACAGCCACCCTGGGGTTCAGGATCGAGGGCATCAAGGTGAGCCCAACAAGGTACCACCGAGGGTGCCCGGCTCCCTGGTGGTGGAGTGATGGGGAACTTGGGCCCCACCAGTATTCACCCCCGGGTCCTGGCTGCTCTTAGGGCCCTTTGGAAGCTGTAGGCTTCTCCTGCACAGGCCCACGACACTGTGTTCTCCTGAGTCAGGGCACAGGACAGGCTTCCCCCTGCTGTGCCCACCTGTCTCCTTGGGCACCCGACGACTGCCACCCGCCCTGAGAGCGGCTCCGGCGTCAGCACTGGGCTCACCCGCTCTGTGGCCGTTAGGTGGCGGGCACGGTCCCTGCCTGCGGGTCCTCTGCTGACTCTGTCTCGGGCGGGGTGCTGTCCTCCTTCTCAGAAAGAAGACGGCTCCGTGAACCGGGACTTCAAGAAGACCAAAACGAGGGAGCAGGTCACCGAGGCCTTCCGAGAGTTCACTAAAGGAAACCGTAACATCCTGGTGAGTCAAGGCGCCTCCGGGAAGGGTCTCCGGGCCAGCCAGCGAGGGGTCACTGTGCCTGCTCCGGAGGTCCTGGCCAGCCTAGCCTCAGCCACACTGTGGCAGCCGGAGCCGGGAGCCCGCACAGCAAGCCCTGGCCCAGACTCCTACTTGGAAGGTGACGGTGATGCGGCCGTGCCCAGGGAAGCCGAGCGAATGCTCACTGCTCTCCCTTAGCCGCCAACCTCACAGCTTCAGAAAATATTTTCCGTGCCCTCGAGAGAGTGACGACTGCTAAATTTCTTCCACACCTGCTGCTTGCCAGCCGAGTGCCCAGCAGATCCTTATGGCAGCCCTCTGCTGCGGGTAGACATTCTTGTCCCCATTTTACAGATGAGGAAACAGCTGTCAGGGACACACAGCTAGGAAAAGGCAGAGTGTGGGGTGCACACTCCGGTCTGCCTGGCGCAGAGGCCAGGCGAGCTGTGGGGCCCCTGCCCAACGCGGCCAGCAGCCTGCTGGTCCCCGTGCGCCCCGATGCCTCCAGGCCTGGCCAGGCCTTGCGGGCTGTGAGGCTGAGTGAGGGCGGTGTGCCCTCCCCATGAGGACTGGCAGCTCTCTGAGCCGGGGGTTGTGGGTAGTACAAGTTCATGGCAAAGTGACTTCCTCCGTGTGCAGCCACAGCACTGGCAGGTTGGGACAGATGCTCTGCCCACTGGGACCCGAGCACTGACCTTCCCGGCTGAGTTAGGTGTGTTACGCCCCTGCACCCCCAGTGCAAGGAACACTGTGACAGTCAGAGACCCAGGCACACCTGGGACGTGGACCCGGGAGCCCCTGCGAGAGGCACCCTCTGAGCAGGCCCCGGTGCTGCAGCACAAGGAAGGGGGCCCAGACGGCGTTTTCCCCATGGAGATGCAATGCCGCTGGAACTGGCAGGCCCCCCTCCCTCCTTTGTGGGCCGTGGAGGCGTCCCTTGGCCCCTGGCGAGCTCCGAGGCTGTAGGCTGGAGAATGCCCCTGACTCTCCGGTGGCCCAGGTCGGGCTACCTGCAGGGTAGGGTTTCGGCCCCTTGGCAATGTCTGTCACAGAGTGTGCTTCCTATGCCCCGACCAAGAGGGGTTCATTCTTGGTACTGAGCACCCCGGGCACTGCCCAACCGGCCCTGCCAGCTGTCACTGCTGTTCAGATGGACACCGGGGAACCCCATGTGCCTGTCTGTGTCTCTCGGGCTTGAGACACACAGAGCTGCCCCTGGGGAGGACAGGGTACCCCCAAGGCCAGCACAGGTCGGCCTGAGTTTGCTGGGCTCTGTGGAGAGGACACTGGCAGAGATGTTTGTGGTCCTCCCACTTAGTCCATCCTTTCAAAAGTCACGGGCACTGAGGTTTGTGTTCAGGAAGACACGTGACAACCCAGCTCTGAGGATGCTGCCTCTAGACTGCTGGCATGCAGGGCAGACTGAACCCTCACCCTCACTGGGGGAGCCCCTAGCTCCGATGTTCTGGAACTCTCCTTCCCAGAGCCCCCTGCTCACAGGACAGCCGAGTAGAGAAAGGTGGGACCTGTAGCCCAGTGGGACCTCCTCCTCTGGGCTGCAGCGTGTTCACTTGTAGATAAGGACGTTGGAGTGAGTGAGCGGGTGTCAGGACGCTCGTACTGCTATAGTCAGTGCCTCCCACGAGCCGAATGGGGCCTGAGATCCACACATCGCCCCTCACAGTGTTTAATATTCTTATCATCGTTCTGTTCCCAGATCGCCTACCGCGACCGGCTGAAGGCCATTCGGATCACCCTAGAAGTCTCTCCCTTCTTCAAGTGCCACGAGGTAGATACTGGGCAGAGAGCTGCGCATGTCTCTGAGGAGAGGGCATCTCAGGATGGCACAGCCAGGGGCAGGCCACCCGGGGTCAGCCCCCTCGCTGTGTGGGGGACCACGCCTTAATTCGCCTGTGTCAGGGTCCCTGGGCTGGCCACACGGGGGGCTGTCCTGCTGAGGTCTGCAGCTGTTGCCGCCTTTCTTCTCCTCCCCTCCCAGCTCCTGAGCCTATCTGTTCTGGGCGGCAGTGGCAGGGCATCTGTCCCACTCACCCCAGGATTTTAGGGCAGGAGCCCTCTGAGCTGCTAGAGTAGCCGAGTAACCCCCGCCACCATAGGTCTTCAGATGAGACCCTGAGGAGGGCAGGCAGGTCTGCAGGTGCCTCTCTCAAGCAGGGCTGGAACCTTCCACCTGCTCCTGCCTTTGCAGACATTGGTCTGAGAGGGCAGTAGGCAGCAGAAGGGAAGTTGAGGCACCTGAGAGAGGCTCTGGGAACTGTCAGCAGGTTTCCTGGAGGGGTTAATGAGATCCTGCCATGGGGAGTTTAGGGCCCCCAGCCCTGCGCACAGGCACACACAGGTACATTCACGCATGCACTCGAATCACACGTGCACACACACAAGTATGCACACATTCTCACACATGTACTCACAAATCACACACATACACACCCATCACATGCATGCACACACATACACTAACACGTACATACACACACTCATAAATCATACATATACTCATACTCACGCATATATCCGCACACAAACGTGTACACCTTTCCATGTGCATGCCCAGTCACGCACTGACCCATCACACACACAAAGAGCAGCCCTCTCGGCACCAGCACCCCCAGGAGCGGCTAACGCCGTGGGTGGGTGTGGGGCAGCGTCTCACTCCCGGGCTCTGCAGCCCGGCAGCTCTTTCAGGACAGCTGCCGCTCCAGGGTCTTGTGCAGAGGGAGCTTCAGCCCGAGCCCACAGAGAAGGGGCAGGTGCAGCAGGAGGAACGCAGCGGCTGTCCGGGCACCGGGCAGGTGGTGTACCTTCATGCCAGCTATACTGCCGGCCCCTCCCCAGGCGGACAGCTGACCTTGTCCTTGGTTTGCGTTCCTCACCTGCCCCTCGGCCAGGTACACCTGTCCCACCGTCTGGACAGGA
>VBSM01002153.1:49066961-49120428 GCA_008086735.1 Cheirogaleus medius
GGGGGGCAGGGCAGGGGTCTCCAGCCGGCGCCCTCCTCATCGCCCTGCCCGCCTGCAGGTCATCGGCAGCTCCCTCCTCTTCATCCACGACAAGAAGGAGCAGGCCAAGGTGTGGATGATCGACTTCGGGAAGACAACGCCCCTGCCCGAGGGCCAGACCCTGCAGCATGACGTCCCCTGGCAGGAAGGGAACCGGGAGGATGGCTATCTCTCGGGGCTGAACAACCTCATCGACATCCTGACGGAAATGTCCCAGGGCGCCCCGCTCACCTGAGGCCGCCCCGTGCCCACCCTGGCCAGCCACCGGGGCCTCTCATTCCAACCTTTGCTTCCCTTCTCCTCCTGAATTTTCCCTTCACTTCTGCCTGGGCCCAAGCCCCAGAACTGACCCTCCCAAACTGCACTGCAAGACACTTTGTAGAAGAGGAGATAAGGTTTTCTAGTCATTTTCCTAACATTAGGGCTTGGAGGTGGCCTTTCCACTGCTCTTTGTAAATAGAATCACCCGCTAGAAGAGAAATGCCCGGACCTAGGCTCTGCTGTCTGTGAGGTTAGTTGGGGTTAGAGCCGGAGGGGCTCCCTGGCTGCCTAGGGGACCCTCGGCAGTGCTGGCCCGGGCGGACTAGCTGTGGAGGCCTGCTGCCCCCTGGTGGCTGGTGCCCTTAGTGCTGCAGCCAAGGGCGGCCCAGTTTGTGCCGGGGCCTCCCGAGCAGAGAGCCCGGCCGGGTTCTTGGGGCCTGGCGGAGACGCCTGGCTTTCTGGTAGCTGGGGGTTGGGGCACAAAACCACTGGGGACCCACATGCTGTCCATGAGCGAAGTGCCTTCTAATGAGCAGCTCCAGGGGCTTCCAGAGCTGCCAGGGTGGCCTTTCTAGAGCTGCTAATGCAAGGACCTCTACCCACCCTGCGTGAAGACCCCCCAGGGGCTTTGGGCCAGATCAGGAGCCAGGAGCAGGCTGAAGCCCACCGGGCCGTGTTCTCTAATCGATGCCTGCCCAGAAGAGGGCCGGCAGGAGCTGGCTGTGTCCTTCCGTCTAGACCTGCTGCCGTGGGTTCAGAGGGTGGCTCTGCCAAGCTGAGCTCCAGGGGTGCCGCCGGCATTGGAACCTGCAGCATCTCTGGGACTCCGGCCCAGGGCACGATGCTTCCTCTTGCCCTCGCCTCCCCAGTGCTGGTGGGTCCCCTGCCTGCATACCTGGGGCTCTCTCATGGGGCCAGGAAGGAGGGAGGGGCTTGGGCCCGTGCCAGGCAGAGAGAAAGCAGGATTCTGGCTTGCTGGTGTCATTTCTTAAAATTTTCCCCTGAAATACATCTTACAACCTGAAGGGCTGAGACCACTGTTTCCCTAAGGTAGTGTGGGAAGCTTGCAGGGCATGTGATGGCGCCCAGGGTGTGCCAGGCAGCTCTCACTGGAGTCTTCTGTGCTGCTTGGAGATTCGTGGAAACCATTTTGAGCCTTACTTTAACTGCAAGCCAGTAAGTCTGTATTATGAAGAGGAATGTAAAATTTGCATGACTTTTTAAGAACAAAACTCCCAGCTCTGTGGCCATTGGAGCTGTGTCCCCCGGGCCCCTCGGGGTTTAGCACCTCTTCTGTGCTGTCAGTTCAGGAGTGCAGAGAGTCCAGGGGCTCTGCTGGGCACCAGGCCACAGGGGCTGCTGCAGGGTCACAGAGGGATGTGGACCAAAGTGTGTGTGCCTGGAGGGACGCCACTGCGGGGAGCGCTGCCTGGGCCACCCACCCTGGCACCCCCGGGGTCTCTGGGGGCACTGTCGCCTTGCCCACGGGACACGGATGTTTCCCTCCTGTGCTGGGTGCCTGAGTGACAGTTGGTGGGGGTGGAGGCTGAGACACATGAGGATGTATAAGTACATATTTTAAAAAAGGAAATCACTTAAACTTCCTGGCTCTTGTTCAAAACAGTGGTGCGCTCCTGTGTGGGCTGACTGCTAAAGGTCACACCCCCGCCCCAGCTGAGCCCGAGAGACCTCGTGACAGCACGTGATCTGGAAGGCAGGCAGGACCAGGGCATCAGGGAGCCAGAGCTTTAGTCACTTTGGGGTTAGAAAGGACCCTGGTGGGCTGTGCTTCAGCCATTTGCAGGACAGGGACATCATTCAGATGTGGAGATTCTACTGCTGTGGACTGGCCAACAGTTACCCTCATTCCATCTGTGAAAAACACTTGCTAAAGCAAATTAATGATACGAACAAAAGGTACAGGGGGCCAGCTTAACCTGTTTAAGAGAACAAAACTTGCCAAGCACTTTAAGCAGCACCTGTTGTTTGCAAACAATGTGCTAATATGCAAATGATTTGTTGATTAAAGGAGGCCCCAATATTTTGCTTTGGGTTATATATGTGAAAGTGGCAAAAAAAAATGGCATAGTTTTAGGGTTTTCTATTACTTAGGGTTTTTTGGGTTTGTTTTTTGTATTTACCATGCTAGTTGTCCTCTTCCACACCTTACTCACTCAGAGTACCCACCCCTTGTCCTGCCATCTGGCTCCCCCCCCCCTTGTCTGAGTGGGATAGATGGATCCTGGAGTGGAATCTTCCAGAACCCCTGCCCTAGCTGTCTAAAAGACCATGCCTGTCTGGCCCTGGTCCTGGCAGGAGCTCCTTGGGTCCTGGCTCTGCAGGTGCCAGGAGGTGGGACAAACTCTGTGCACCTGTGCACAGGTGAGTGTGTGCTGGGCCCTCCTGCCCTGTCCTCCTGGGCCCCCAGGGTTCTTGGCATTCAGCACTGCTTGGCATTCTTGGAAGGTTTCCTCAACTGCTTTTCCCAGACTTGCCTTTAGTGTCATGTAAGAAGTTTTTAAGTTATATTTATTTTGTTGGTTTTTAAAATTGCACAGAACACTAAGACTGAAAGGCTGGACTCTGTTTCTCCTTTAAAGCTTTGACTTCGTTTTGAGCTTCCTGTCCCACTTGGTAGAAAGAGCCAGGGGGATGCTTTCTTCCTTTAGTTGTATTTAGCTTTGAGTTTCTCTGCACTGTCAACCCTGTGTGTATATAACCCGGCCCCCTGCTCTAGGCCGTTCACCCCATCAGTGCCTTTTTTCTGGAGGAGAGGACCCCCCCAGAGAGGCCTTCCTTCTCTTCTGCACCCCCCTCCTCACGGGACCTTGGAGAAAACTGAGCTGTTACAAACGCCCTGCCCCGTGCCTGTCAGACAGACTGCAGTGTACAAATAAAGCCCTGGAGACCAGCTTGTGCTCAGTGTGCTCCTTCCCATCCTCAGCCTGGACACGTGGGGGTGGGGGGTGGGCTGGGCGGTCTTTGGAAGCTGGAGGATCCACACTGGGGTTGTCGGGGATGGTCACACTGGGGAACACTAATCTGCGAAGAGTGTGAAGCACTTTAAAAAACAAGTCATTTCTACTTTGTCCACAAAACCTCTAAGTAGTTCAGGGACATGGGACAGCGATCGAGGAGTGCTTCCCCTCCACCCCGAAAGCTTGGGGTCTCCATGCGGCTGCTGCTTCTGGAGACGTACGCGGTGCTAGGCACTGGCTGAATGCTCACGTCTGGTCGCCAGTTTTACCCAGATCAACTCCATGAACGAGGCTTTATAGTCTCTGTTTTGCAGATGAGAAAACTGAGGCTTAGCTCAAGCAATCTGACCTGGGTGATATGTGGGGAGCAGGGGTTGGAACACAGAATTTGCCTGGATTCAAAACCAGTTCCATTGTCTTCCTAACTGGCAGAGTATCTGGAGGGCAGAGAGCTTTCCTCCCCCGGGCCCCAGGCTCCAGGCTGCAGCCCGGCTTGGCACGGGTCGGTGAACCAACGAGAGGCTGCTTGGCTGGCTGGGCCGGGGAGGACCCCGAGAGCAGACGCCCCTGCCACACGTGGAGGCTTCACCGTGGTAAGCCTCTCTCCAGCTCTGAAATGCAGGGGTCTTCATTTGCAGAACTCAGAATTCTTTGTTTGGGAATGGGGGCACATCGTTTCTGCATCCCTTTGAGAAGTTACAGGATAAAAGTACAGACAACAAAAGCCACAGGGGGGCCTTTGCACCTCCTGTCCCTTTGGCTGGGGTGCTGTCCGCAGGCTGGCGTGTGACAATGCTCACCTCAGGTGCCCGTGCCTTCACCTGTGTCGTGCTCTTGTCGGTGCCGCAGCAGCCAGCGTTCGAGGGCCCAGCAGTGTCCACACAGGTACAGCTTGACAGTGACCAGAATTGCTCCTGCCCTCCGCCTCAGGTGCTTCCCGCCACAAGGTTTCCCTGTTGCCCAGAGGCACAGGACACGGCTCAGGCTGGTGCCCGTGTGGCCTTGAGGCCTGGGGATCTGATCGTCCCTGGTGCAAACCTTTCACCCATGGGAGATGAGGACGGGTCTCCCTCCTTCGCCACCACCCCGCCGCTGGCTGCGGCCCGACCGGCTTCTCGGAGAGTGGCCCCCTGAGATCAAGCAGCCAGCTGCCAGAGCCGGTGGCTCCTCAAGCATTAGCCTTGTGCTGGTGTCCCTCCTGCCCTGGCTGTGCCCTCTGGGTCCCCCCTCGCTGTGGAGAGATGGCCAGACCCCGGCCATGGGGCAGGGGCTCAGAAGAGGAGCCCTGTCACCCACCAAGGCACATGGCCCCTGGGTAGGGAAGGGTTGTCCTCCTGACTCATGACGGGGACCCTGGGTCTGGCTGCCTGCTACAGACAACCTCGTGGCCACGCTGCCCGCGGGCTCCTCCACCCGCCCTCGGAAGAGGGAATCCGAGTGTGACCACATGGAGCTCAGGGAGCCCAGCTGGCGACGGTCCCTCCACATCCTGTGTCTTTAGAACACAGAGCCTGGGGTGGCAGCGAGAGTCTTCACCCCTCGGGCAGAAGACAACACGCGCGTTCTGCCAGCTGCAGGGAGCCCGTCCCAGCGTGCGTCTGGGAGCCGGGGACACCGCAGATGGGCCCACGGCAAGAGGGTTTTCAGCCCAGACTCATTTACCCCGTGGGCTCCTAAGCCCCTCTCTAACCAGAGGGCCATGGTGGCATTCGGGTCTCAGGTAACATTGTCATCTGTGACCCCAGGAGACTGCCTGTGGCTGCTGGAGTGGAGAGTTGCAGACTTCCAGAACAAGTCAGCTCACAGACCACGGACTACAGGGAGGCCCGGTCCTCTTGAGGGGGGACCCTGCACCCCCACTGCAAGTGTGTATGACGATACTCTTCCAACCCAATCCCAGAGGGGCCTGCGGCCATTGCCACAGCCCCGTGCCCTGGGGCAGGGTGATGCCGCCCCAGAGGACCCACAGATGTGGCCCTCTCAGCAGGACTGCGCTGGCAGTGAGCTGCCCCCGAACCTCCGCTTTCTCTTTGCAAGGCTTCCGGCGCTGTCAAAGCAGCCAGACCACACCCAGCCCCCACAGCCGGCGTTGCTCCCCTACAGAGCCAGGACTGTGGCCGCTGCGGGCCCCCATGCCTCCCCTCCCACCTGCGCCTCGGCCAGCTCACCACAGGTGAAAGTCCATGGTGGCACCGACGTCAGCACCTCACTCCTGCCGGCGACAGAGCCCTTGCTGCCTTCAGGTGGGCGGGCAGTCCGACGTCACAGTCCCACCCTGAGGTCACTGTGTAGGCTGAGCGACTGTCCCGGGACTGGCTTGCCCCCTGGAAATCCTGGGTGGTCAGTCACGGGGGCTCCCAGAACCATGTCTGGCACAAATGGCCTCAGCCCGGGCTCCCTAGAGACAGGTCCCTGTGGCCCCTGCTTGACAGCAAGTGCGACCCTCAGGCTATGGACGTCTTCAGAGAAACCAGATGAACTGCCGTGTCTGGGCCAGTCCTCCTGGAGGAGGCAGGGACAGGAATGCTTGTGCCAGCCACCTCGTGCTCTGTCTCCCTCGGGTCAGTCTTCCTGGAGAGTGTGGTCTCTGGCGTGGCACCACCAGCTCCTCCTGTAGGCACGGGCCCCCAGCCTGCGCACGGGCCCCCCGGCCTGCACACGGACCCCCGGCCTGCACACGGGCCCCGCAGCCCCTTTTCAGTACTGGTGGGGGTGGCAGCATCCGCGATCTGGCTCTAAGACGCTGCGTGCGGCATGAGTCGAGGCTGGCTGCGCCGGTCTGGCATGTTGTGTGGACTGAGTCCGGTCAGGACCTTGTCCAGCACACTAGCAGCGCAGCGCCCATCCAGCCCTGCCCCACCACCGGTCCTCCACTCTGCCCCTTTTCTGTCCTTGACTGAGAGTCTCACCCCGTGACCCGAGTGGACGGGAAGCTGAGGTCCCATGGAACTGCCCCCATTCCCAGCTCTGGTCTGGGGAGGGGAGAGAGGCTGCAGACAAAAGGACCCCACAGGGGCTCCGCAGAAGGGTGGCTGGGGAGTGCTCAGCAGTCTTGATGACAGGAGGCTGTCTCCAGACCAGGGGCCACCAGAACGACCCTCGTGGAACCGGTGAGGACCAGCAATTGGCACAAGGCCCCAGGAGAGGCACCAGCAGACCCAGGTCTGCTTCTAAGTAGCTGCGGGCTGTCAGCCCCGTGACCTCTCCTCCCCGCAACTGTCAGGGCCCCAGGGTCACTGGGGGGGTCCTCACTGCATCTGGGAGTCACTCGGCTAATGCAGGAGTTCTTCACCTTTTGGAGGTCAGAGACTCCTGAGATAATTTAAAGGAAACTATGAACCTTTCTTCCAGAAAATATCCACATGCAAATACACACACGATATTTATATGCACATTCAGGGGCCCACCGACACCCCTCAAAGCCCACTGGTAAGTCACCAGATGGTGTATGGGCCCTGGCTTAGGAGTCCTTGGCTTGCAATAACCCTTCTGGACAACACACAATGGATGAATGTCCCCTGCCTGTAGGTACATCTCAGTGCATTCGAGACCTGCCTGGCCCCTTAACCATCCCGCCTTCTGAACAGGCATCGCCTTAGGGCTGTGACCCTCCTGGCTCCATAACTAAAGCTCTGATGGGAGCAACCGGCCTGTTGCATTCTGCATCGTCTGCGGCTGCTTTTGCCCCGCAGCAGCGGAGCCTAAAATATGGACTCTCGGGCTCTTTACAGAAAAAGTTTGCCCGCTCCTGCCTGAGAATGACGGTGACGTGGCAGCCCCACACTGGGTGATTTCAAGGCTGCTTTAATCCTTGTGAAAACTCTATGAGATGAGCTTTGTCACTGGTTTTGGAGGCAGGAGGCAGAGGCAGAGGCAGGGAGGGTAACTCATCTAAGATCACGTGGCTGGTGGGCAGCAGACCCAGGCTGGGACGCAGAGCTCGGGGGCCTTCCGTGACTCCGCCTGCCCTATTCCTGAGCAATCCAGGCAGTCTCCTCAGCAACGTGGTGTGTCCCAGCACCCGGCTGCATCACACGATTGTTGGGACAGCTCGGTGTCAAGCCGAGTCCTAATGACCACAAGGCCCTGGGGGTAGGGCTGAGCTGCAGAGCCCAAGCCTTGGCTCTAGCCCCATGGCCAACTGACAGCGCCTGCTTTCCAGCAGGCCTGGGGGAGTGGGGGTGGGGACCCCAGGTCTGTCCCAGGAGGCGCTATTGCTCTGGGCTTTGTGTGAGCCTTCAGGGAAGCACAGCCGAGGCGCCTGTGACCCCCCAGCCCTCTCCCCCAACATGCTGACTATGCAGAACCAAGTTTACTCTCCAGTTCACAGGCAGGCTCCAGTGCCCTTCCACGGAAAAGCAGGGTCTGCACCCTGGTTCCCGCAAACACCCTGAAACAGCGTGCGTGCCATTTTTCTCAGTGTTTTTCTGTGACAGCTGTGGCCCCACTCCCGGCATTTAGCGTACGGTGCACAGGCCTGAAATGACACCAACACAGAAGTGAGAAAGGGAATGAGACGTGGGGAGCGAGAAGACGGAGTTCATGCCTTAGCAAGATGCGAGGGCTTGCAGTTAATTGTTTTTAAACAGAAAATAACTAGCCGATACCATGATGACAGTAATAATATAAGAAAGGGCCAAAGTGCTTTCCCTGAGGAAGAGCCCATTTCAGTCTGCTTGTGGTGACAGAGCACCGCACACTGCGTGGCTTCCCTGAACGGATTTTGTCACAGTTCTGGAGGCTGGAGAGTCCAAGACCGAAGTCCAGCTGGGTGGTGTGGTGTCTGGTGAGGGCTGTCCTCCCGGCTTGTAGACAGCTGCCTTCTCACTGTGTCTTCACGTGACAGCACACTCTGATGTCTCTTCCTCTACTTATGAGGGGACCAGCCCTACCACATTAGGGCCCCACCTTTGTGATCCACTTAACCTCATCACCTCCACACAGGCCCTGTCTGCAAACACACATGAGGGGTCAGGGCTTCGACATATGAGTTGTGGGCGCGACGCAAACGTGCAGACGGTACCAGTGCGCCCATCGCTGATGCACATCCCTGACTGCTCCTACCTGCCACCCTGCACTTTTCCAAACTTGTGAATGAACAAAGCAGTTGTGGGGGAGGGGGAGCGCTGGGAATGTGATGCTAATTTCTGTGGTTTTCAATGTGGCAACCCATGTTTGGGTTATTTCAAAAATAGTTTCTGCAAATTATGGACAAACACTGTCTTACTGAGACAATTTGCTGTCGACAGCAGCCCTGTTTTAATTCAGTGGGGAAAAAAATGCCCAATTTTAGTCATGCCTTCTGAGAGCACGTGCTGGAGGGAGATCAAGACGGCTGCCTGCGGAGGCTGCCCCCTCCTGGACGGTCGCATGCATTACCAGGTACCCAAAGAAAAGGAAGGTGGTTGGGGAGCTCGTTTAACTTGAGGTCGGGAAGCCACACTGCTCTGCGAGCTTGCTCTTCTGTCCCCGCCAGAAATTCCCTGGTGGAGAGAGAGTTCCCTTTCTTTCATGGCTGATCCCAACCCCTTCATCTTTGGCCTGGACATAATGACCATGGCATCGAAGGACTAAATATACGGCGTGATAAATCATGTTCATGACTGAGAAGACTCAATCTTGTAAAGATGTCAATTCTCCAAATTGATTTCACCAATTGATATTTGATTAGAATGATGACAACAATTTTTGAAAAAAAAAAAAGCTGGAGGACTCACTTCCTGATTTCACAACTTACTATAAAGCCACAGTCATTGAGACAGTGTGGCATCGATACAAGGGCACACAGAAAAATCGATGGAACATGAGAGGGAGTTTAGAAAGTGATCTTCATACATATGAGCAATTGATTTTTAAAAGAGATGCAAACGTAACTCAGTGGAGAAAGGATAGTCTTTTTAACAAATAGTGCTGGAACAATGGGTATTCACATGTAAAATAAAATAAAACTTGACTCAAACTTTTCATCATATATAAAAATTAACTCATGTAAACCAGTGTAAAACCTATGGCCCCATGGAACAATGCCTCTTGGGTCTCACAGCAAAGACAGAGCAAAACCTGTTAGATGCTTTCACTGAAATTTCAAGACACTTTGGAAATCCTTGTCAAGCCATCAAAATGTCCCCACCCTTTCCTAAAGCTTGGCTTTTCATGATGCTCGAATGTTTGCTCTCTCTCTCTCACTTTTTTTTTTTTTTTTTTTTTTTGAGATAGGGCCCTCCCTATGTCACCCAGGCTGGAGTGTGGTGGCTGTTCACAGGCAGAATCAGAGCTCCCTGCAGCCTCAGACTCCCGGGCTCAAGCGATCCTCCTGCCTCAGCCTCCCAAGTAGCTGAGACCACAGGCATGAGCCACCACACTGGGCTCTGTTTGCTCTCTTTCTGCCTAGCTTCTTTCAGGTCCAGATGAAATTCTTTGAGCCTCTAGGGCTGTTAGCTTGTGCTTATTTGCATGGCTAAGTAACCAACACTTCAAACGGGCAGGAGGCCAATGGAAACAAACTCTGCTTCTGCATTAGGCACAGAGGATTCTTTGCATAAAATATTTTCCATTTTAGGTAGAAGGTAGGAGGTGGGAGGAGGGGGCCAGTACGCAGGTGTGCTTCATATCAATTAGCCACTTGCTACTTTTAATTCCATCTTTTCCATGCAATTAAGTTTGCCTGGCATCGGGCCATGGTTGGTATGAGGAAAATAAAAAGATTGCAGGAGCTGGTGCTACTTGGGGGAGAGTTCCATGTCTGAGAAACCTGGCTCCCTCTGTGAGGCGACGTGGGCCATAGGCCTGGCTTTGTGGAGAACTGAGCAGGGTGGCTGGGAGCCCTGAATCTCAGAGGATTCCCGAAGACTTTGGAACGCTCACCTCGAGGCTCCGTCGTTGCCAGGGCTCAGAAAGGTGAGGCTTAGCTGAGGGTACCAAGACTGCAGCCTCTGCTTCTTATCCTTTCACTGGCCCTCGGCAGCCAGCCAGCAGGGTCTGAGCTGCCCTGCCAAGTGCTGAGAAGGCTGTAACGTGGGGGCGCACCCGGGGCATGGCTACACCTGCCTTCGGGGTGGCGGGAAGGGAAAGGCTTTGTGCACGTATGTTCACCTCTCCTGGAGCATTTTACATTAAGAAAAGGAGATTAATTGGAATTGTTGTGCATGTGTCTATCCACATTTTTTCTTCTTAATGCTGTTCTCTCTGTTACTGTTGTTTGGAGGAGGAGGGGAGGGGTGGAATGGGAAGTGGGGGGATGGGCTGCAGGGGATGAAGACTTGTAACATGGCAGCGCCATGTCCACCACTTGTCACTCGCGGGAAGCCATGACACGTGTGCCCAGCCTGCTGTGTGTGTGTGCGCGTGTGCATGTGTGTGGCACACTGTAGCAGCTCGATAGATGGTGGCAACTGTTCTTAGGTGCGAAGGGGACAGTGAAGACAGGATGAGTCGGGGGGGCTGTGGGGCGCAAGGACTCAGCGAGGACTTTTTCTTGTTACTAGTGAGGGAAAACAACTTGAACCCGTTTATGGGGAGGAAGAAAAAAGTGAAGGGAGGGAGAGGAGCGCAGACGGCTCACGCAATTAAACTGTGGGCCGGGCAGGGCGAGTACTGGCCTTGGGGAGGACAAAATACGACACTGTCCCTCCATCTCTCGTCTCTGCTCTCCTGTGCATGTTGGCCTCTTGCTCCATGAGGTGGGAACCTGGGTCACAGGTGGCTTCGGGCTTACAAACCACAGCCTCAGGACCAAAGAGGAAAAATTGCTTTCCCATAATACCAGTTCGAAAAATCTCGGGGAAGACCCTGATCGCTCCAGGTCAGCTCGGTGAGAGGGACAAGACACAGGCCTGTGGGCCCGGGACTGGCAGCCTCTGCTAGAATGACGCAGGGCGAGTAGGGGAGGAGGTGGCCCGGGGAGGGGTGGAGGCGGAGACCAGCCTTGTCTCGCCTGGTGCATGTGGCTCTGGAGCTGGCCTGGGCGCCAGGGGGGTTTGGGGAGGGGTGAGGAGGGCTGCAGCCCGCGCAGGGTACAGCAGGTGCCGACTGTGGGACCATCCTGCTGGAGCACAGGATGCTCCAAGCAACACGCTGATCTCTTTGTGACAAAATGCGCGCATCGCCACCTCAGTGTCCTTAAATCGTCCTGGACGGGTTTCAGGCTTCCCAGGAGCCAACAGCAGAGGTGAATCCTCTGTCCCCTGACTCTGCTCACCTCCTGGCTTGGAACCTCAGAAGATGGGGTAGCTCCGGAGTGTTTGCAAAGTGCTATTTCCTCTGCAAATGACATTCCTAGTTTTAGAAGTTTCTTTGCTTTCTAGAGTTTTTTTGTTTTTTGTATGTAGCGTAGCTATTTTTGATGAAAATATAAA
Organism: Cheirogaleus medius; assembly: GCA_008086735.1. Classification (NCBI taxonomy): domain Eukaryota; kingdom Metazoa; phylum Chordata; class Mammalia; order Primates; family Cheirogaleidae; genus Cheirogaleus; species Cheirogaleus medius. Next base: position 49,078,594 of record VBSM01002153.1, read on the forward strand.
TACCCACCACTCTGACTGGGAGCAGCTGCAGGCTCCTGCTCTGAGCACAGCCCTCCTCCTCCTCTGATAACTCTCCACAGATCAAGGATAGCTTTGGGGGCCTCGAAGGCAGTGCCCAGGGGGCATAGGAGGCCCTAGCCCAAGGGGCCATTCACAAGCAGCTCACATCCCAGTGGGGACGATGCCTCACCTGCCACTCAGGTCTCCAGGCTCATTCTAAGGACATGGGGTCCCCAAGGCCCCAGGAGCAGCGGCACAGCCACACCTCACAGAAAGTGGGAATTGGGGGGCTCTGGAAGGATCCGAGGCACTTGTGGGCCCAGGATACACAGCTGCTCCTGAGCCATGCAAGTGCCACCCATTCGGGCACCCCACCATCGCTCTGTCTTACCCTTCCCTGGGGGTGATCCTTCCTCCTGCTGCTGCCTGCCAAAGTGACCGTCTCAGTGATCCCTGCTTTATGTCACTGCATTCGTGTGCTTGGGCTGCCATAACACAGTGTCACAGGCTGGGTGGCTTAAACAGCAGTTCTGGAGGCTTAATTCCGAGATCAAGTTTTCGGCGGGGTTGGTTCCTTCCTTCCAAGGCCGCTCTCCCTGGCTGCCGAGGGCCGTCTTCTCCTTGTGTCCCCAGCGGCCTTCCCTCAGTGTGTGTCTGCTTCCTAATCTCCCCGTCTTACGCTGGATTGGGGCCCACCCTAATGACTTTATTTTAACTTAATCACCTCTTTAAAGATCCTGTCTCCAAATATAGTCACATTCTGGGGTGTTGGGGGTGAAGGCTCCAACATATGAATTTGGGGAGGGGACACTGTTCAGTCACGACAGCCACTGCACGAGAAGGTCTTCATGACCCAGCCGGCAGCCACCATCCCCTTGGGCAGTTGTGCATCCCAGGGCCTTGTGAGTTGCTGGCCGGCTGAGGCCTGGGGTTGGGGGACAGACACTCATCCGTGGGCTGGAGGAGGGCAGCCGCGCAGTTTTGCGTCCCAGGGCGTGTGCTCGGGAAGCAGCGGCGGGCTGCTCCTTGGGCAGGGCGGCGTGTGCCCGCCCGCCAGGGCTGCAGTTCGGCTGCACTGCAGGGCCGTCGCCACGGGCTGCTCCATTTCTCCAGCGGGAGAGCCCGAGCAGTGGGGGTGGCACACCTGTCCTGGCTCCCCAGATGTGCAACAGGGAGAGAGTCCAGCCCCCCTTCTCCCTCCCTCTTGCCCTTGCTCATGGGCCTGGGGAGCAACCAGCCCACATCCCGCAGCAAAGGGGGACGGCTTTTACTCCTGGCATCGCCCGGTTATCCCGGACGGCTCTGCCCAGATGCCCAGAGCAGCTACTTAGGGCAGCAGGCGACGTTCCAGGTGAAAGGGCCACCTAATTCTATCCTCACAGGGCGACCAACCCTCAACCCTCAACCGGCATTTCTGGAAGGATCTTCTGGTCAGGGGTCCAAGAAGGTGTCTGTCAAGAAGGGAGGAGAGGAAGAAGCCCAGACTGAGAGGTTCCAGGGTACCTAAGGGACTGGATACCAAGAGTCAGGAGTGGGGTTAAAGTCGTGTCTCCGCCACCAACCACCTGTGAGTCTTTGGACAAGTTGCTTAACTTCTCTGAGCCTGTGTCTTCAGATATTAATAAGACAACAATCTAAACCATCCTACAGATTTACAAAGGTAAAATAGCACATGTGAACATTCCCGGCACTTAGACACCCAATAAATGCAGGTTCCGTTGGGATCTCTTCTTGAATGAGGAGAGGACTTTGTAAACAATATAGCACAGAATAAATGGCAGTGGTTACTGTATTACTATCCCAACGTGCTACTGGCATGTGTTAGATAAACTGAATCTCAGGTTACACGGCCACTGCCTAAAGGCTTTAATCAGGGGATGATTAAAGCCCCCCTTGGTATTAGGAGCCCAGAAATGTCTGTCTTGGTCTTCTTAGAAATGAGGACCGACCCTCTGGGTTCCGTGGCCAACATTCACCCACACTGGCCTGCCTCCCTGGCTTCCCATCTTGGACCCTCTCTGCCCCAGGTTTGGGCTCCTCTCCTCCTCTAAGGGATGCATCACAACCCAGTCCACAAACCCAAGCGTGGCCTTCCCACCTCCTTGTGCCTTTTGTCCCTAGAGCATCATCACGTGTCCATTCCTGTGTCTGGCCAAGGCCGGCATGAACTCTCCCAGGGCCTGGGGTGTGGGGATTCTGGGGAGCAGATGCCTTCATGCTTGTTGCAGCCCCTTTCCTCTGAGTGTGAGTCGAACTTTCTCGGTGGGGGACACTTATTCCCCCTTCGCAGAGAGGCACTGGCTGGCTCAAGCCCCGTCACCCTCCTGTTAAGAGGCTTGGGGCTGGGGAGGACAGGGAGTCTCGTGCACTTGAGGGGTTTCTTCCCTTCCTCTGGCAGGCCTGGAGGGCGGTGCCAGCTTCATCTCCCACTGTCCCTTCTGACCAGCCCCTCTGAAGCTGGACGACTCTGCAAAGAAAGTTCTTTGGCTGGGAGCATTCCTGGCTTAATATGAGCACACTGAGTATCTTCACAATGCAAGTGAGCAAGAAATGCTCCCTGGAGTGTCTGGGCCACCCTGAGAGTGCCTTGGGTCATTATGCTGCCTTACGCTTTGGTCCTGGTCTTACCAGTGACTCAAGTCAACCCTAGGCACAGATGCCATTTCTGGGGCCTTGGAGGGGCCCTTGCAGCTGAGCTCAAGGTCCCACCAAAGGTTGTACTTGGAAGCTGATTCATTCTTTTGAGCAACAGCAGCACCAAGGCCATGGAGACTGCAGCATCTTCCTGGGTAAGGGGACCAGGATGGCAGGTCCCCAAGGGTCCTGGACTGACCCCAGGAAATGGCAGGAGGTGGGACCTTTCCCTTGGGGTGTGAGTAGCAGGGGTGATACCCGGACACTTGTCAGAGCACTCGCCCCCGCGGCCCCAGTGCTGAGTGCAACGCCGCACACGCGTCTGAAACCAGATGGTCTGTGCTGTCCGCCCCACCACGCCGCTGATGACATGGAGCTGCCCGTCAAGCGACTCCCTGGGTGTGAAGGGAAGCATAACTCTTCCATTTAACGCTCTCAGATTCATCTTGCTAGATCGCCTCTACCTGTCAAGAGATTTTTAGATTCTGATTTGTTCCTCTAATATGCTTGCGTCCCCTCATCCTCAAATGTGGTAAGTTCTCTGGGTCGTCATCCAGGGACTGCGGAAGGTGCTGGCTGGGTCGCAGATGGGGCCCCCGTCACAGGCGGACAGCTAGTGCGAGCTCTCCGTTAGGAGGCTCTCACACCGGTGCTCATCTGCACAGAAGCCTTTGTCACATGTGTGTGGCGCACACTCCCCTCATCAACCAGTCTAACAAGCAGGAGAAGGAAATGAGCTGCATCTGTACGCTTATTCTTGGTAAGCCCAATCTGGGGCCTGAGGCTTGATTTAGCGCGCGGATTCCCGGTTGCAAAGGGATTGGAGTACCAAAGACTCAGCAGCTTGAGGAGCAACTTGCAAAAGCCTCCCAGGAGAAGGGGACTGAGTGACCAGGGATCTGTCCAAGCATGAAAACGGGAGGACACAGGGATGTGAAGCCACCAAAAAGGTCACATGAATGTTTATTACATACAAAAGAAGGAAAAGGAGAAAAAGGTTTCCAAAGCCATATTTTCAAGGATTTAAAAAAAACACAAATGTGGAATGCCAAAGAGATGCCATGCTTTATACATTTATAATAGGAACGTGTGTGTATGTATAACTATGTACACGGAGCTATGTACACAGGTCTTGTCGTCATACATGGTGTTTCACTGCATGGACAGCGATGCTGCTTGAGTTAAGGATTTAAAGCTGGCAGAAGGCTGGAGAAGCCGGAACCCTGTGGAGACCCCTGAGCAGCCGTGGCCGAGGTCTGCGGGGTGCCGTCCTGGGGGCGCCCGGAAAGCTGAGCCACAGGCAGGCCTGGGCAAGTCTGGAAGCTTCCCTAGGTCCCCAGCATTAGTTTTCTTCCAAGAAGGGCTCCAGTCATTGGGATGGGCTGGAAACCACCCCTGCGGGACGCGGGTGGGCTCCCAGCGGGCCTGGGCAGGAGTGAGACAGGAAGCCCCCGGAGGTCAGGGGGTGAGTGTCGTCTGAGGACCATGAAAATGCACAGCAATTAGTTTAACAGAGAGAAGAGAGACCCAGACAAAGCCAGTGCCGGCATCGAAACCCTGCAGACCACGGCGCGACACTCATCTGTGTGGAAGTCTGTGGATACACACAGAACCAGTTGTCTTGTTTTATGTATGTTTTTATGTATGCTGTTCAGAAAGACATGGCACCACACACAACTGAAGGGAACTTGACCTATGGAGAGGGCCAGCTGCGTGTCCCCATGGGGGAAGGTCGCCACAAGGAGCTCGTTACAGCCTCCTCCACCTCGTCGCCCTGCGTAAAACAGCACGTCCAGTGCTGACCCCAAACACAGGTGGACGAGGCCTCCCTCCCCTCCTCGCCTCACTGGCTCCTATGATGGGGTGTGTTTCGGGGGTGCAGGAACAGAAAGCGGCCTCAGAAGAGAGGATTGGCTGCGGCCCCGGAGAGCCCCAGAAAGAGAGCACTGTCCCCTCTCCTCTGGACAGGCCCATGGCCCCCACGGGGCGCCCAGCTGGGGGCCTGGCGGATGGGCACAGCCACCTTTGGTGTGGTCAGGGTGCTGAGCCCACGGATGCTGGGAGCAAGAGACCAGAGTCCAGGGGCCTTGGAGGGAAGGAACAGTGTGTGCGTCTGGGCTGGGTGGGCGGGGGCGAAACGAGCACAGGAAGTGCTGCCAGCCAGCGCCCAACCTGGAGGAGGGTGCGGGCTCCTCTGTCTGCAAGTCCCAATCCTGAGTCTCGGACATGCCCTGTCCTGCTTCCCGCAGCCGTCGGAGGGGCCGTGAGTGTGCGTGTACGTGTACTTCTGCCCAGCAGGGGTGAAAAGACCAGTCTGGGTGGTTGGCATTTCCACAAATCCAGGCAGGAAGGGAGAGGGGCTAGGACCAAGGTTCCCCAGCTAAATCCAAACAAGACAACTTGTACCGGAAACGCAGGACACACACAGGCCGGACCCTACCATCTACCTCCTGCCCTCTGTGGGGGCGGCAGGAGGGAAGTGGAATGGGGGGATCTTGGATCCAGAGCCGCCAGCCTTAGAGTCGGGAGGTGAGGCCTGGGCAGGAGAGGACAGCTTGCCTCCCCCTGCCCGGGTGGGGCTGGCCCTCCGAGCCCTTGGCTCCGACAAAAATGGGGACAATGATGGCTGCCCAGGCCCCTCTTTGTTCCCAACCTATAGATGGTCAAACTGAGGCACAAGGCAGTCGGAGAGATGTGGACAGTCATAACGTCACTGAGGCCAGAACTTACTCCTGGGCCTCTGGGGGACATTGGTGGTCACTCTGGTTGGGATTCATCCTATCTCTGGGTGGCCAGGGATTTAGGGTGGGTCCACAATCGTCTGAGCATGAGCACTTCCCTGTCTCTGTGATCCAGTGAACACCCAGAAGCTCTAAGAACCTCAAGGGAAGAAAACTGAGGGAGGTGGCACCTGAGCCTCTTACCCACCTGCTCAGACTGGCCTTCTCGTTCTTATGTGGAACCTCCAGCTGGTCCAGAAGGAGCATGTGGCTTCCCCAGCCAAGCTGGCCCCTTCGTCCCTTACAACAGGCGCACAGAACTCTCAAGGGAGAACGCGCAGCCCACCTTGAGGTCTCACCTGAGGAGGCTGGGGCGGCAGGGTGGGGACCAGGGCCTCTCCATCCAAGCACAGGACCACACAGCCGGCCGCACTCACTCGCTCGTTGAGCAGAGAGCAAAGCAGGCGCTGTCCCTGCGGGGACTGCCAAGGCTTCTCATTAAGCCCTACAGAGAGGAGACTGTCTCTGCAGCCTCAGGCCAGCTTCCGTCCTGGGGGGTCAGCAGATGGGCAGCAAGGACTTCAAGCTGCTCCCCAAGCCTGAGGCCTCCAACCACGTACAAGGTCACGGTGTGCGGGAGCACTGTTGCAGCCGGGGCGGGGTAGGGGCCTTTAAAAGGGCTCTCCCTCCTCCAGTACCTCCCATAAAGTCCTCCACACAAGCCCAGCGTGCGGGAGGAATAGTGGCGGTGAACAGTGTCTTCAATCACTAACTGGGCAACTACCACGCACACGACACGCTGCCGAGCAGTTACACGGTACTCCAGCTTTCTTTGCCCACATCACTGACACTGCCAGACACAGCAGCGCGGTTAAAGCCCGAGGGGGCCTGGGAGCCGGGGCGAGGCCCTCAGGGGGCCAGGGGCCCAGAGGAGCTGGATCCAGGCATCACGAAAGGAAACTCCTGAAAATGCGCCTGTCTGGGCAGGGGAGGGTTAACTAAAGAAAATGTCTAGGGTTTTGTTTGGGGCCTGTTTTTGTACTGTAGAGAGCCAAGCTGGGGCACAAGGGCCACTGTCATCTCAGCTTCACTCTCCTCCTTGAGAACCTCAGGTCTTTGGAACCTTGGAGGCCTTTGGAAGACATTTGTCCTGGTCCTGGGCCTTCAGCCCCATCTTGCTCTGGCCTTTGGCTCGATGTTTGGGGTCTGCGTATGGTTTTCTTTTTGAGATCTGGGCCCTTTTACTCTCCAAAGTTAACCTATGGCATCTTTCTTTCTACATGGCCTTTTCGCCTTTCGCCTTTCCTCTCCGCTGCCCCTGAGCCCTGGGCACCCTCGTGAGGCCGGAGCCCTGGACTGGGAGGCGGGCGAGCTGGTCCTGTGTGTCAGGCCTCATACCGGCTGTCACTCTTACACCCTTGATAAGCGACACCCTTCCAGGCTCCTAAACAAGGGAGCGTGGGTTCGAGGGCTGCCAGGGAGGTCGGAGCAGGGAGCCTTGGGGGGCAGGGTGGAGCGTCCAGCCACTGCCCGGGTTTTTCTTTTCACCCTATTGCTTTTGAGTGGGCCAGGGCCCTTCCAGACTCACTCTTTTGGCCCCTGCCATTGCCCTCCTTCTGGGGGCTGTAAGGAGTGCTTTGGCACAGGCTATGTAGGGGCCACGCCCGGCCACTCCCTGGTCCTGCCACTCATGAGCTGAGTGTTCAGGGGCACACGGTTTACACTCTTGGAGCCGAAGTCTTGACGTCTAAACTCAGCACAGACCCTCCCCTCCCAGAGACACGGCGCTCTCTGGTACATGGTAAGGGCCATGATGCCAGTTAAGGGCAGACATGTGAAAGCTGTTTTGTCGCGGGGGCTGGGACAGCAGCGGAAGGGAGCCACATTGCATGCCACTTCCTTACCCATCCTCAGCTGCAGCCAAGGCCACCGGGGTGCAGGGCTGGGGGAGGGTCCCTGCAGAGCAGGCGGGAGGGGTGCAAGTGCCAGAGCCAGGAGCTATCTGCCTCCTGCGCTCACATGGAGACTCCGGCTTTCCCGCCCCCCAATCCTCAGTTCTAAAACTGACTCAGAGCTCAACACCCAGATCAACAGTCTCCATCGTCTACGGGACACACCCGGCCACCAAGAACTCACACTTGCTCCAGAGTACCGCTCTGGCCACTCTGATCACAGTGTCACAATTAGGCACTGGGAGCATCTCATCACTATGACATTCCCTGCACACCTGTGACTCCTGCCTCACACACCCACAGCCAGGGGACGCCCTACTGAGTTCTGGCCGGCAAAAGGCACAAACCTGTGACGTGCCCTGCAACTTTTGCACCGCCAGCCTTACGGCATGCTGTCGAGGCCCAGCCTAGCTTGGTCACCAAAGGGCTGTGTGTCACCTGGGTGCTTGCTGGCACCAGAACCTTAATTTTCAGCTGGCTGGTGTTTGAGAAATAAACTGTGGCCATCTAATGATCTGAGTGGCCAGCTCAGACTACTTGGACTAAACTAGCCACTGTGCCTTGGCTGATGAAGAGGATCCTGCTAAGACTGATTTAGAGGGATGGGACTTGGAACTGGTCCCACCTGTGTGGCCACCCTCGGAGACCGTTGTTGGGGGGAGAGGCGGCTCGTGGATTTCCTATGCATCAGTTACCCGGGAAGCCGCTTCCTCCTGAGGCCCTTGGGTTCATAGGTCGGAGGCGCAGCCCCAGATGAGGGGCCGCTCTGGGGGCAGGTGGCCCTGGGCCCCCACAAGTCCCTGTATTGAGCCTTCCCACAAGGGGCTCACGGTGACACCTGCCACTCCAGAAAATCCCACCTGCGTCTGGATTGTGTCACTAAACATGAGACACAAATTGCTATCTCTGTTCCACCCCTTCCGCCGCTGCCCCCAGCGCAGGGGCTGGGAGAACAAGCTTCTCCTCCCCCACTGGCGGGGCAGCGGCCTCCTGGCCTGTCATTGCGCAGGGGCGTCAGGCACCCTCAGGGCCTGCGTGGGGTGAAGGGCTGTGGGCTGGGGGCCGTGGGAGGGGTGGCGGGACCCGTCATTTCCCTCCGCAGAAGTTATTTTATATTTTATATATTATAGGTTGGCTCATTTGATGCAGCTTCCTCAAGAGCCGCAGGCTGCTCGCCTGGAGCATGCTGTCTTTACACGGCAAAAGGTTCTGGCTTTTTGGGTAAAACCCAAATCTGATGCCACGCCTTGAAGACGCAGAGGCTTCCAAACAGGACAGCGGCAGCAAAGGCCTGGGCTGGGGTGAGGAGAAGAAAGGACAGGAAGAGATACAGACACTGCCAGGTGTTCAGGAAGTGCAGCCCAGGCCCGAGTGGTTAGGGAGGAGGGATGAGACTCAGCAGAGTGAGGGGTGGACAGCAGGCAGGACAGGCCGGGAGCGGAGGACCCACCCCATGTCCAGCCAGGGCCCAGGGCTGGGTGAGTAGCTGCAGGGGATTCCGTTTCTTCACAGAGATCAGGGAGCTGTCCAGCCTTCAGGGAGCTTGAGACCTGTTTCCCCACAGGGCTGGGATTAGAAAGCCCAGTGGAAGGGGGAGAGGGGCTGGGACCCCGTCTGTGATGGGCACTGCTTCCCAAGCCCTGCCGTCCAGCAACGGAGAAGGTAAGCACACAGGTCCCCTCTCCAGCCCTGGTCCAGCCCTGATGGAGTGGCCGGTGGATTAGCAACAGATTAAAACACACACACACACACACACACACCTCTCTCAAAGAGGGGTGAACCCAATGTCACAACATCCAGTGGGGTCAAAACCTTAGCTTTGGGCCAGTCCTACCTGTCAGCGCTTCCTATGTTAGGAAAAAAATGAAAAGAAAAGGAAACAGACATGTAAATGTCCATCCTATCACCATAATCTCAATCTCCTTTCTCCTAATTTCAGATTGATACTTGATCCATAGTAACCTGGACAACTTCTGCTGGTTTCTGCCTCGTTAGGGATCTAACTGTGCAACAATCACACACAGAGGGGCTCCTTGGTGAGTTGGGGTGGGGGGGCTGGTGGTCCCTTTGCAACGGAAGGAATCCCTGTGTAATGGGACAGTTTTATCCTCTAATGCGTCTGTTTCAAGTAGGATTTTCAGATTGAGGTCCACAGCCATCTGATTGTTTTGCCGTTCTGAAACTCCAAAAGCTCTTGCATGGTAAGTTTGTCCCCCAAACTTATTTAGTGGCAGTATTGGACTTGAACTGAGGTGAGGCTATTTACAGTTCTTATTGATCCCAATTAATCTGACTTGGCACATGTTTTTCTGCAGAAATATTCACGTGCTGGATAGTGGGTAGCATGTTCCAGACTCTGCCAGGGTGTTATGAAAATATTCGGTACATGGATCATCTTATCTCTCTCAAATCTAAAATTTCTGAATTCACAGACCCATCTGGCCCCAAGAATTTCACAAAAAGGAGTAAGGGCCAGAAATGGTGTAAGTATGATGTGAAAGGCTGCCAGTCTGTGCCCACGCATGCTTCGGTCTGCTGACTTTGTGTGTGAGCATCTGGCAGTTCTAGCAGTCTCGCCCAGGGCTGGAGCCACCGCCCTCCTTCCCAGGGAAACAAAGGGCAAAGCACACCCAGCCCTTGGATTTCAGGGGCAAGGAGGCTGGGGGTGCACTCAGGGAGGCAGGCCTGTGGGACTCGTCCTCTCCTCAAGGTCTCAGGCCAGCTGTGGGGACCGTGGTGCTGTCCGCATTGGGCTGGAGTCTGGCCATCCTCACCCTGACTCCGGCACTGCCCCCAGGAGACCACAGAGAAAACACTCGGGGCACCAGATTTTGAGGCAGGGGGTGGGGACCCAGAGGAAGTGTCCACCACAGTCCTGTCCCCTTGGCAAGCCCCCACTCACCAGGACAGGGCCCACTGCGGCCCGGCCCAGCAGCTCCTGTGTGCCAGTGCAGGGGCAGGGGCAGGGGGCACTGTGAGGTCGGGCTGCACCTGCTGGAGCCTCCCAGCCTCTCTGTCCGCTTTCCCAGCTCCACCCGCTGCCCGCTGCTCTGGGCTACAGTGTTTCCAGAGCAGGAGGAGGGACTGGTGGCCCTCAGAACCCGCTGAGAAAAGCAGATGTGTTTTCAAAATAAATAATATTTTTAAAAATACCCCCTTTCCACCCCAAATCTGGAAAATGGCAGAAGAGAACACATAAAGATCCTTGTGCCTGAAGCTGCCTGGTGCAGCCCTCCCAGGGCCCCCCGGACTTCCCCAGCGGCTCCTGAGGGCTCACAGCTGCTGGGGGATGCCCTGTTCCTTGTAGCCTGCAAGGAAAAAACAAAGGAGAGATGGTTAGACACCCACTTCCTTCAGGATTTCTCCAGGAGGTACCCCCCAGAATACACTCATGAGACCATATTCACACTCAAGTGTAAATGACTGCTACCATCAGGACATAACTTTGGCTTTGGTTTTTTAATGAGAGAGGGAAAAAAAAAGAATGAATCAAGAATTGCAGAATATTGGGTTTACTGGGAATACATGAGAGGAGGGTATTTGGGGTAGGAGCAAGAAGGCAGTAGTGTGCTCCTGAATCCACACCCCGGAAGCCACTGCACAGACTGGCCTGGGGGGATTTCCCAATACACAGCCTTGACAGAAGGCACCTGTAATGGTGGATGCAGAGGAGGAAGAAAGGAGGAAGACGCTGTTTGACCGGCTGGATGGCTGTGGCAGGAAACGGTGCCTGAGGACTTCGAACCTTTGAAGTGTGGTTGATAATCATGGGACCTTTGGGAAAATGTGAGTGCTGTCGATATTAAGGAACTGTGGCTAATTTATTTAGGTGTGAAAGGGCATTGTGTTTATGTTTTATTCTTTTAAAGAAGATACCGACTAAAATATTTCCAGCTACAACTACATGAGTGGAAGGTCCTAGACGGTTAGCCCATTAGCTGGTGAACTTAGACTGAAGAGGAGCTTCGGTGGACTCAACTGTTTTTTTCCTCTTCATTTAACAGATTATGCATCAGTTTTAGGTACTAATGATCCCGTGCTTGGGGTAGGGGAGATGTAGGGAGTAACAGATGAAACAAGAGTGACCGTGAATGGTTGAAGCTGGTGTGGACATTTAGGGACTCATTACACTAGGAGCTCTGCTTTTATCTGTGTTTAAACATTTTCCAAAATAAAAAGCTAAAGCTAAAAATGGAAGCCCGTTGGCCAACTGGGAGAGCGGGTGAGGCGTCTGCGTGCAGGGCTGGGGGTCCAGGGGAGGGCGGCCCAGGCGGCCCCGTGCACCAGGCCCGTGCGCCGTCCACAGACTCACCTTGGGAAACTGCAGCAACACAGAGGTAGGAGGCAGCAGGAGGAAGAGGAGAGAAAGAAGAAGAGAAAACACAGTCTGAAAACAGCCACAGGAAATACCTGAAATGTGAAACGAGGCGGACCCATGGTGGGGCCTGGGGGACGGGGCAGGGGCTGTGCCAGTGGCTTCTCTGAAGCAAGTCCTCAGACCGTGAGTGTCTGGGGTTCCTGTGACCAGTCACCGCGGCCAGGGTCAGCACACCGGCGTGTGGGCATGGCTAGGGGCGCATGGCAAGGGGCTCCCGCACTGCCAGTGCCTCCCCAGCCTCCACATCCCAGCCAAGCCGCACTTGGATCATTCCTCATACTCCGCCCATGCCGCCTCGAGATGAATTCTGGATGGACATCTGCAGGCTTGACTGTGACAACCTAAAGAGGCTCACCTGACCCATCCTGGCTCCAGCTGGCTCTGTCTCGGCCATGTGGCTAACCCTTTCTATGGACAGGAGCCACAAATATAAAACCAAATACTTTGGGAAAGGCCCAGGCCCAAGGGTGGCAAACAGGTTTTCTCTTGCAGACATCTTGGATTGTTGGTAGTGACGGAAGCCCTGGGCTGAGAAAATGTGGACTATTCAGCAGAAAGTGCCACGACTGATTGGCAATGTCTGCCATGGGCGCGGCAATGGAAAGAGCCCCCGGGAGAGTTACCATGACCAAGACAGGCTGTTGTTGATCTTCATTTGGCGTTTTTAATGCAATCAAGCAGTATGCTCACAAGTTCCTGATTTTCAACTCTACTTTCATCTATCTATATTTCTCTGATTTCCCTCACGGGAGTGTTTCATGAAGGAGGAATTATGCTGTTCTAGCATAGAAAAATTAAATAAATTTTAAAAAAACCAGCACACTTCTAGGGTTTCCTCTGGGCAAATACGCTGAGCGGTCTTTTCCTTCTCCTGGGAACTGCATGGTGGAGAGACAGAGACTGGGAGGCACAGAGGACCAACTCGCATAGGCCACGCCCACTGCTGCCCTGCCTGTCATCTGGTCTCAATGACCGGTGTCCTAGCCAGACAGGGGCTGCCCCTCTCTTAGTCGTGTCTACTGGCTCAGATCTCCACGAGGAGAATCCTGCCTGACATGCACTCATAATTCCTGCAGCTGTCCGGGCCAGGCATGGTGGCAAGGGTCCCCTGTGCCCAGCAGCCATGGGCTGGGATGAGGAGGGTACAGGCAAGCCCTCTCCAGCGCCTGTCCTTAGGGATGAGCAGGACCTCCACAGCTGTGACGGTCTCCCAAGTCCAACCTGCCCTGTTCCTCTCCCCAACCCCAGGAGGCCCGCGGTGCCAGTGGCTACTCACTGGCGAGGATGACCATGTCCATGCCCCAGAAGATGCTCATGATCCAGCCCACCATGACGATGGCTGTGAGGACCTGGATGAGGGCCGCCGCGATGTTCAGCCAGAAGACGCAGCACATGTGCCGGTCCGGGAGGTCAGTGCGGGCCCCACACAGCACGGTGAAGGCCGAGACGAATGTCCCTGTGAAAGGCCAGAGGGGACAGCCTTCTGAGGGTTCTGGGAGACAAAGGGGCACGCGCGGTTGTCGCTGACCTGGGGCCCAGCTGCCCGCCCTCCGAGAGCTCGGGGAGGAGCCACTGATGACCAGCACCCTGCCTCTGAGGGCCAACCCGCTCACACCTGCCCACCTCCTGGTGTCTCCGTGGAGGCCAGTGGACCACCTGGAAGAGGTACGGCCTGAGCTGCCAAGGGCCCAGCACAGAATTCACGTGACAAGCAGCCCCTGCCGTGAAGGAGCAACAGGGAAGCCACCTACAAGGACAACAGACAGTTGGAAAAAGCAACTTCGTGTGGCAGAGTTGCCAGGGCCTTCGAGTTCAGAGGTGGGAGTGATGTCGCTGGGGTAAGATGGAAGCCGACCACAAAAGGAAATTCAGGAGAGGTGGAGGGCCAGGAAATGACCCCCCAGCACACACTGATCACGAAGGGACAGGAGCTGAGACCCCAGGTGCCTGTGGAGTGCAGAGAGCGCAGCCCAGGGCAGGGCTCTAGAGCCCCTCCCGGGTGGGACTCCCCCAGACACCTGAGCTGCGAGGATCCTAGACACGTGGAGCCTGAGAGCTACTGAGTACCCAGAAGGGGCCAGCAACATGGCGGGTGGCCTCATGTTCCTCGCCTTGTCTGAGACTTACCCTGTGGGTGACACCACTACATTTACTGAGTTTGGACTTGGGCCAGGCCCCTCCCTACGTGGGCTCTGAGCCTCATGACAGCCCCGCAAGGTAGCTGGCATTCTCCCTGTGGCTGCAGTGACAGTCACCCAAACGCAGTGGCTTAAAGCAACACAGATATATTCTTTACAGTTCTGGAGGTCAGAACAGTCGGAAATGGGTCCTCAGGCCTGGTTTCTTCTGGAGGCTGTAGGGACAACACATTTCCTAGCCTTCTCCAGCTTCTAGGGGCCACCCGAGTTCCTGGGCTCATGGCCCCTTCAGTGTAGCGTCACCTCTGACCTCTGCTGCCGTGTTCTGCCCCTCCCGCCTCCCTGTGACTGCCTTTAGCACACACCGGGATAACCCAGCGTGATCCCCCGTCTCAAGAACCTTCGCTTACTCCCATCTGCGAAGTCCCTTCTGCCACATCAGCAACATATTCACAGGCTTGGGGATTAGGATGTGGTCCTCCTTGGGGGCCGTCACCCAGCGCCCACATCGTGTTACACGGAGAGAGAGATGCAGGGTGACGACTCATTTCAGGTGTGAACCTGGCCGGGCTGCGGCTGCCCAGGCAGCTGGTGCCGCGCTGGTCCTGGGCGTGTCTGTGAGGCAGTTTCCAGAGGGCACTGAGGCGGCGTCAGCAGGCTGAGTGAAGACCCGCCCTCATGTGGGTGGGCACCGGCCACTAGGCTGGGGGCCCAGCTGGGACAGATGGGCAAATGGACGGAGGACCAGGGATTGCCTCTCCGCTTCCCCTCCCCCTTCCAGAGTGGATGCTTTTTCTCCTCCTGCCCTCGGACACCAGACTCCAGGTTCTTTGGCCTTTGGGTGCTGGGACTGGCTGGGAGCGTGATGCCGGCGTCCCTGGTCCCAAGGGTGCAGACTGGGCGGAGCCACACTCTGGCTTTGGGCCCCACTACCAGCGTCTCTGGCTGTCCTGCTTGCAGTCAGCCTTTCAGGGGACTTCTCTGCCTCTGTGATCTTGTGAGCCGCTTTCCCCTAACGACCTCCCTTCCACATACCCTACTGGCTGTGTCTCTCTGGAGAACTCTGACCAACACACTCAGGAATTAGGCATCTTGTCCAAAGTCACCAGCGTGGGCCGGCCTGAGCCCACTGCTGGCTGGTGCCAAGGGCCACACCCCTGCACTGCCTCGCAGGCAGGGGGACCTTTCACAGACAGGCCCAGGCCAGAACTCAGGCTATGTGGGAGGTCGGCCAGCACACCGCTGCCTGCTCTCGAGTTCCTAGTGCTCTCAGCTCCTGCTCTTTGAAGCTGCCTGTCGCTGATTGTGCCTCCCCTCAGAACTGTGGTTTCCGGCCCTTTCCTGCCCAATTTGCTGGCTCCTGTGGCTTCCAGGTGTGGCCTTTGCTCTCACCCATACCTTTGTGCCCCAGACCCCAGGCCGAAGCCTGAGGCCACGTGCTGATTTCTGACTCTGACCTGCCCCGTCCTCCTCCTCCTCCTCTTAGCAACTGCAGACGTGGGGTCCCAGGCTGCCTGCACTCACCGTCGGCCCCCAGCCCTGAGCACGGTGTCTGTACACGGCAGATGGGCTCTGGGCATTCAAAGAAATACAGCGAACATCAAATGTCTCCTCGGACCACCCGCGCCATCGCTTGTGGCATTTGTGGAAAATGCAGATACCTGGGTCCCTCCTGAGATCTACTGAATGTCTGCGTGGTGCCTCAGAAGTCTGCATTTCTGAACAAGTCCCACCCCTGTCTCACGAGGAATGATAACGCTCACTAAAGTGTGAGAACCACAGATTCAAGGTCAGCCAACTCGCTGAACAATCCCGCCGTGTTCCTGGCACGGAGCCCGGGGGGCCTCCCGGGATGCAGAGAGTTGAAGCTGTTCTCTCACTCTCGCCAGAGGGGCAGCCCAGCCAGGGCCACAGAGCTGCGCTGGAGCCTCCTTGCTGGGGGGTGGTGGGGGGTGCGGTTTGCAACTCCTAAGTCTCTGCAGAGGCTCATTCAGGAACCTGGCTCAGTCCCTGCCCTCAGGCGCTCTTGGTGTGGCGGGAAAACCATCATCCTCACCTGATGGAGGAGAAGGGAGGAGAAGGGGGCTCAGGGCTTGCCCAGGTGTGCAGAGGTAAGAGCCACGGAGCTGGGGCTTGAGCTCCAGCCTCTTCCCACTGGGACGAGGAAGGCGAGGACAGTGCTAGGGGCAGAGTGCAGCCATGGGGGAGGGGATGGGGATGAAGGGAGGGGAGACTGATTTAGGCCATTTTCCAAGGGCTTGAATGCTAGATAAGAGTTTGCCCCTAACCTGCAGGAAACGAAGCTCTCACAAAGGGTTTTGAGCAAGAGAGTGTTACGATGGAAGCAGTGATTTAAGGAAATTCATTGTCAGCAGAGTGTTGGGTGGATTTAAAGTGTCTGAGATGGGAAAGATGAACTGGGAGGAGAAGGCAGCAGTTGAGAAACGATGGGAACATGGGCTCAGGGCTTGGTAGTGGACACAGGAGGACATAGGGGACTTGGGGACCATTAGGGAGTGTGTGCCACCATCCTCTACTTCCGCTGACATATCATGCATGTGGGATAGGAGATGAACACAAGTCGACACCAATAAAAGAGAGAACACTACAGAATTAGAAAGATGGTAGAAAAATGAACAAGAATATGTGGAGAAAGCATTAAGTGAAAATAACATAGATGCCACTTGCTGCATGCCTACAGCATGCTGATCACCATGCTGCTCTCTCTCCCTACATTATCTCTTATTCTTAAAGCTGTTGGAGGTAGTTATTATTATCCCCATTTTGCATACATGGAAACTGAGGCTCAGAAAGCCTAAATGACTTGCCGACATTGCAGAACCCAGATTTAAACCCAATCTGTCTAGTTTAGAAGACTGAGTTCTTTTGTAGCATCCTTACATTAACAAACAAGGAAAGAACCTTCATCCTTAATGATTTTCAAATACTCCGGAACCCACCCCTCCCCCAACCCGTGTCTTTCATAGAAGGCCCTAAATTGGATGGATGGTACCCCGATCTCTGACCTGCAGTGTCCTGACTCTGGGGCAGCTGGCTGAGATACTGTGACCCTCTGTCTCTTTGTAACTGTGGCCTCACCTCCCTCTTCCTGCCTAGGAAATGGGAACAGTGGTTGATGTTCTTTCATGTTTTTATTAGGCTGAACCACATAAAATTAGCAGTTCCATAGGTCAAGAACAGCTGAATAATTACAATTTCATATGGTTCAGCCTAATATGTATATGAAAGTTTTGTGCATAAGAAAACTCTGTCCCTGAACTCAGAGATTCTTAGAGTTAGAAGGTTATCTATCCGTCTCCCATCAAAAGATGGAGTCTCACTGGAATTGCCAAAGGGATTAGAGACTGATAGCCTGTACCTGTCCACTCGCCATGGAGCAGGAAGGCCCAGGGAGCCCAAGGCTCTGCACATGTGCAGTGCCATGCAAAACAAATGACATCAGCAAAGGCTTCAGCTTATATATTTGGAAAAGATGGGCTGGCCCACACTTTATTTAAAAGAGGAGACAACCTTAGCACGTGTGTGGTGTGGGAGGGATTGTTGGTCACTACTCTCTCTTTAACCCACGTTGACATACTCGTGATAACTCTAAGACATGCATGAAAATATAAACACATTATACACATCCTGACGTGTACAATATGTACACATATTACCTGCAGTTGCATTAATGTGGATTTCACTAATTAGGAAATAAAAGTAACAGGTCCCTTTTGCCATATAGGGTAACACACACACCATAGAAGGCAAGGATTAAGTGAATGGATTTATAATACAAAAGCATTGTTTTAATCTCTTCAGCAGTAAATTTAAGAAATGCTTTTAGCACATTTTCACATGAAGAGGTGTTAATTGTTTTAAATGAGCCTTCCCAGTTAAATAAAGAGCTCTGTTCCACCGCAACGTGTTAGTTCTAACTTATTCCGATGCGTGCCAGCCACACACCAGTGCCTGGTCTGGAGAATCAGAGCCCAGACGGGGCTGGGGACTGCCCACTCCTGCCCGGGAGCTCACACTGTGGCAGGGCCACGGTGCCACACCAGGAACAGTGACGGATTCTGTTTGGCTGGAGCAGGAAAGACTTCAGAGGAGAGGGGGGGATTGAGCAGGGAGCCAGGAAGCTGACAAGAGCTCAAGGGCTTCCAGAAACAGCCCAGCACATCCATCCGGAGCTCAGAGGTGCCCGGGCAGGACGCAGGGTGCATGCGGGGGAGGGACGGAAACCAAGGCTGGCTCAGACACCAGCAAGAGCTTTGTAAATTAAACAAATGAGGCTGGAGTGGGCAGGGGTCAGAACACGGAGGGCCCTGAGGGCAGCCCCGGGAAGCGGTTTGAACGGGGAACTATAGGGTCAGGTTTGAATTGAGAACACAGGCATGACCCCAAGGGGAGGATGGGCAGGAACGGTGGGGTAGAGCGCTGGGAAAGGTGCAAAATTGCAAAGTCCCCAGTGCGAGGTGCCAAGGGGGGTCGTGAGCATGGCAACCGAACAGAGAGAGGGGACCTTTGGAACAGGGAGGTAGTGTCCCCGATTGTGTGATCTGCCGGATGAGGGGTAAGGGAGGAATAGGGGGCACAGGAGGGGCCTGTGTTTCTGGTTTTCCATACTGTGCGGTGAGGGTGGAGCCATTGACCAGGGCAGGGAGCCCAGAGGGGACCGTCCACGGACTGCAGACAGCTGGGCTGGAGACCGGGATTCTGGAGGGGCAATCTGGAAGTAAACGAGCTCACCCCGGGAGGGCGTGGAATTCAAGGAAAGAAGATCAAGGAAAGACCCTGGGAGACATCAAGATTTTAGAGGTGAGAAGGAAAGAGAAGACCAAGAGGGATGGAGGAGCAGGGCCCGCCAGAGAGGCCAGGAGAGGGTGTTCCAGAAACAGGAGAGGAGAGTCTCCAGGAAGAGGAGCCGGGGACAGGTCACCTGTGGCAGCGACGTTCAGTGAGACAGGATCAGGCGGAACCACAGACTGGATGAGGCCTGAGTGGGCCTGGCAGCAAGTCTGGGAGGAGGAGGCGGCGGGGCAGACGTCAGGGGTCTGTGGAGAGGATGGGGGTGGGGATCCCAAGAGGGGTGGGGACCACTCTTGCTTAATCGGGAGAAACCTACGCTTGTCTGTCTGCTGAGGAGAAGCTGCCAGGGGAGGGGACAGGATGAAGACGTAACCAGATAGGGCATAAGCGGACGTCAAGTTCTCAATAAAATGAGAAGGGGGTGTTGGGAGGGGAGGGATCTGAAGCAATGTTTCCCAAGCCGGGTTGTGCATCAGAATTCCCGGAGGTTCGTAAGAATGCAGATTCCAGGGCCCCTGCCTCCAGACCACCGAAGGCACAGGGATGGGTCCAGGAACTGCTTCTTTACAAAAATAAAACAATCATTGCCCCCGCTGACACTAATGGACAGCCAGGTTGGTGAGTCCTCAGTCTGACGGGTGGGGGGTCAGCCTCGCAGATGCGGAGCCAGAGAACCGCACAGCCTCGTCAGACAGGGGCCCGAAGTTCCGGCCTTGCCCTCCATCCGGCAGCTTCCGCACGGGGGTTGGGGCTGGATCGGGGTTCCTGGAGATGCCGCCCAGCCGACACCAACTACCGGGAGGGAGAATGATGGCAATGACCTGTATTGTCAACCGCCAATGCCAGTGCGTTGTGAGCCACCTAGAACTCTGGCACAGACATGTGCTCTGCACGTCCCACCGGGATCCTGGGAAAGAAAGGCGGCAGGAAAGGCCTGAGGAAGCCCTCCATGGAGAGTTCCAGCAGAGACAGGCCGAGCCGAGCCGAGCTTTGCAACCACAGCCCCTCTGGCTGCCACGGCTCCTGCTGAGGTCTCCAGCTCGCAGCTCCCCAAGGAGCTCAGGGCTCGGCCCGGACTCAAGGCCGGGGGAGGGAAAAGGGTCCCTCCACTTCCATCCTGGAAGTCCCCAAAGGGCTTCTTCTCTGGGCTTGTCCTCCAAGGAGAGTTCCTGGAGCTTGGCTCCCGCTTCCCCGCCCTGCTTCTGCCAGGCAGAAGAGAAGCAGCAGAGTGGGCTGGTGAGGCCCCATCAGGAGAGGGGGCAGCTCTGCTCCCACAGGAGAGCCTGGGGGCTGGAAACGTCCTTCAAGTTCTCAACGGGTTCAGCTTTTCACACGGCTCCTGCGGGAGCTTTGGGAGGTGCTGGGTCTGGAGAGGGGATCTCAGGCATCTGGGAACTGAGGGGGAAAGGGCAGAGCTGTCCTCTGAAGCAGCTGCTCCTAATAACATGTGCCCCCTGGGACCTAGGCCAGTAAGTCAAGCCTGATCCCAGATGTCACCTGCAGCTGGTCTGCAGTCGTTAAGATGTACTGCGTGTCAGTGGCCGTGACTTACACCTGGACACCCCCACACTCCTCCAGGGAAGGTTGGTTGCACACGGCCTTCTTTCATGCACTACCCTATGTGTGAGCTTTTGGGGACAGGAAGGAAAAGTGCAGCTGATTTGGAAAAGCAAGCCACATGCTAAGAAATAGATCCCACTGCCAAGGGCCGCCTAGTTCAGGAGGAGAATGAGATAAATAGGAGATCACGTTCAGGGTCAAAATCAACCCTATGAAGCTTCGATTCTCAAACCTTGCGGGGCACACGAAGCAATGAAGATTGTGCTAAAAATATACCTTCCTGGGCCCCACCGCCCCGAGATTCTCATTCAGCAGGTCCAGTCATCGTCTTTTCCTCGTCGTGCAATTATTTCAATCAGAAAGGAGAAAGGCAAGAGAACTGACAAGTTCACAAATGCTTCTAGACAAAAGTCCCAGGGACACAGAACAGTGTGACCTTGAAAGTCAACAGGGCCTGTGTGGCCGTGGCCCAGGTGAGCAGAGCGGCCTGCAGGAAGCAAGGCGGGGTCTGGGGGGCTCAGCTCCTCCAAGCCAACACCTCTGGGCTCTGTGTTCTCGGGACATGGGGCAGAAGGGTTTGGATCTCGCGTGTTTGCTTGTGCCGGGGGAGGGCACTGTCCTTTCAGCTCATTCACTCGAGAGCAGAGTGCTCGGAAAAGGCCGTGCCAGGCAGGAGAGACAGATCCGAAATGAAGGCTGCACCAGCCCAGGGCAGAGGCTGAGGCCGTCTGCGGGGCTGTGTCCTCCCCTGCAGTGGCACCAGGCCATTCACCTCGGAAGTGTCCATAGCCCCCGCGCCAGGTCTGCGGCTGCGTGTCCTGGCCAGCAAGGAGCTTGTGAGTGGGACACAGACTGTGAACCGATAGAGAACAACACAAGGAAACCACGGATGGTTCCAACGTGTTTGTCACCCTGACCCTCTCCAACTTCTTCAGAACAAATGTGCCAGCGCCTTTGAGCCTCGCATCCTGGACTGGTAGAAAAGGGATCTGTGAATGGTTTTCAGCATTCCGGAAAGTACAGACATGCTAGTGAGGTCGCACCACACACAGGAACGCCGACCTTGTCAGCCTTGTCAGCGTTTGGTTGGAGTCCCACCATCCCGGGGCAGTAATGGGGCTTCTCTCCAGCTATTAGCAGCTCCTCTTGCTCTTTCATGGAAGAAAAACAAGGAAAGGCGGACTGTCCCCCAGCAGAGAGCAGGTGTCTGGCATCCCAAACTGCTCCACCCTTACCCACTGCCACCGCACACGCAGGGCCCTCACCCTCGCCCCTCCCCAGTAAGAGCGTCCTTCATTCCTCCGTGGGCCTTGGACAAATGGGAGGAGCTTCCTGGGGGTTCAAGGACTGAGGAGCTGGGGGGAAGGCAGGAGGGCCGGGGTCTTCAGACCGCGAGGGGTATACAGGTGAGCCTCCCATAGGGCACCGCCTGTGGCTGTATTGCAGCCCCGGCCGGGCTGCGTTGTTGGTAGTGCCTTCGCGTCTCCAGCTGAACAGGCCCCACAGTATAAAGGAAGGAAGACAAGGAGTCTCCCTGGCGGCCACAAATACATCTGGTGTCCTTCCTTCCAAGAACGGAGAAAAGGAGCCCAGCTCCCTCCTCTGTCCTCAGTGCCTCCGCTGTGACATCACATTGATCACCCCGCCAGAGGGTCAGCCGACTGGAGCTGGTAATTAATTTTGATGGCACTGGGCGTTGCATCAGCCTCCCTGTGCTTGTTAGCAAACCTCCCGCCCTCCTAGGTGTCGGATGTGCTCCGGCCTGGGCGGACGGCGGGGGCGGGGCCTGCAGAACCGGACACCCTAGGTCTCTCCTGGGGTCTCCTCAGGAGCAGAAATGTAACCACACGGAGTTTCTCAGTTCCCTGGCTCTGACCTTGCCAGGACACATCTGGGCTTAAATGCCAGAGGGTGACCTGAGGAGACAGAGGTAGGACAGGGGAGGCTGGCTGTGTGACGGCCAGGCAGGGGAACCTGGGACCACACCGAGGCCCTTGGGGACTCAGCCTTGTCCTTCCTACCTTCCAGCAGCTGGGTGCTAAGGGCCAGCCAGATGGCAAGCGGGTTAGGGTGACTGTGGTGGCATTTGTTAGAGAGGACAACACGTCTTCCGTCTCCTTAGAATTTACCACCTGACAAGATGACATTTCCACAGATGGGTGGACGTGGAGATATGAGACAGAGGGCGTTCTGCCGAAGGCTGCCGCGGCCGGAGAGCCTTTCTGAGACCAGAGGCAGCGAAAGCCTGCAGCACCGTGAAACCCAAAGGCAGCGCTTCCGGGGACACTTCCAGGGACACTGCAGCAACTGGGAAGGAGAATCCCCGAATCGCCGCCTCGCATTAATGGCGTCTTCAATCGGCAGGCGCTAGGCTGCGACATCCAGGCTCACGGCCGCACCTCATTCAACCACCCAAATAACAAATGCCATCTATGAAGTGCCTACCACATGCCCAGCACGGAGCAGGTAGAAGTCGAGGCAATCTCTCCTTCCTGACTCCCGCGGAGGGAGCAAGTCTGCCCCGGGCCTTCAGCACCCAAGTGCGTGGGAGCCCAGGTGTGTCAGGCACCAGTGGGGGCTCATAGCCAGGTGTGGGTAAAACCACCGGAGAGCCATGTCCAAGTGCCCCAAGCTGTGGCCACACACCAGGTGTGTGGGAGAGCAGGGCACCCTGCATCCTGCCCTCGAGCCTTCAGGGGGGCTCTGACACGCATCACAGGGGTGGCGGGACATATCCAATCACACCAGCGAGGCCAGGCAGCCGGATCCCCAGGTGCAAAGTCACCTGCTGTGCACTGTACGTCTGTATCCTCCCCAAATCCCAGTGTGATGGCATCTGGAGGTGGGTCCTTTGGGAGGTGATCAGATTTGGATGAGGCCACAGGGTGGGAGTCCCCATGGGGAACTGATGCCCTTATGAGTGGACAGAGAGATTGGTGTGTGCTCTCCACTACCCCTGCCCGCACCGCTGGGTGAGGAACCAGGACCTGACCCTGCTAGCACCTGATCTTAGATTTCTTAGCCTCCAGAAATGTAAGAAATACACGTCTGCTGTGTGAGCCACCCCGTATATGGTATTCTTGTTACAGCAAATCATACCCAATTCACTCCATCCATTCATTTTTCCAGCTAGCATTTACGAAGCACTTGCTAGGTGCCAAGAACTGCCAAATCCACGTGCACCATAACAAAAAGACAGTGTCCCAGCCCTCAGCTCTCACAGGGTTGTGAAAGAGACAAATAATCCACAGAATGCCACGCTGTGGTCGGTCCCACGAGAGCAGCTGAGGCAGGAGACGGGATTACGCTGTCGGGACAATACGGCTCTGGCACCACACCAGGCTCAGAATCCCAGCTGCATCGCAAATTAGCCGTGAGGCCTTGACAAGTGACGGGGCTTCTCTAGACCTCAGTTTCCCCATCTATGAAATGAAGACACTGATAGTAGCCTGCTTCAAAAGGTGGATGTAAGATTAAATTACTGCACATAAAGTGCTTGGCACACAGTGTCAACTCACTAACGGCTACCCAGCAGCGTGAGGAGGCCCCGCCCAGACCAGGAAGGTGGGTGACCAGGACAATCCTCCCCAAGAGGCAGCGCTGGAGCAGAATCTTAGCAAATACGGAGTTATTAGTTATTAATAGGAAAATAAAATTGGAGATCTCAATGAATCCTGCTCTCATAGTGGCTTGTGGCCAATGGCACTATTCTTCACTCCACCTTGTTTAAAAACAAATGTATTATAATTGTGAAGTTCAGCATGGCAGCCTCATGAAGCCTGAAGCTCGGAGCTCATTCATATGCCACAGTGCGACACAGCCAGTAAAAATTATAATTGCGATGACTACACAGCAAGATGGGCAAGTGCTTTAAGCAAATTTACAAAAATAGTGTGTATACCGTGCGGGGACTATGTAAAAATATTTGTGTATGTGGACAAGGACTGGAGTGCACTAAGCAAAATAAAAATTGTTTTGCTTTGGCAGAATTATAGGTGGCTTTTTCTCTCTTTTCAAAAACAAATTTTCTTTTTGGTTAAAACAAAGTTTTAGGCAGCCCATTGAGATCCAACTCTGCAAGGATGTCCACCAGACAGCACCTTACTGGCTGCAGAGGTGATGCAGCAGTCAAGCAAACGTGGGAACGGATGGCGCTCAGACGTCTGACATAGACAATAAACGATGCGGGGGACTATGCCAGGGCTTCAACAAAAGCCCCTGAATTTCCAGGGATGCCTCTGGAATGTGGGCCCCCAATCCCAGGGTGTCATTTCCAGTGGCCTCGGGCTCACCTGCTGGAGGCAGATTCCAAGGCTTCTGGTCTGGAAGCCAGGGAAGGACTCCCGTCCCAAGAGATGCTGAGGAGCCACTGTGGATTCATTTAGGTGGCCACACGACAACAATAGCCGAAAAGGAGGTGGCTCAGCTGAGCTGGCGCCCCAGCCTCCCCGAGGACCAGGGAAGAAAGAGCAGAGGCAGAAGGAGCCTTGTGCAGGGCTGGTGCTCAGGGGCTCCTTTTCTGGCTGGGGACTCCCCACAGGCCCGGCAGACACACCTGCTCCTTCTTGGAGCCGTGCTCTGTAGAGTGACCCATGTGTGTACTTCCAGTGCTGGGGACAACTTCCTGCTGGGGCTCATGGGACCAGGCTCAGGATGGCCGTCTCCACGGGGAGCTAATGTTGCTGCTCGTGCCACGGGGGCATCCCACTCTTGCAGGGAGGGGTTGTCCCTTGTGGTCTTGATTTTGGAAGTAACCAACTCAAACGGGTTTACATAATAAAGGGGTTGATTGGTTCACATAACTGGAAAAGTCCAGAAAGGCAATGTGGGATAGTGGTTAGAAAGATGGGCTTTAGGGTCAGACTGCTGAGTGTCGTTCCTGACTTAACCATGCATCGGCTGTGTGAACTTGGGCAAGTTACTCTGCCTCTGGAAGCCTATCTCCTGGTCAAAATTATTAGGCCAGTTTCCTCATCTGTAGGAGGCGGTTATAATAATATCCATACCCAGGGCTCTGTGTGAGGCTTAATAGAAATCATGCAATTAACGTGACTGGAACATTCGAAGTGCTTAATAACTGTTTGCTATTTTTATTATTAATAGGAATTCAGGGTTAGTTTGATTCCTTGGCTTAGAGGTTCAACAGTTTTCTGTCTCTCTACTGTCTTCCATAGTGTGAGCTTTAAGACAAGACCGACTTCCCTCATGGTGACAAAATGAATGCAGCTGTTCCAGATTTCACATCTACGTACCAGGTTTCTAGAGGAGACAGAACATTTCTGTCCCAATATTCCAAGCAGCAGTCCTAAGATTTACCCAGACAGGACTGCTTAGTCCACATGCCTGTTAGGCATGGACCAAATCTGCAGGTGGCAGATATAGGCCAGGAGGTCACATCCTAGGGGCGGAGAAGCTCGGGGAGGCAGGAGCTGGGTGGGCTGTAGTTACAAATAGAAAAGAGGAAGATTTTAGTCTAACCCCAGAGAAACCTCAGCAGCTGCAGAGGGGGCTGGCTACCGTCAGATGTCTCAGTGGCACGAGTGGACCGGGCCAGGCCTCGCTCAGGATAAAACCCGCTCGGAGGGTGGCAAGTCCCTCAGCACCGGCTCCTCTCTGGTGTGCCCAGTGTCCTGCCCACTGCCTCTTCTCAGCCCATTTTGCTGGTTTCCAGTTCTTCTCCCCACCTACTAACTGGCTGTCCGTCCTCCCCTGCCATCGTCTCTGTGTAAGCTCCTTCCCACTGAGTGCTCCAGCTCAGAGCCCAGGCAGTTCCACACGCAGCCCCACTCTTCCCAGAGCCCCCCACGCGCCTTCAGATGGCTGCTTGGTATTACCTGCACCAGAGTGCAAGGCCTTTGGGGGTCCCAGCCTTGTCTGGTCCATCTTTCAGGCCCCTACATCGCCTAGAAGAATAATTGGCAAAAAAAAAAAAAAAGAATAATTGGCATATGAAGGTACTCATCAAGTGCAGGTATCTGATGGACCTGAATAGTAAGTCTTCATTAATATTAAACAAACAAATGCATCTCCTGGTTCTCAGTCACACCCTGCTCGCTGCCTGGTGAAGAATAAGTATCTTCAAGAAAAACAAAAGAGTGATCAATATGATGTGGTCTAGGGGACTCTGACACAATCCCAAATGGGTCACATTGGTTATAAAGCCAGGCCATTGGTCCCCAACAAGGCCTTCACAACACGGTTCTGTTGCTAGATGCGACATTATTTTTGCCTTACCCAAGGCACAGAGAGGAAGTATGCCTTTTATCAGTGATACAGAGAAATTGTCACAATGAATAAAGATAAGCATGAATCTACATCTTGGGTGCTTATCTTATAAAGTACACAATAGATGTGTGAGTACATTGTATATAGCTTTGTATCCAGAGAGGGACCCTTCTTGGGAGGAAAGGAAAAGAATCGAGATTTACTAAGCACGTACTAAATGCCAGGCACAGAATAAGTCGGGTTGCACAAAAAATACAGGACACCCAGTGGAATTTGAATTCAGATAAACAAGGAAATAACTTTTTAGTGTAATTACATCCCAAATATTGTATGGGACATACTTATACTAAAAAAGAAATTTCCTTATATATATGAAATTCAAGTTCAAATTCCATGCAATATCTGCATTTATGTATCTGAAACTCAAATTTAAGTAGGCAGCCTATATTTTTATTTGCAGACAATCTAGCAACCTTAAGAGGTGTCCACACATATCCATCTCCCAGCACCCTGCAGACATCTGCTAGACAGCCGTTACTAGGACCATCATATTTAAGAATTTTCGAAAGTTGCCAAATTTGGACTCATTTAATCTTCACAACAACTCTATAAGGCAGTTATAATTATCTCTATCTTATCGACGAGAAAACTAAGGTTCAGAAAGTTAACAACGTACCCATGGTCACATCTCAGAAGAATCAAGATCATAACTCCAAGTACATGTTTATTTCTTTCTATACCACATAGCCTAAACTATGAAAAATTTTACCATTTGAACCAAAAATAAGAATTTGGGGAAAATTTAAGCCTAACCTTAGAAAAAACAAAGAAGCAGACTCTGCTGATACCCCCATTAAGGTCCCTAAGGGTTGGGTCCAGATCTCAGTGCTCTTTGTGCCCCAGGCCTTGGTGTGCAGGTTACCGACTGCTGTGGTCTGAACATGTCCCCCAAATTTCATGTGCTGGCAACTTAATATCCAAATCCATATGTTCATGGCATTTGGGGGTAGGGCCTTTAGGAGGTAATTCGGAAGGTCATCAGGGTGGGACCCCATGAGGGACTGGTGGCTTTGTAAGAAGAAGCTCACACACTCTCACCCTCACACCATGTGATGCCCTCCGCTGCGTTATGGCGAGAAGGCCCCCACCACGTGCCGGCGCCATGCTCTTGGACTTTCCAAGCCTCCAGAACTGCCAGCTAAATAAACTTATTTTCCTTATAAATTACCCACTCTGTGGTATTCTGTTATAGTAAAAGAAAATAGACTAAGATACCAACCAACTGTCTGCTCATCCATTCAATAAATGTTCATTGCCCGCTGACTGGGCAATGCTGTCCCCCAGTGTCTTCTCCTTTACTCCTGGGGACTCGGCCACCCATCTAGAGACTACATGTTCCAGCTTCCTCTGCAGCCAGGAGAGGCCAGGAGACTAAGTTTGGGCCAATGCGCTGTGAGCAAAGGTGATATGTGCATGCAAGTTCTGGGCCATCTCCAAATTAAATCCAGCTGCTTTCCCCAGATGTTGCTCTTCTCCTCTCCTATGGGCTGGGAAGTAGACATGGCAGCAACCCAACTTCACCCATGGGGAGTAGGGAAGCACCCTGGGCCTTGGCAGAGCCTGGGTGAAGAATATTCACCGAGATGACATAAATAGGTGACCTCCTAGAACAGAGCTTCCCTGCCAGCCTGGCACACCCTGATTACTTGACCAGAGAGAAAGGACATCTAATGCATTGATGCCACTGTGTTTCTGGTCTCTTGGTTATAGCAGCTGAGCCTCTACTCTCAAACTCACAGACCTCCCAGACCCTGTGCTAGGCAGTCGGGCAGCAACGGGGGCCTAAACACAGGACCCTCAGATTGCCGGTGGATACGGACACACAGGCAGATTTTGCCAGCCAGTGTGGTAAGGGCTGAGAAGGGGCAGCCCAGGGAGCCATGGCAGCAAGGGAGGCACTTGACCCAGGCCCAAGAGGACAGAACGCTTCCCAGAGGAAGGAAGAAGATACCTCAGGGTGAGTTGTAATCTAGGAAGGGGGAAGAACGTTCCAAGTAGAGAGGATGGGATATATGCCAGGGAGAGTGGGGCACCTTTGGGGACCAGCTTGTCTCCTTCTACCATCCCCTTCAATCGGCCATGAAATGTTGGGGCCCTCAGACTCAGCCTAGACCTCTCCTCTGCCCAGCTCTCAGCTTCTCCTGAGAGCCCCTCGCCTCCACCCAGGGTACATGATTGAAGACTTCACTCTCCGGCACAGAGCTGGCCTCTGAGCTCCGGATCATAATGACAAAGGCTTACTGGACACCTCCCCTTGGAGGTTACAAAGCCCTCTCAAAAACACGTACAAGATAGGCTCATGACCTGCCCCCCACCAAGCCTGGACCTTCCTTATCTTGGAGAGGGACACTGCATCCGTCAGCTGCACAAGCCAGAACCCAGGAGTCGCCACGGGCCCTCCGCCCCCTACAGTCCCTCTGGGACCAAACTTGTGCAGATACGATTATGCTCAAAACCCTTCAGGGGCTTCCCACTGCTCTAGGATTAAGACAAAGGCCTTCTCGAGACGGCCTCCCCCCGCTGCCCCGACCCAGCTTGCCTCCCACTGCGCTCTCCTGACCTGGCCCCTCACTCCCGTGGCTCTGAACACCTCTCCTTCACAGAGCTCTGCATGATCACAATTGCACACTAGTGGGAGGGATTATCAGATTTAATGTCTGTCCCCTCCAAGAGACAGCAGGTACCACGTAGATTTTTGCTCATACCACTGTATTCCCAGCACCCAACATGCACCTGGCACAAAACAGAGAGGATGCCAACGT
Organism: Cheirogaleus medius; assembly: GCA_008086735.1. Classification (NCBI taxonomy): domain Eukaryota; kingdom Metazoa; phylum Chordata; class Mammalia; order Primates; family Cheirogaleidae; genus Cheirogaleus; species Cheirogaleus medius. Next base: position 49,107,835 of record VBSM01002153.1, read on the forward strand.
GTCTGGAGTTGGCAGCTCTTATTGCGGGCACCCCCGCCCCCAGCCCCCAGCCCTCCCCATCATGAAGCTAGTGCCTCATGGTGGCTTCTCTCCACCATGTCACCAAGACGAGACATTTCCTCTCTCTCATTTGCCAAAGGGACAGTGCAAGATTAGGACATATTGCCCTTTTCTCAAAGAATTGGTGAACATCACATAGTTCACAGCTGCAGGTCCTAGGAAAATGCACTGGAGTGGGCCACTGTCTGCCCAGGGAAAATGGACCTCGAACCTGATACAACATAGAGGTTACCAGAAAGTTTCTCACGTAGAGGTATGAGCCCACTGGATCAGAAATTTCAGCCCTAGCACTCACTCCTTGCCATTACTACCTTTAGTTCCCTAAGATTCTCTTTTAGAATGCAAATCCATGTTCAACTGAGTCCCTAATACTTCGGTGTGACTTTGTTTTATTTCATGGCCTGAGAGAGAGACCAGTAAGAGAAAGCACTGGAGTGGAAGGGATAGCTGAGCAAGACCCAGGAAGGGAGCAGAGAGGCCTTCCAAGGCCCAGCTCTGCCCAGGGGCTGCAGGAGTGGCTCTGGGCCTCAGACTTGGCCTTTGCTTTGAGTCAGGCTCCCTCCGCAGGGGAGGCTCTGGAAAGCTGGAGAGAAGCTTTGCTCTGGCACCTATACAGACAGCACCTGGGAACCAGGGCAGCAGACAGAAGAACAAAGCCTCCTCCAGATGTAAAAGGCCGTGTCCCTGGGCAGCGGCATTCCTGCCCCCACGCCCCGCGCCCACCCAAGGCAGCCTCCGCCACTGCAGCGCAAAAGTGGCAGCAGGGGGAGGAGAAGTTGCAGTCCCCAGCACTCACCCTGAAAGGGCTGCCTTTGTAAAAGGGACCAAATGGCCACAAGAGGATTTAAGATGACTGTTTGTAAAGCTATTTGAGAAAGCAGGTGAAAGCAAGGTGGTGACACATGTCGAGAAGGTGGCAGTCCCAAACGTCTTTTTGGCCAAATCATTTTCTGCCAAACAAGGGCAGGCATCCTGGGCCCAGCGTCCCTGGCAGCTCACCTTGCTGGGCGGGGCTGCCTACAAGAGGGCAGTGTGGGGTGCATTTGGGAGAAGAGGGGCGCAGAAGGCCACGGGAGAGGGCTGGGCTGAAAGGAGAAGTGAGGAGTGACTGTCGGTTTTCACACCCACTCTCCCCAGCCCTGGGGTCTCCTTCGCTGCCCCTCCCCCCAGAGCAGCTCGGGGAAAGTGACTGGAGGGTAGCCCCGAAGTCGGAATCTGGCTAAAGCCTCAAAAGCAGCAGATATTCTCACAATGGGTGTGACTGCCGCTGGCCTTGCTCCCTGAGGACAATGGCCCTAGGGTCCCAGGGGGGCTCTCAATTTCCCCCCTGGCAGCTAAGGCCACCATAGGCTAAGAACTTGCAACCACACCCATCGCGCGTGCCATGGACGAGCGTGAGCGAATACTGTTCAATGTGCAGCGCGGCCGGGCGGGGGAGGGTGCGCTCGCGCAGCCCTGGGGACTCCGCGGGCTATTCTCCGTCTCTTCTCTGTGGCCTTGAGCCATACTGGACTGCTGGTGCCAGGGTGGCTGTTTGCTTTCCTGTTCACTGGAATAACTCCATGTGGACACAGTGACACAATGAGGACGATTCCTGGGTGGAGAGTGGACCCAAGAAAAAGTGCCACTTCTTCCCCTGCATCGCTGTGAGCCCTTCAAGGCGGCGCAGCTGAGAGGTGACAGCCCTGATCTGAAGTCAGCCTTCTTGGATATGAGCCCCGGCTCTGCCACTCACTGTCTGTGTGACCTTAAACAAATCACTTAACCTCTCTGTTCCTTGGTTTCCTTACTGAAAATGACAGTAATGATCCCTGCCTGTCTGTGTTGTGAGTATTAAAGGAAGTGTCAGGTGCCTAGAACAGTAGGCGGCGCCCAGTGAGCACTAAGGACGTGCGCGCAGCTATTATTACCTTAGAACACGGGGCTGCGCTTCCTCCCCTTTGTATTCCAGGCCCCAGCGCGATGCCTGGCACGTGGCGAGCCTTAAGTAAGGGTTTACTAAATGAACACATCTCCAGAGAGGCCCCAGCCACGGCCCGAAGAGCTGTGCGTGGGTTTCTGCTGCCCTGTGCTCTGGTGGCTGCCGGGGGCTGGGAGGGGGAGTGGGCGGTTAGTGTTTAACGGGCACAGAGTTTCCGTGTGGGAAGACGAAAGTGTTCTGGAAATTGGTGGTGGGGACGGCTCACAACATTGTGGATGTGCTTGATGCCATAGGACTATACGCTTAAAAATGGTTAAAACGGGAAATTTTATGTTATGAACATTTTATTTAGCCCAATAACAAAATGCCCTTTGGATGTCCACTAACTCGCTAGCCATGGGCATCCTTAGCAAGGTGGGTCTTCACCTGCAGCACACACTCCGTACAGCAGCCACTGGGGGAGCCGCGTTGCGCGCAATCTCTCCACACTGAATTCCATTTCATCACAGCTTCCGGAGTGTGGAGAGTCCCACCTTCTTCCCTGACATGAACGAGGGCTACTGGCCTTCCAGGGATACTTTTGGCTGGGAACCCTGGAACCTCTGCCTGTCCTGGGCCCCCAAGACCAGCTCTGTCCCTCTGGCTCCCTGCCCTGCAGCCACTCAAGCCAGCAGCTCCGGGTGACTGCATGTCACTCCCTTTAATGAGGTGCTTTTGCGGCCCGGAGCACGGACAGACCATTAATCCACCTGCCAAGGAGAGGCCGGAAGGGGAGCTGTGTTCCTTTCTGGTGATCCTCGACTGATTACCGAGCCAAGGGGAGAGCTTGGTACAGAGCTGCTTCTGCGGCTGACGGATTTCTTGCAGCAGAACTCATTAGGCGGAGGGAGACTCCACTGGGGCCTTGCAACCTAGGGTGGTGCATTCTCTTTCCAGCAGTTTAAACAAGCAGGAAAATGACAGAGGTGACAGCCCCTGAGATGGGGAGAGCGTGACTCGGGCCTTGGCCAAACGCCACCGCAGGCTCTGGGGAGAAACTCACTGGCAGAAATTTCCTATTAGGGCAAGAAGACTCCGCGGCTGCGGAAGGCTGAGTGGCGTCGGAGTGGCGCCCTCCAATAGATACCCCGTAGCTCAGCCCGGCCACTGCAGCCTCCCGCACGCCTCAGAGGAGCTGAAAAGTGGGTGACCAGTAAAACACACAGTTCTGTAGAAATAGTTGGTTATTGTCTCCTCTTGGAAATGGCACTTTGGGACATCTTGTCCTCTGATAGACACCAAGAAGTACCCTCATGTTTTCCCCGACAAAGTTGTTCAGACAGAGCCTGGCCCTTTGTCCCGTCTTCTCCCCAGCCCTGTCCTGCACTTCCTTGATGCCACTTAGCCACCCACCCCCTCGGCTCTCATGACCCAGAGCCTGGCCAGGCCTCTTGCTCCCCCACCCTGGGCCCTGCCGTGTGGGGGCCCCGAGAGTCCCCTGCTGCCCCGGGCCAGGCCAATCCGTCTTTCTGGGAAGCCTCAGCCTTCAGCTGGGGGCAGTCCCTACCGCACTACCTGTGTGCTGGGTGGCATGACACTGCCCGCCCTCATGGAGGCCCGTGCTGTGCCCGCCCGTTCCGCACAGGCCTCACTTAGTCCTCGCAAATCCCTGTGCGGTGGGCCCGACTGTGAGGGCGGAGGTGCGGGCAGTGGTCAGGCGGCGGCTCCTGGTGCCGGGCTGCCTGAGGCCACCAGCTCTGCCCCTTCCTGACCTTGGGTGGGTCCATTAGGCTTTTTGTGCCTAACACCTCCTCCTACTAGGCCTCGGGGATGCTCACAGTCCCTGCTTCACAGCCCGGTGTCGGGAGCAAGTGAGTTAATACAAGCAGGGCTCTGGACAGAGCCGGCCCCACTGCCAGCATGGAGCCCAGGCGTGTGACCCAGGCCTGCATGTGTCACTGTGACACACTGCCATGCTTCTTGTAACTGAGCATGGATGGGGCGATGGTCTACACCTGCTCTGTTTGCCAGTTCCTGTGAGCTGGGGCAGTCCTGTCTCTGAGGGTTGGGAGGCCCACTGCCCTGGGGCCCACCCACGCCCGGCCCGTGCCTCCTTCTGTTTCCCAGCGTGCCCACTGCCCGGGCCTCACTCCCACCGCTCTGGGCTGCAGGAGTCCTATCACGTCAGCCTGGGGATGCTTAGAGTCCCCAACTCCAAAGTAGACTTCCCCATCTCCCTCACATAGGCGCCCCCTGTTCACACAGGGCAAAGGTGGACAGAAACCAGACTGTGGGCCACAGTGCACAAACTGATGTGAATGGCTCCCCAAGGGGACGCCTCAGCCCTGCCTGGCTGTATGTCAGGGACAGACAACCTCTCTAGTACTCTGTCCATTTTCTTGGCCTGCAGGCCAGTCCCAGCCCCTGTGGCCCCTTCCTGTCTTACAAAGCTCTCCTCGTTCTGAGACCTGGCAATGCTGACGTCCCCACCCTTGGTGCCCTGGATGCGCATGTTTATGTGACGTCCCTGCCACGTCCACATCTCTGATGGGTCTGGTCATCTGCCATTTTTGCATACTTCACATCAGTTGCCCTTCCTGTGGAAACAGAGCCCATAGCTTCCTTTGGGGTCCTCCTCTCACCCATGCTAGGCCATGAAGTTTGGGCGGGACTGACCTTGGCCCCCAGCTCCCAAGGTGGGCACATGATATAGGTCTGGCCAATCCAAGCATCCCATTCCCCTGGCCATGGTGATTGGCTCAGAGAGGGGCACTTGACTCAAACCAGGCCAGTGAGATTTAATCCCAGGAGTTTTACTGGACAATTAGGGGGAAAGAGCCCTCTTTTTGAAGGAAATTCTGCCATTTTCACCAAGATGGATGAACCTGGAGGCTACTATGCTAAGTGAAATAAGCCAGACACAGGGAAAAAAAAAATACTGCATGATCTCACTTAAATGTGGAATCTAGAAAAGTCAAATACATAGAAACAAGGAGCAGAACAGTGGTTACCAGGGTTGGGGAAGTGGGAAATCGGAAGATGTAGGTCGAAGGACACAAAGTTGCAGCTATGCAGGATGAGCAGGTCTAGAGATCTAACGTGCAGCACAGGGACAGTGAATAATACTGTATTGTATGCAGGAAATTGCCTAAGAGAATAGATTCCAGGTGCTCTCACATACACACAAAGACAGGTAACTATGTGCGGAGATGCCAATGTTAATCTGCTTGACTGTAGTACTCATTTCACTTTATATATGTATAGCAAAACATGGTGTTGAACACCTTAAATATATTTATTTTTTATCTTAAAAATGGAAAATAAATAAAAAGTCCTCTTTTCATTGGAATTGCTAGTTTAAAAGACATTGTCACCATAGAGCACCAGGGAGTCACTGTGTAAAAAGTCCACCTAAAACTCAACAATATAGAGAAATAGAAGTAGGGACAAGAACTGGAAAGAGAAATTAAGTCTTTAGGACATCTTTAAGCACCTGGATCCAGCAAGGCCTGAAATCCATTGTGCCCTGGACTTTACTGTTCTGTAAACCAATAAACTCTCTCTTCTGTTTAAACCAGCTCGAGTTGGTTTTCTAACACTTTTAATAGAAAGAGTCATAACTAACCCATCTCCATCTGTCATAAAAGCACTATGTATGTTAACTCAGTTATGGCAACGTGCCTGTGAAGTAGGTACTACTAACATCAGGTTCATTGAACCTGAAGCACAGAAAGCTTAATTGACCTGGCCGAGGTCAGGAAGGGCAGAGCCAGGGATGGAAGGACTGATGCACCACTCTGGGAAACCTACAGTATATAGTAACTAACCTATGCAGGGATCCAGATCACCAGTGTGAGCACTGCCCAGATAACACTCATGGGTGTTGGGCTATCTCTCTGGAAAGTTGTGTAAAAACAACAGCAAAAGGAAGCCAAACTTCATAACCTGCCACAGACCCAGGACTCAGGCATGATCTTCATCTTACGGCTCCCCGTGGAGCATCAGGCATAACCTCCATCCTGCCTCCCCGTGGGGTGAGAGGAGGTGAGAGAAGGAAGGTATGGTCGCCTCACACTGCTCAGGGATCAGGGTCAGGAGACCTGGGTTTTGGCCCTGGCTCTGACACCATGTGAGCGGGGAGAGTCCTTCTTGCCTCTGAGCCTCAGTGTCCATGTCCCTAAAGTAAGAGGTTTGGACTATGTGTTCCCTGAGGTCCATTTCAGCTCTAACTTATTGTGACCCTGGTCCTGTAAAACAGACGAAAGCCATTCTGGCAGAACCAGCAACATGGACCCCACAATTTTCCTGCTCAGGGCCAGGGCAGAACCGCTCAGGAACATTTAGGCATCTGCCTAGAGGTTGGGGCACTTTCCCTGGGGCAGAGCAGCCAAAGCACCTTGGTCCCAGGAATGCCGCCCAGTGGCTGACTCAGGGACTCCAGGAACTCAGGAGGCTTCGCTGGCCCTCCTAATCCACCTGGAGGCCCTGCCCTCTGGCGAGGGCTTGCACAGCTCACCTCTGCCCTCTGTTCTTAGTGACACACGACCGGCTCTGCTTTCTGAGTTCCAGAGGCATCTGACCGCACAGGACTGTTCGCCTGTCCCGCCTTCGGGTTCCCAATTTCCACTGAAGTCCAGTTTCATGAGAATATCACTGGAGACCCAGGATTTAGTCGCCTACCTACTATATATTAGGCACTTAACACACACCTATTGAAAATTATTAAATGAATGTAGTAGATATTTTTTAAACAGACTGAAAAAAGTCCAGAGACTCTCAGAGTCAAAGGCTCTAACCTTTCCAAGGTCAAATTACATTTCAATGACCTTGACCCAGGACACCTGTGCTGTGGATGCTCTTCCATGGAGGAAGGGGACAGCAGTAGCTTCTTTGACCACATGGGTGATAGCTTCTCACAACAGCCTATATCCTTGTCAAGTCCTTGAACTCTTATTTATGAACTGTGCTTGTTCAACAGTGTCTTGCTGCCTCTCGCTCTAGCTAGCCGCGCCAGTACAGCAGCTCTGACAGTTGTTAAGCAACTTTGGTTAAGAGGCCCCCAGGCACACAGAAGGGCAAAGCAGGAGGATAAAGAAGGGAGAAGGTCCTGAGTGGTCCATCTGGGGTCCACAAACCCCCCTGGGGCATCGTGAACAGGGACTGAAAAAGACTGCATCTTAATTTTCACTAACCTCTAAATCAATTTGAGCATTTCCTTTCATTATGAATGTAGACAACAACCAGAGTAATATTAAGAGAATCTGGTCTTCATCACTGATAGAAATTATATACATTTCCACTGTAGTTGAGAAGTCGATTTCTCAAAATATCATTGGCACTTGTCACTATTTCAAAGTTATGAGACCTCTCTTACTTATGAGACTTGCAGCTGGATCGCCTGATTTAATGCATTAATAAGGAAGCACAGTGCTTCTATATACACATTTTAAAATATTTTGATAACTGTTTTTCAATATCGCTGTTTTTTTAAGTATATGCATTAAATACATTACAATGCATTTTTTAAAAAAAACATTATTCTGAGAAAGGGTCCAAGGCTTCTCCAGACTGCTAAAGGGTCCAATGGCAACCAAAACAAGGTTAAGAACCTCTGGATTTAGGTCTAATATATCCTCCAGGGTTTGACGCCCCACTCTTCAAATATGAAGGACAGAAAGCTGTTTAGTCGGAGGCTGGGGCTCCAGGTGCTGGGGAGGGAGGGAAGCGGGAGGAGGGAAGAGCCCTCTGTGGGATGCTCGCTGGAGAGAAGGTTGCTCGGCCAGAAGGAAGCCAAGGAGGCAGGTGGGCTGGCCTCCGTGCATAGGAACTTTTCTCTCCTGGTGCTGTCTAGTCTAACCAATAGCAAGTGCATCTGTCCCGAGTTTGGAGTTTTTGCACCTGTTGGGGGAGCCCTTCTCAGATTCTTCTCTCCTACTCTGCACACTTGTATTTTATTTTACAGGGTGCTCATGGGCGCTGGGCATCGTTGGATATTCTGACACTGCCAGTGTGCTTTGGATGAGCCCTGTTGCTAAGAAACAAATCCCAAATGTATCTTTAAACACACAGCTCCATAAAAGCACATTCCTCCTCACTCAACTCCACCGTGTCTTTTCTTGGGCTGCTTAAGTTGTACCAACAGCTGTTTTCCAAAGGCCACATTTTGAGCCTCAAGGAAACCCAGGGAACTGCTCTGATTTCCCAAATAGAGCTCTGGGTGATGGCTTTGAGCAGAAAGGAGGACACCATTTCAGCCAACGCGGTCCGCAAACGTGGAGCCGGGGGATGGTGAAGAAGGGTCTCCAGGGAGGGGCGGGACTCAGACCAGGGCCAAGCCAAGAGCATGAGAGGGACCCCGATACAGGACAGACACCCCAAGGGACAGGTGAGCTGTGGCCCTTTCCTGGGGGCTGCTTTTAGTATTTCTAAGATCACTGACCTCACCGTTCCCCTCAGAGTGGCTCCAAGTCAAACATGATTTCAACCAAATGCAACCGCAACTTCTCTCTCTAGAAGGCTCTAGTTTTCCTCAGTGCCTCTACCACGCAGTGGAGACCACGGGCCCTGGTGCAGGCCCCCACCATCCCCTCCCAGTCCTGAAGGCAGAAGCGGGCCGGGCCCTGCAGGCAGGCCACTGCCGGACGCAGTCACTCTTGGTTCTCCTTCTTTTCCCCCAGCCCCAGGCTTTGGGGTAACCTACACTGAGGCTCCCAGGAGTGTTAAACAAATGGGGTGCTTTTCAAACAATGCAAGTTCCCAGCCCCACCCCATTCCTACTAAGACTATACCAGACTCTCTGAGGGTGGAAGCTGGAATTTTGCATTTTTACCAAGATCCCGGGGTGTTCTGATGCAACCAAGGCCAGAGAACCACAGTGGAGGCCTCACACCAGCCACGTCCCTGCCTGGTCATCCTGTTCCAAAGTTCCAGAGCACCTGCTGCAAGCCAGGCAGGGCCATGGAGCTGAGTGAGGACCTGTCCTGAGCTCAAGAGGCCCACAGTCTAGTGGCCCTGTGGGATCCCCTGGCACTGGGTCTCTCACAGATGGAATGGGAGGGCTGGCTTCACTCCAGTACAAATTTTACAGATAATAATCTTTAATCCTCACTATGTGAAAAGCACTCTTCTAAGACTTTATGTGTAATAACTCATTTAATCTTCAAGAGAGTCCTATGAGGCATGTACTATTATTATATTTTGTAGATGAAGAAATTGAGGCACAGAGAGATTAAGTCACTTGCACAAAGTCACACAGCTATGGTGTGGTAGACTGGGATCCAGGAGGGATTCCTTTAGTACAAAAAGAAGTTATACCAGAAAAGGGTCACCAGGATTTGGAGAAGTGAACACACACACATCGCCATTCTGGGTCCCTGACTTGCCATCATGAAATACCCTTTTGCTGGGAACCCACAGGGGACCTCTACCTCCCAGTCCCTCTCGGCTGGGCAGCCTGGCAGGTGGTTCTGCTGCTGCCTACGGTTGCTTCTCAGAGAATGAGATAGGCCATTCTCGTTCCTGGCAGGGCGCGCAAGGACCTGCACTGGGAGCGTTGCCCCACTGCGTTTCAAGCCTTGGGCCTCCACCCTGAGCCAGTGTCCAGGGACAGGGGACAGCCGGTTCCTCCCTGCAGAGGAGCAGCAAGTAGCAAGGCGCCAGTCCTGGGGCTGCACGTTCTTTGCTCAGCAGGCTCTTTCCCTCTCCTCCTCGCCGCCCACCAGCTCCAGCCAAGCTGCCTGCTACTGATGCTTAAAAAAAAAACAACTTTTTTTTTTAAATTAAATGTGTGTTTGAGGGAAGAGGCTGGAGCTGCGCTGCAGGCAGCGTTCTGGTTCCAATTCCCACTCTGGACGACGGGGTGAGCCACATTCCCCAAGCTGTCCCTGCCAAATTCCTCCGAGCTATTTCAGGGCAAACAAAAAATGCCTGGGACGTCCTGGGAGCAGCCCTGGCAGGCCCTGAACAGACCGCCCCGCCCCGAACCCGCGGTGGGACCCGCAGCCCCGAGCACATCGGAATGAGCCGCGCCGAGTTCGCTGCTCTAGAAGCGCAATTTGTCCCCGAGAGTACTGGGTCCGGGGCTCTGTGTCTTTCCGACGTGTACAAACCCTGGACGTGCACTTGACCTAGGCACAGGCGGGGGCTCGGGCACACGGGCTCACACCTCTCCCGGCATCGCAGGTCGGGCTTCCAGGAGTGCCCCTCGAGACCCGCAGTCGGCACCTCCTCCAGTGGGGGCCTGTTCACACTCCCCGCACTGCATAAACAATAGCAGTTAACACAAGGGCTTTCGAGTAATTCATAATTCCTTATGATTCATAGTTCTGTGTGATTCAGGCCCCTCCGCGGTGCCCAGGTGCTCGGTTAGGCAGCGCCTGGCACCGAATGTCCGACCTGGGTGGAACCGTCTCATGTCAACGCGCTTCCACGTTCAACTCCTTTTACTTGTCATTTCCTCTCCAAAGAGGTTTTTAGTTTATTAGGAAATTCTCTCTCTTATTTGTTCTGCTCCTCCCTCGATCTCTTTGTATGTCCTCTGGGAAATAAAGTTTAACAGTAAGCCCTTATTTGTAAGCCAAAACAAATGTCTGGCATCATTGATAAAAATTATGCCGTTTGGTGCCAATGGGACCGTCCACCTCTTCTTCTAATTAAATCTGCTTTTCCTCAACCACTAGCATTCAACATTAATATAAAACTATTTCTTATTCAGTGTTTTCTTAACAGCTAATATTGTGTTTTTGCTTTCTTTTATTTTCCATTGCAAATGTTTGGCAATTCAGGGTTGTGCATTAAACGGGATTTTTGAACTAATCTGGTTAAAAGGGAAAAAAATCCTCAGGCTCCTCCCCTCCTCTTGAGTAGCTCCAGGATGGCTAGTCCTCAAAGGGTTTTTGAAGCCAAGGTTTGCAGATTTCAGGTCAGCCTGGCCTGGACAGGACCATTGATTAGCAGAGCAGGTGCCATGACTCTCCCACCCTATTGGCTTCATCGAGGGCATAGGCCAGCTCCCTTCCCAGAAGCCTCTTGTGTCGGTTGTGTTGTTAAGAGATCCAGGTTTCCTCCAAAACATAGATTCTTGGAATCTTATTTGTAGCATTTGAGAGAAGCAGCGATGGGGTTGCTGCCAAATTCACCACCTACTTTTCCCCCAACACTGCATATCAACCTCAGCCTTCAATGTGCACAAATCCCCACAAAAATCATGTTTATGGAAATGATATTGCCATGGCAACTGTAAAGGTCTCACAAGTATTTTTAAAATAGCAAATTAACAAAACCCACTTATAAAAATCTAAAATCTGTTCCTTTATGGGAATTAGTGAACACACAGAGTCTAACAAATACAAAATGTGTTTTATGACATGGTGGCAAAAAGTCAGTCAAAAGGGCTCTTGATCCTGGATTAATTGGGGGCAGAGAGTTGAATTTGTGAAAGCAAAGTTTGACTTTTTTTAATGAGAGGTTGCACTTTGAATTTATTCTGGAAAATGACACCAAAATCTTCTGATGCAGAAAAATGCTAGTAAGAGACCTGAATTGCCGAAATACTAATTTATTACTTTCTATTTTCTCATCACTGATATTATTACCTTCCCCATTCTGCAAGACTATTCCATTTTTAACTCATAGGTTTTTGGCAGTTGCATAAGCTTCTGCTGCTGTGATTTAGCCCGTCTGAATCTCTTTTATAAAACCTGCTTCTCAGAAGTCTGCACACAGATCACACAGGAGGGGGGAAAAACCGGATTCAGAAGTACCCTACTAGAACCTTTTTGCTTTTTAAAAATGTAATTGGTATGGCTATCAAAAGGGATCCTTTTAAGTAGATGATGCACTAATTTTTGGTGTCTTTTGTAAAGTCTTAAAACATAATAGGCATATTTTGATGACTTTTCTCATAACAAAGAATCACTGGGGGCTTTAACACTTCAAATAGTGGAGGTTCTTTTTGTGAGTGGAGGAAGAAAAATCAAACCATGCAACTGATGATTTCATTCCTTAGCTGGTCTCAATCTCCAAAGGAGGGGGGACAGAAGGGGGGGCAAAAATGTAAAATGATGGGTCCTAGGGGGTAAAGAGGACACTGGACTGAGTGGTGATTTGCCTTCAGCATCTTCTGCTTATCGCATGAAGAGTAAGGAGGAATAGCTGTGAAGTCTGAGCACAAACAACAGGCTGGGCAGATGTTGCATCTTCCAAAATGAGGGCTGCAGGTGAATGAGGGAAATGGCATTCCTGGGGGCAGCAATGCTTCCTGCCAGGAGAACGGGCTGAACCCTGGATTCTGCCATGGAGAAAGCCTCTGGACAGGAGGGGCAGCCCAGAGATCTCTGAGCCAAGTGCCTGGGGTGGGAGTGGAGGGACCAGAAATGCCCCGGGAGGAGCTGGGGTGGGAGCCACACCCTGCACCTTCTCAGGGCCCCACCCCTCAGGGCCTCGCCCCCTCTCCAGCCCACTTGGGACTAAGGCATCTCCTGAGCACCCACAGCCGTTTGGGAGCTGGACACCCACGCCTTTCAGACAGCAGGAAGCTCCGGCTCCATGGACTAGCTGTTCCGGAGCTTCCAGGAGGAAGACTGTGTTAAAAACCAACTTCTTTAGGAAAACCAGGTGGCGGGGGTAGCGATGGG
>VBSM01002153.1:49120528-49138501 GCA_008086735.1 Cheirogaleus medius
CGCCCCCACCCCTGCCAGGGCAAGGCCAGCCCCCTCGCCCCCACCCCTGCCAGTACAAGACTTCTCGCAGGTTCAGAACCTGTAAGCATGGGATGGGTCAGCCTGGGGGTCTCGGCTCCCGGTCGGCAGGACCAGGCTGTGGCGGAGCTCGCCCACAAGTCCTGGCGTCACTATGCGATGCACACGGCCTCAATGTTATTTAACTATTCAGCACGAACAAGGAGGCAAGAATAATCACGACTCCTGTTTCAACAGGTACAGAGTGGAGCCCGGGCAGGGGCGGGGAGCCCCGTCGGCCAACAGTACGGCTGCGACAGAGCGGGACAAGAGGCTGGGATTCCAGATCTCAGCCCCGCGGAGGCCAGGCTTTCCTTGAGGAAGGGGCGGCTTCCCTGCTCACTAACGGTCAGCGAGCGTGGGGCGATGCTGCCCGGCGCCCTGCACGGCCAGCTGGAGGAAGGTGCACAGAAAAGGTGTAGTTGACGAGATAAATTAGAAAATCCAAACTTAGAGTGGCAGGTAGACTAGATAATCCAAAAGAGTAGACGCTTGGCCTTAATGCACATTCTACCCATCACCCACCCAGCCCCAGCCAGTGTAAACTGTCTTCAGACACGTGTTAAGAATCACATGAATTCCCCTCATGATTGGTGGTAGTGCCAGTCCCCTGAAGTCTGGGGATGGTGAGTGGGGACCCCCATGCAGAATATGAAATGATGGGATGGAAACAGCCCTGGGAGGCATTACCACTCACCTACTCCCTTCCCTGCATCCTCCTTCAGGGAGTGTTTTGATTGATCTCCAAGCATATTCCGAGCACCTACATCTTGACACAGGGTAGACCCAGCTCCTAAGTCCTCAGGGAAAGGCACACAGGGAGATCTAGAACAGGGGTCCTCAAACTATGGCCCGCGGGCCGAATGTGGCCCGCTGAGGACGTTTATCCGGCCCACCGAGTGTTTTTGCCCGTTTTGTTTTTTTACTTCAAAATAAGATATGTGCAGTGTGCATAGGAATTTGTTCATAGTTTTTTTTTAAAACTATAGTCCGGCCCTCCAACGGTCTGAGGGACAGTGAACTGGCCCCCTGTTTAAAAAGTTTGTGGACCCCTGATCTAGAATATTCTGTGGCATGAGATGTACTGGAATCAGAAGAGAAACTAGCAGGAAAAATAAACCACACAGTGGTCCCACCCAAGCATGGGCCCCAGTAATTGGATATCTTGCTAGACCCGTGGCTTTTTTGTTTTTTCCCCCTTTGGCCCAGATCAGCTCCCAAGCATGGAGGCTCCTCTTCTCAAGACGTATCAGCCTCAGAGTCCAGCTGTGGGCAGGTGAACCCAAGACCACCCAGGCCTCATGGCCACGCCTGTGAGGGAGGGTGCATCAGAAGGTGCCACCCTTTCTGCCTCGAGCCTCAAAACCCCAGCTGCTGGGGCCTAAGATGGTTATGTTTACTTTTTTCCCCTTCTGAGTCAGGCCACAGGATGATTCCTGGAAAGATTCCACTTGCGTGTTCAACCCACATGACCTCTCAGAGCAGCCCTCTAAGGGCAGCTCTCCCGTGCTCTCTCGGCGTGCACCGTCGCTGGTTGTTGGTTTGAGTTGGTTTCTTTGAAGTCCATGCATGATTCCTGGATTCCACACTGAGATGTCAAAAAGAGGAATAACCAAGAAAATAAAGACTTCTCCAAAACAGCTCTGCAGCAGCGGGATCTGCTCTTGGCTGAAGCATTCAGTTCTCGATCAGTCCCGAAGGAAGGCTGCAAATGCAGCCTATTCAGGCGCAATAGGCCACTGAAGGGACCAGATTGTGTGCACGGACCCCAGCCCGCTGGCAAACTCGAGCCCAGGCTTGAGGAGCAGAGAAACACCTCATGTTCCCAAATGGCTGCAGTAAACTGTTGTGTGTCCTTGGGACTTTAACGGGAGGGGTCCCTGGGAAGGTCTCATTTGTGGCCCGGGCTTTGCAAATCAATGTTACCTTGTGCCATGACTTTCTTCCTGCGGCCCCCAGATGGCCCCTGACTGACTTTGGGCTGATGGACCTTAAGTGCTGAGAGAGAAGATATGAGAAGCTCTTGGGGACACAGTAGTTTGGATTTAGGTAAAATGGCTATGTCTGAACTGCATGACCACGTTTGGCTTTTTGTCACATAATTTAACTTTTTATTTCAATATACTTCCAAACTGGCAGAAATGTTGCGAGAATAATACAAAGAACCATCTACCCTACATTTTGCTACATTTGTCTTGTCATTTTCTCTCTTTCTGTTGTCACATTCTTATTTATTTTTTCTGAACCATTTGTGAATAAGCTGTCTGCATTGTGGCCCTTTATTCCTAAATAGTTCAGTGTGTGTTTCCAAAGAACAGAGATATTCTTTTATATGCTCATAGTGCAGCCATCACACTCAGGAATTTTAATATTGGTGCAATATTTGATCTAATCTACAGTTTAGATTCCACTTTTTTTCAGTTGTCTCAGTAATGTCCTCACTGGCATTCTTTTTTCCTCTAGCACAGGATCCAATGCAATCCAAGATCCCGCTTTGCACAAAGTTGTCATGTGCTTTAGTCCCCTTTAAACTTTCATGACTTTCCCCCTAGATTTAGATTTTATTGCCCAAACCAATCTTTATTAAGAAAGTTTATTAAGATTGATCCCTGCAATGCTCCTCCTGCACTTACCAGTCGTTAGCCACACAACCTGCCAGGACACAGGTCATTATGGATGGCGGCCCTGCTCTTCTCAGTAAATCTTAACTGCTACCGTGAGTCCTCCACAGAGCGGGCCACCTGTCCCAGCAATGGGGAAGCCAACATCTCCCCTCTGCTCCATGTTCCTCCCCTGAGTGGTCACGGTACCCAGGACTCCTTGGGGACACACAGGCTGTTGTACAACACATCTGCTCCCCTCCTGCGTAGAGACCTGAGAACTCTATCCCTTATCCTCTCTGAGCTAGGAAGGCTGCGAGGTGACATGAAAGCTGTGTCCCTTGGGTAAGGGCTCACTAGCTTAAAGGAACAAGGGCCTGCGCTTGGCTCCACCTTTCCAACCAGTAGTTCATGTGTATGCGTAGCCTCACTTCAACAAATGCCTACTAGAAGAGCACCAGGTGCTATGGGAAGTTAAAGATAAATAAAGCCAGTCCCTACCCTCAAGGAGATGACTTCACATAAGAGGACTGAGACGACAACAAAAGAACCAGAATTTCAGGCAGAGCAAGAGAAATGTCCTAAGTGACCTGACCATCCTGAAGAAGGAAGAGCCCACCTCACTGGGATGGTCAAGAAAGGCTTTCAGAGGAGGGCATTTGAGATGGGCCTTGAAGATTGGGTAGGAGTTCAACAGTGATGGTGGCGGAGGGTGCACCAGGCAGGGGGTACAGCAGGAGCGACAACGCTCCTATATAAAGGACTAAATAAATCGAGGGAAAGAGTAGGTGAAGTTCACTAGGCCCTTGAGGGTCCGATGTGGAATACGAACTTAGTTCCAAGGACAGTGAGGAGCTACTGAAGATTTCAGAGCAGAAGTGCAATGATCAGAGCTGAGACGTGAGTAGAGATGTGCTTAATCTGCTGACAGAAGTTCTACTAAAACAAAAATGTAATATTACATTAGCACCACAGCCACTCTGAAAGGCAACCCAGGAAAACCCATTTCCACCTGAATGGCTGTCGGTGCTCCTTCGGCAGCTTGGCCTTATACCAATGACACCTCAACGGGGAGGGGGGCAGAGCCCCTCTGTCCCAGAGGGAGGGGCTCGCTCCACCCTGGACCCATTTCCCATGCTCCACTGGCACCATGCTATTGCATTTTCATTGAGAAAATTTTCTGCTTGGTAAGGTGCTTCTTTTTAAAACAAGACAGAAAATAAAACATGACAACCTCCCAAACCACGTCCCTAGCCTCCGGCCGCTTGCGTCTGGCCTGCCCACAGCAGCAGGGGCCGCCTGCTGAGACTCTCGAGCTGGCCGAGCCATGGCAAAACGGCTCCCCATCTCCCCTGCTCAGCAGCGCATGGGTTCAGGCATTCTTGTCACATTAAGCTTCTGAGCTTCTGAACGTGGTCAGATAGTGACATTGGAAGACAGGGCTGGGGAAGGGGCAAAGGTGGTGGATTTCACAAAATTCAACATCCTTTCATGATAAAAACTCTTACCAAATTAGGTATAGAAAGACTGTACCTCAACACGATGAAGGCCATATATGAAAAACCCAAAGCTAACATTATACTCAATGGTGAAAAATTAAAAGCCTTTCCTCTAAGGTATGAAACAAAACAAGGATGTCCACTCTCACCACTTCTGTTCAACATTATGTTGGAAATCCTTGCCAGAGCAATTAGGCACCTTGAAATAGTGACTTTTGTAGTATGCAAATGTGTCTCAATAAAGCTGCTCTGAGGAGGGAAGGCCAGGACGGTGAGGAGAAAAAGTCCTGGTGGCAGGTGCTGACGTGGTCACTGACAGTCCTGTGGCTGTGCAGTCACCCTCCACAGTCACCAGGGCCTTGTTAACACTGGTGCGTTAATTTAAGTGGACAATACTAATTAACCCACCAGGGCAAGCCAGGCACAGGAATGCCCTGGGGCCCAGGTAACTGACGGTGAGACTGTGAATAAGAGCCTTGGACATGGCAGGAGGCCTCCTTCCTCCCAGCTGATGGGTGAAAGCAGCCCTGAGCCTCCCTGGCCCTGAGAAAGTTGGGCCATTTTCTTTGTCGAAGTTTCTGGACAGGTTCTTCTCCCCAAACAGCAAAGTGTTCTTGGCCTCGGAGTCAAACTTCTCAGTCAATGCTCAGTCAACAAAGACTAAAGCCTCATCTCACCAGGGGTCTCTGGCCGTGGCCCCCACACATTCCAGGTTCAAGGACAGCCCTGGCCTCATATCATTTTATTCAAGAAAAGTGACCTCTCCAATGTAATTTCAGGTCCTCCATGAATAAATGCATTATCGATCCCCGTGTTCTGCTCTTTGATTAGGAAAACACTGTTTCCTCACCATCGCCTCGGCCTTGCCCTAGCGATGTCATTCCTGGCTGGCGCGGCTTTGAGAAGATGTACTACTCGGCCTTGGCCAGTGAAGCCCAGCACCCAGTTCTCACTGGGAAGGGCTCATGCTGAAGACATACCTGCCACCCCACCTTGCCCCAGGTTATGGGACTTCGAGGCTGTGAACCCCCACGAAGCATGTGCCTCAAGGATATATGAACACTGGGATTTTCAAACACAGACCTAGAAGCTATACTCAAATTTTTATAGTAAAATAATTATAGGTGAAGCTTGTGGGGATATTTGTGCACACACACACACACACACATACATACACTCATTCACCACTGTGATATTCCCTCAGCCTTTACCGAACTGTAAAGTTAGCCTCCTTTGCATAGGCCCAGGGCTTGGGGAGCACAGTGGAGAAACATTCTACTTGGTGTCTTGGACCAAGCCCTAGAGAACTGTGCTCTTCCTCCTCCACCCGGCATGTCAGGTGTGGGAGGTCTGGTCGGGGTCCAGTGGGAATTCCTAGGTCTCAGCTCTGTGAGCTGCATGAGACCAGGGTGCTAAATAAGGCGGAAGTGCTTGTTGGTCACCCTGTCCACCCCCAGTGTCACTCTGAGAAATACCCAAAAATTATCTTGGGAAGAAAGGGGATTTTACTGCTGACTTCTGTGTGTTCATTTTGTATCCTGTAACTTTACTGTATTCATTTATTAGTTGTAACAGTTTCTTGGTGGAGTCTGTAAGGTCTTCTGTACATAAGATCATGTTGGCAGAGTAACAGTTTCACTTCTTCCTTTCCTATTTAGATGCCTTTTATTTCTTTCTCTTGCCTAATTGCTCTGGCAAGGATTTCCAACATAATGTTGAACAGAAGTGGTGAGAGTGGACATCCTTGTCTTGTTTCATACCTTAAAGGAAAGGCTTTTAATTTTTCACCATTGAGTATAATGTTAGCTTTGGGTTTTTCATACATGGCCTTCATCGTGTTGAGGTACAGTCTTTCTATACCTAATTTGGTAAGAGTTTTTATCATGAAAGGATGTTGAATTTTGTGAAATGCTTTTTCTGCATATAATGAGATGATCATACGGTTTTTGTCCTTCATTCTGTTAACGTGATACATGACATCTACTGACTCGCATATGTTATAACCATTTTTCCATTCCAGAGATAAATCCTGCTTAATCATGGTGGATGCTTGTTTTAATGCTTTTAATGTGCTGTTGAATTTGGTTCACTATTATTTTGTTGGGGATTTCTGCATCTATGTTCATCAAGAATATGGGCCTATAATTTTCTTTTCTTGGACCTGTCAGAATGGCTCTTATCAAGAAAGATGAAAGAGAACAAGTGTTGGCGAGGACGTGGAAAAAGGGAACCTTTGTACACTATTGATGGGAATGTAAATTAGTACAGCCATATGGAAAATAGTGAGAAGTTTCCTCTAAAAGCTAAAAACAGAACTACCATATGATGCAGCACTCCCACTGCTGGGTTACTCAAAGGATTTCAAGTCAGTTTGCCCGAGAGATGGCTGCACCCTACATTCGCTGCAGCACTATTCACAGCAGCCAAGACACTGAATCGACCTCAGTGTCCATCAATGAATGCATAAATGAAATGTGGTACATATACTAAATGGAATACTATTCAGACTTAAAAAAGAGAGAAAAATCTGTCATTTGCAACAACGTGGATGGAATTGGAGAAGATTATGCCAAGTGAAATGTCAGGCACAGAAAGACAAATACTGCATGTTCTCACTTACGTGTGGAATCCAAAAGAATGAAACTCATAGAAGCAGAGTAGCATGGTGGTTGCAGAGGCCAGGGGCTTGGGGAGGCAATGGTCAAAAGATACAAAATCTCAGGAGAAGTATGATTTTTTCTTTTTTTGAGTTCCATTGCACCATGGTGAACATAGTTAATAATAGAGTATTGTACATTTCAAAATTGCTAAAGGAATAAATTTCAAATGTTCTCACCACAAAAACTGTGAAGTATTTGCTAAACATTAACTAGCTTGATTTAATTATCCCACATTGTATTCATAAATAATAGCATCACTTTGTGCCTCACAAATTTATACAATTATAAATTGTCAATTTACAATTTAAAAAAACACAGGAGATTTTTCTAATGTTAATTAATAACAATAACCCCTCCTGATCATGGAGTGCTTTTAGCCAATAGAGCATAATGACCTTGTGAGGTGCCCAAGCAGGGATCATTGTTTCCATTTTACAGATGGGGAAACTGAGGCTCAGAGAGGCTAAGTGACCTGCTAAAGGTTCCATGCCATTGAGGAACCAGAATTAGGTCTGGAGCCTCCTGCCTTCTAGTGTGCCTCCCTTTCCATAATGCCTTGTGGCATCAGAAGTTTGATGTAGAACTGGAAATGTTATTTAGTTTAGACCCTCCAGGTCATTCTGTTCAGTCTGTTGCTCATTTCCCAACCTGTCAAGTTTGCCAGGAAAGCATTCCCTCACTACTGCAGACTGCAGGCGATCCTTCCTCCGTTAAGCACAAGTCACTGTCTGCATTTATTAGAATCTACTTTCCATTCAACTGTCAGCTTCTTGAAGGCAGGGACTGCATTTTCTCTGACTCTGCACTCCAGCTCTGAGCACAACCCCGGCACACAGTACACCGTGCACGTCTGAGAGTGAAATGCAGCCGAAGGCACTCGGAAGCCAGTGCTCCTCTGCTTAGCACACTGTCTACACTTTATAGAGATGCAAACTTCCTCTGCGTCAGCTGTTAACTGACCACGTCTACTCCCTATAGCAGCTAGGTTCTTTGCCGTGTCTCAGAAGAAACATCGATGCTGTACACGCATCAACTTCAAATTACACTTGAAATGTCCAAACTGAAATGTGCTGTAAGTATAAAATACACACCAGATTTTGAAAACTTAGTACACAAGAAAAGAAATATAAAATATCTCATTAATAATTTTTATATTGATTATATGTTGAAATGATAATACTTTAAATATTGGGTTAAATGAAATATATTATTAAGATTATTAAGGTTTATTTCACCTATTCTTTTTTACTTTTTATAATAAGATAGTTATGTGCTAGAACACTTTAAATCTCATATGTGACTCATATCATATTTCTATTGCAAAGTTCTGGCTTAGGGCCTTACAGGTCATAATAAGGGTTCGAGCTTTTACTGTGAGTGACATAGGAGCAACTCGAGGATTCTGAGCTCAGAAGTGACATGACCTGACTCGCTTGTGTTTCGAAGGGATCACTCTGATTGCCATGCTGAGGACAGACTGCACGGACTGCACGGGACATCAGCAAAGGCAAGTAGACCATTTAAGACGCTACTGCAACAATTCAGGAGACGAAGGCTTGGAGCAGAGCGTGGTAGGAAGTGGTCAGATACTGCACAGATTCAGAAAGCAGAGCCAAGAGCACTTCCTGACAGACGGGGCATGGGGCGTGAGCAGAAGAGGAGTCAAGGATGAGTCCCAGTTTTTGGCCTGAGCAACTGGAAGGATGCCAGATGCTGAGATGGGGAAAGATGGAGGAGGGGAAGGTTTAGGGAAGACCAGGAGTTTGGTTTGGGATAAGTTAAGTCTGGGATGCCTTTTGGTTTCCAAGTGGAGATACTGAGAAGGCAGAAGGACTCAGGAGTTCAGGGCAGAGGTCTGAACTGGGGAATCTGAAGTTGGAATTCATTATCATAAGGATGCAATGTAAAGCCCAGAGACCGGGCAAGGTCACCAAGGGAGTGACCATAGGCAGAGAGGGGAAGATCGAGTGCCCTGGGGAACTCCCAGGTTCAAAGGTGGCTGAGAGGAGCAAAGGAAACAGAGAAGGAGCCGTGAAGTAAAAAGAAAACCAGGAGAGAGTGGTGGTCCAGTGCCAAGTAAAGCGTTTCAAGGAGGAGGAGGGAGCAGCTGTGTCCAGAGCTACCGAGAGGCCCAGGAAGAGGAAGACAGAGAACCACCACGGGATTTAGCAACCTGGAGGAGATTGGTGGCCCTGACAAGTGCAGCTTAGGTGAGAGATGGAAGCAAAAACATGATTAAAGTGAGCTCACCAGAAAATGAGAGAGAAGGGATTGGAGACAACAAATACAGACAACTCTCTCAAGGAATTTAGCTGTAAAGGGAGCAAAGAAATGGACAACAGCAGAGGGGATGTAGGATCAGGAGAGGCTATTTTTAAAAGATGGGGGACAATTTCAGCATGGATGTGTGCTGCTGGGAAGGAGCCAGTAGACAAGGGAAAAATTGATGATGCCAGAAAGAGTTGGAATTCTGATGTTCTTCCAGTCTCCAAAGAGTATGCTTATACTGCTTTTTCATGTTTTACCAACTTCAGACACCATTTGTCGACTTTCTGCTATGAGACATAAAAGTCAGCTTGCTTCTGTCACCCTCATCCCACTTCTCTTGCTCCAACATTATCCCAGCATCTCACTCTTGTCCTTCATCCCAACATTATCACTATTTCAGTTTATCTACTGGTCACTTCGGTACCCTTTATTTCTCAGTCTATTAACTATAGACAGTGTCCCTTGACTCCCCACTTTATATGAGAAGGGTATTCATGCCTCCAACCAGGTTGAAGAGCAGCCCCCATCTGAGACCGGCCAGTCTCAGGAGAAAGGGAAGAGGACAATGGTAGAACCTCACAATGCAGTGTCTGTCCGGCATGGCATATGTCATTTCTACTCACATGCGGTTGACCAAAGCAAGTCACATGGCCAAGCCTGGTACCAGTGGGCAGGGGAGGAAGTATTCTCCTTCCACAAGAGGTGGGCAAGCCATATGGCATCAGGTGGGGGTGTGCAATCCTCTTTTCAGGGAGGACAGTGAATAATTGGGAATAATAATTTAATGGATCACAACTCCACTTCTCTATTCTTCTACTCTCCAACTTCTACAGCTTTGTTTTTCATTTTATATTGCCAAGGTGGAAAACATCTATACGACAGGGAAGGCAAGTGCTTGGGCCACAGAATAGACTTTCTCAACATGGTCTAACCTAACACTGCTCCTTCTGGGAGGCTTTCTCTGACCCCCTCCCACGCCCCCAAGGAAGAATTAATTGCTGCTAAAACACTCTGTTCCTGCTGCCATCATAGCACTCACTTATCAAATTCAAACAAAGTTTCCATCACTTCTCCTCAATGGTCTAAGACATCTTGACTGATTTATTCATCGTCACATCCTCAGTGCCTGAGTTGGTCCAATGAATGAATTGAAAGAAGCTGCATTTCACCAAAGGGCAGAACCAGCCATGCATATTCAGCTGTCACAAGGGCTTCAGATAAGCCAGGAGGCCTTGGCGAAGTGGATATCTGAGCCGGAGGGGGTGTGGATTTCCAAGAGCTGGGGCCATTCACACTACTCCTCGGGTGGGGGGACGGTGGCAAAAAATACCTGCAAGGTTTGCCTGGGCTGCTTTGTTATGTGGGACTCTACTGCAGGTGCACAGAGGAGCAGAGGGATCAAAAGTGCTTCTGAGCGATCCAGGAGGACCAGTGCTCTGCATCCAGAGATGGGCCCAGTGCTCAGCTCTGCAGAAGAGCAAAGAGCAAGAAGGACTCACTGTCTCGGGAGAGCTTCCAGCACGCCAGACCGTGGGCTTTATGTAATCACATGTTATCCTCCCAGCAACCCAGAGAGATAAGTAGGTGTCCCTGGCTTACAGATGAGAAACACTACCAAGGATCAGGAGTCCGCCATTCTGTGTGGAGAGGAGCAGGTGCCTGGGCACCCAGCAAACTGTACAATAGCAACCAAAGCAAAATGGAAAAAATGCCTGGATTATGTCACTGAAAACTCAGAAATCTGTACACCTATGGCTCACACAAAAATCCCACAGGGCTGGGCACAGCGGCTCATGCCTGTAATTTCAGCACTTTAGGAGGCTGAGGAAGGAGGATGGCTTGAGCCCAGGGGTTGAAGACCAGCCTGGACAACACAGAGAGACCCCATCTCTACAAAAAATAGAAAGAGTAGCTGAGCGTGGTGGCATGTGCCTGTAGTCTCAGCTGCTCGGGAGGCTGTGGCAGGAGGATCGCTTGAGACCAGGAGTTGGAGGCTGCAATGAGCTAGGATCATGCCACTGCACTCCAGCCTAGATGACAGAGACCCTGTCTCTTAAAAAACAAATCCCATAGCATCTTGATCTAACAAAGGGAAATGTGAAGGCGGAAAAGCTGGATCCCCAGGGCAGGTGCAGGGGTCAGGGGAAGGAACGGTGTCCTTTGGCCAGATGCTGCCAGCGGAGCAGAGCTAAGAGTGGGAAAGGTTCCTAGTGAGGTGAGACCCAGGAAGGCATGCACAGGTGCATGGGTAGGCAGCTGCTGTCTCCTGGGGCTGGTCTCGCACAGAGTGGTTCCCTCATGCAGCTTGGTGCAGCCCCTCCCACCTGGCACCAACGCACCTGTTTCCTCAAGAGACCACAGGGTGGCATTTACTTCACTACTTTAAAAAAAAGTGGAATCAAGACACGTTCTGGCTCACAATCCTTCACCTCCTCCAGAGAGATGGACAGGCAGTCTCTTTCCTCTAGCAGGTGGGAATTGGTGACACAACGAAATTAGCATCAGCTTGCTTCTCTGCCGTGGCTGAATGTGCAAAGAGAGCTGGTCTGACAACACCCAGAAGGGAGAAGCCCATCTAAAGACCACCTAACTTACAGCTCAGACAGGCAGCTGCCCCTTGGGGCAGAAAGACCAGCAAGCAGCAGGGAAAGGGAACACGCCCGGAGTAGGTGGGTGTGGCCTTGGCCATCGCTGCAGCAAAAGCCCCTGCTAAGAGCGAGGAGGCCGTGAGAAAGGCCACAGTAAAACAGAACTTCAGCTGACCCCGCTCTTGGGAACTGGAGCCCTACGCTGGCGACGGGCTCGCCGGCAGGGGCGGGCTTTCTCCTGGAGCGGCACGGGGTGCCTGCCTCTCCCGCCCCGCACGGGAGAGGGGACACCTCTCAGCACGGAAGAAGGGCCAGTGCCACAAGCTGGAGGGGGCGGAGGGCGCGCAGGCAAAGATCTGGAGGTGGGGTTAAGGGAGGGGTGGTCAGGAGACTTCTCGTTCCCTACCTCTACTCACTCATCCTTTGGCACCATCTCTTATGATGTGCCTCTATTTTAAAATTTGGGACACCGATGCCACCAGAGCCCCTACAGGCAGCCCGAGTCTGACACAGAATGACATCGGAGCGCTCTCCACTCTACCAGGATCGGAAGGGATCGGAAGGAGTCTGGGGTCATCTCTGGCCAGCTGCAGTCCAAGCCCGCACCCATTCAAACTAATAAAATCACCCCATCCCCGGGCGCCCTGCGCGGGAGCCGGCGGAGGCGCGGGCTCCCCTGAGGAGACGGAGGCGACTGGCTAGAGTTCTTGTCCCCACACGGTCCATACCCCACGAACCGACGTGGGGGGTGTCTCCTAAGACCGGCTTGTCCTCCCTTTCCCCAGCTCAGCCGACTTCTCGGACAACGCTCAGGAGCTTGGTCCCCGCCGCCGCCGCGGGCCCAGATCTCCTCCTGCCCCGGCCCCGCTCCCCTCGGGGAATGGGCTCACGAAAGAACGCGCGCGACGGAGAAAGGGCAGAATTCGGGGCGCCCGGAGGGGAGCCTACTCCAGAGCTGGGGGAGCCATCCGGGCCGCCGCCCGCGGGCTCCAACATTCCCCCAAAGTTTCTGGCTCTCTGGGGCCCGGCCGCCTCGCCTCCGGTCGCAGACCCCCGCGCGGCACCTCCTCTCCGGGGCGCCCACTCCACGCGCTTTTGCCACCTGCAGGGGACGCTGGGAGCCAGGCCGGGCGCGCGTGGGCGCAGTGCTCGCCGCGGGGGGCACCGCCCGAAGGTCCCCCGGCGCGCCCAGCCCCTCCCCGCGCGCCCCCAGCAGCCGGTCCGGGGTCGCAGGGGTCGCGGCCGCCGCGTCTTACCCAGTCCCGGCACGAAAGTGTTGAGGAAGAGGCAGATGACAGCCACCGGGAAGGGCATGTAGGGGATGGCGGCGCGCAGGGGGCCCTTCTTCTCGCGGACCTGCACCACCACCCCGCTGGAGGAGGACGCCCCCCGGGGGTCTGCCGCCGCGACCGCCGCCGCCGCCGCCGCCGTCTCGGCGTCTTTGTGCGAAGGCTCCATGGTGGGGCGCGATCTCCGGGAGCCGGGCTGCAGCTGCCCAGGCTGGCGCCCAGCGCACGGGGTAGGCGACGGGCGGCTCCGGGCTGCGGGCTCCCGGCTCGGCGCGGGGCTCAGGCGGCCAGCGGAGAATTCCGCCCTCCCGCGTCCCCACTCGCCCGGCCTCTGCCGCGCGCTCCCCGCACTCCCACACCCCCGCGGAGGGCGGGGAGGGCGGCGTGACACTCGGTGACACTCGGTGACAGCGCTCCGACGCCCCTCCTCGCCGGGCCCCTTCCCCGCCCTCCTCTCCGCCCCCCCAACCAAAAACATCACGCGCGAGGAATGGAAAATCAGGGCGAAGGGAAGAAGGTAGGAGAGGAAGGCAAAGGGAAATGGGGCTACGGACGCACCTGGTCCGCTCCAGACAGGTGACCTGGGAGCCTCGACAGAGAAACACTGCGAGCTGGGCGTGTGCTCGGCTGGCACAGTCAGGAAAGCCTCGAGGCTGAGTCCTTTAATCTGGAGCATACATTTAACGTTAGGGAGATGGGGACAGGGGGCGCGCAGCTCCTGATACCTACCAGACCTCCATTTCACTTAGATTTAAACAAATTTGTTTCAAGTCTCGGAGAAAGAGCAATCCTGGGATTGGATGGATAACAGAGCTGGTAGCAGGAAACAGACTTTCAGACGCCAGGCCAGGTCTCCGCTTGACCGGCTAAAACGGGACATACTCCCCCCCAACACCCACATACACACACACACTCATACACACACGTACACACACACATACACACACTCACACACACACACACACACACACACACATACACACACACACTCATACACACACGTACACACACACATACACACACACACTCATACACACACATACACACACTCATACACACACACTCATACACACACACACATACACACACACTCATACACACACTCATACACACACACACATACACACACACTCATACACACACACACACACTCATACACACAACGCGGCGGTGGCAGAAGCGAGGCTCTGTCCCAGCCAGCAGCTGGAGGCCCCACGTTGAATTAGATTTTCTGAATAAGGCTGCCTTCACCTTCTCACCTGGAAAAAGTACATGGATGAAAGTTATCACCTATCGCGTTAGGGAGGGGCTCCTTCCAATAATTGGAAGGATGTAAACCCAGAAATCCTGCTCTTTCTTCAGGAATGAGAGTGACTGACCCTGAAACCACCCAGGGGCTCAGAAGAAGGATACTAAAAGAATATGGATTATTTTATGGATCTCTGAATAAAACAATTTTAGAAGCAAATAGCCAGGGTCCGTGGTGGTACTAGTGCACACACACACACGCAGGTGCACACGCAGAGTAACTAGCTTGGGCCTGACGGTCAGAAAACAGGGCTGACAGTTTTAGTGTCTGTTCAGCCACTGATTACCTGCATGGCTCAGAAGAACTAGCTTAGCCTTTTCTGGGCTTGAGCTACTGTGTCTGTAAAATCAAAGCAGGATTCCACTGAACACACACTAACTGAAGGCCTGCTACGACTCAGAGAGAAATGAGTTAAACCCAGCCCTTCCTTCCAGAATCTGAGAAATGAACTGAGGCACGATAACAACTACCATAACAGAATTACAGAGCCGGTGACAGGTGTCATAGCTGTCGTATGCCAAAGGTGCTGTGACAAGGACCTATCTGTGAAGCCAGCTGGTGTGGGGAAGGCATCAGGGAAGGTGTCCTAAGGACTGTGATTCTCAAAGAGACTTGAGCAAGGACTAGAGTTGACTCTTTGCAAGAAATTTGTTTTATTTTAAACAACACTTATTTATCCAAGTGCTCTCTGCCAGGCACCATTCTAAACGCTTCACACATTCTAACTCACTTAATCCTTACCACAACTCTATGAAGTAAGTATTATTAAGTATGGAGCACAGAGAGGTCAAGTAACCTGCACAAAGTCACCCACTGGTAAGTGACAGACCTGGAATTCAATGTGGGCCATCTGGCTCCATAATCCATTATGTACAACCATTACCTTATTCAGAGACCTAGAAAACAACCCACCTTCTTTGAATATTCTTTTACAGAGCACCCAAACTGTCCTAGGGCCACGCAATCATTATTCTTCCTGGATAAAAAGGATTTTGGGGAAAGAAGTGGATTTGCATCCCCAATTTTCCTGATAATTCGCTGAATAAATATCTGGGTGTTAGGAAGACATCTAGGCAGAGCAACAGCATGTACAAAGGCATGAAAGCCTAGGAAGGTAAGGAACATTCCAGAAGTGCAGTATGCTGACACTAGGGCTGGTGTGGGCAGGGCAGGAGATGGAGCTGGTGAGGTGGGCAGGAGTCTAATAATAGTACCAAAGGACAAAGGAATTCTGACTTCATCCTGATGGTGTTCCAGTTACTCTTACCATATAACAAATTATCCCCAAATTTAGCAGCCTAACGCGACCATTTTATTATGATCACAAGTCCTGTGGTTGGGAGATTGGCCAGAGCACAGCTGAGACAGCTCTTCTTTGCTCAATTGTGTCTGGAGCCTCAGCTGGGAAAACTCAAACAGCTGGTGGCTGAACAACTGGGGCTAGAGGGGTCACTTCTAAAAAGATTCTCAGGTCTGGTGCCTGGACTGGGGTGACCTGAAAGTTGGCTCAACTGGAAACAAGTCACCAGAGCACCTACACATGGCCTCTCCACAGGACTGGGACTCTCAATACAGCAGCTGGGTTCTGGGAAGGAACTTCCTGACCGGAGGCCTCCCGGGACCAAGCACTGCAGGACCAGCGGACGGACGCTGCATGGACTTTTCTACTTTAACCTCGGAAGTCACACAGTGTCACTTCTGCAAGGCTCTATTGGTTGAAGCAGTCATATTCTGCCCAGACTTAAATGGTGGACACCCCACCTCTCCATGGAGGAGCCCAAAGAATTTGAGCCCTGGCTTTAAAACCACCATGATGAGCTATGTTTGCTGGGAGGACCACAGCAGGAGGATGGGTGTGGAGGATGGCTGTGAGGGGATGCAACTGGGCCACGTGCCAGTGTGGAGTCTGGGTGGGAGGAAGCCTCTTCCTGACCTGCAAGGACTGAGAATGGGGGAGGGAAAGGTCCCGAATGAAAACTGGGTGTTAGTAGCAAAGAGGAAATGTTGAGTTTGAGGGGTCTGAAGACATCTAAAGGGTGGCATAGATAACTGTCTTGATAAAAGTCGGATATTTCCTCAAACTGCAGCTCAGGAAAGCAGTTGGGACTGCAGATCTAGAAGCCATCAGCACACAAATGGTAGTTAGAGCCCTGTATGCAGATGTGAAGTAAGGAAAGTCGTGGAATTTCTGTCATTCAGCAGAAAGAAAGGAGAAGGGCCAAGGAGGCTTAAATGGAGAAGCACTAAGAGTGTTTCGCAGAAGCCGAAAGAGGGAGATTTTAAGGAGGTTACAGTCAGCAGTGTCAAATGCCATTGAGGGGTCAAGTGAAATCCGAAAAGTGCCCATTAGATCTGGCAGTGAGGAGGGAGGCTCAGCTTTCTGGGGTCCCAGCCCAAAAGTCTTACCCACTGTGTGTCCATTTTCAAGGAATTTGTCCATTTCATAGAAGTTGTTAAATTTGTTGGCATAAAATTTTTCCTACTTTCTACTTAATGCCTTTTTAATGTCCGTCAAATCTGTAATGATGTCTCCTCTTTCATTGCTGACATTGTTCATTTTACTTTCCTTTGTTCTTGATCACTCTTACAAGGGGTTTATACAGCATCTGTTTGACATTCTGACTGTAGCTGATGTTTGGAGGAGAGCTTAAGATCTAAGCTATTTCAGGTAGGAAGAGGCCTCTAAAGAAAATGTAAAACTCTAAGTAATAATCTCAAAAAATCAGATACGAACACAGCAGAAGAAACAGATCAAACAGTTGAGCACATCAGCTAAATAATACATCTAGGACAGGCACTGGGTCATGAAGATAAAATCTATTTCTTGGCCTTATTCTGCCATCAGCTGAATAACGTGTATCAACTTTGGACCTCTTTTTAGCTGAAAAAAAACATATTTGCTGAAGTCAGCTTCCGCACTGAACAAGGAATTCGTATTCCAACTGGGATGGCTCCTTTTTGGCAAAGATTAGTATTGTCGTATTGGCGGTGGGAAGACAGACTTTGTTTGAAGCTTTGTGTCTTTGAAAAAATTTCTTAGCCTCTCTGAACCTCAGTCTCCAAAACTGTAAATAACACCTACCTTATTTGTGTATGTATAAGGATTACATGATATAATATGTGAGACGCACAATAAATAAATGGCAACTGAGTTTGGAGCCTTTTTATCCCAACTAATGGAAACCCAACTCAGATTTAGCTTACAGGGAAAAAAATGTTATGGATGTGATGGCTTTTTGATGTGTTGATGTGGCTAAGCAGAACTCTTTCCCACAGAATTCCCTTTCTAGTTTGTTTCACTCAGGGCAGGCTAGAGGGGACATTCTCTCTGAAGAATTGAAGGACAGAAAGGTGGCAGCAGCCATTTTGTGCTATGAACTTACTCTCCCCGAGGTCAAATACTACTCTAGGTGCTGTGGTGCAGGAATTCTCCAGATGTGATTTAAAGTCCCCAATCAGTTGACTTTAAGTTGATCAGTGGGATATTGTCCGGGGGTGGGGGCTGACTTAGGCTCTATAGAAGTGGACATAGGCCTTCTCTGAGGGAGATACACTGGGTCAACAATTGTTCTCTTTTCACCATATATCTGTAAGGTTTTTCGGTGGCAGCGAAAAGACAGAGAGAGAGAAAGAGTGGGGCCAAACAACCTGGCTTTATTTAGTGCTCCCAGACGAGGTTCTGGGGCCCCAAGAGAGGGGGGCC
>VBSM01002153.1:49138601-49152301 GCA_008086735.1 Cheirogaleus medius
TGCAGCCTTGAACTCCTGGCCTCAAGCAATCCTCCTGCCTCAGCCTCCCAAAGTGACCCCCTATATCTTTCTTTCTGACTGCAACCTGTGGGCATCATCAAGCTTCAGCTCTTGCCATGGAGTTCCAGCTCACTCATGCCCTTCCTTTGCTGACTGCCTGCCCTGTGGGCTTCAGACTTGCTCAGCCAGCCCCTACAACTGTGTATGCCAATCCTTATATCTACCTATCTGTCGTCTATAGGATTCTACTGGTTCTGCTTCTCTGGTTGAACCCTAACTGATAGAATGGGCTTACATGGCTGGGAAGTCCAGAAAGGACTCAAATTATGTCTATAAGTCAATCTCTCCCTCTCTCTCTCCCTCCCTCCCTACCCCCGTCACCCCACCCTCCCATCTTTCAGCTCTGCTTCCCTCTGTGTGCTTCAGTCTGCGGACTGGCTCTCTCCATGTGGTAAGGAAGATGGCCTCTGAACACGGCAGAATCACATTCTTCCAAGCAAGCCAGAGGAAAGAAACTTCTTTGTTTCTCACGGGGAAGTGGTTCTCATTGCTCTGTCTTGGGTGGTGGGCCCACCTCTTGGACCAGTCACTGTTGCTAGGGTACTGTGTTGGTGCTAACTTTGACCTGGGCGATAATGGGTGGCATTCTGTGATTGACAGCCCCCACCGAACCTAAAGGAATGGATAGCAGTGCTCCCAAAGAACTAGATGGTACAGTAACCAGAAAAGGGGTCTGGGGATGCATGCTAGACAGACATGACTATAGTGACCACAGTCTGCTAGAAAAACAGTTAGTGGGCTTCTTGGTAATTAATTTTCTAAGTCACTGATCTTGAACTACCTGAGCCCATGTTTGGACTTCCCTCTACATGCTGACTTCCAGTGACTCATCTCCTGGTCGCCTTTCCCACGTGTACCTATTCATGTGAAGTGTGATCGTAAAGGCAGAGCCCCAGCTTGGGTTCCATGCACATCGCCACGTCTACCCAGCTGCTCGACTGTGGCCAGAGCAAGTCATTTCTCTGTGCCTCCGTTATCCTCTTGTTTCATAGGAATTTCCATGCCCACCCTTCCCTCTCCAAAGGACCAAGAGTGTGAAATTAGAGCACAAATTAGAATAGGATTATTATTTCAGGTCTTTGGATCAGGTGATTTATTTCCCTGCTTCTTCCATGGATGGAGCTTCCCCGATTCCTTCCTAAAGTGACATTTGCCTTCTCCAATCGTCCCCTGAAACCAGGTAATGGGTAATGTTTGCAGAAGAACATGATGAGAGACTTTCTAAAGCCAAGGTCAACAAGGGAAGTGAAGGCAGGAGTCCCCCATCCTCCCACCGTGGGTCTGTGTTCTAGTGGAAGGGGCTCCCCCCTCTGTGGGTCTCTTTTTTTTAATAGGGTAAGTGACTGTGTCAGCAGAATAATCAGGCCAGGCAGTCTAGATTTGGGCGCCAGCTGTTTATAGAAGTATTTGAAGAGCGTAGTACTCACAGGAAGTCAGAGGGAAAGGGTGAAGGGTGATAGAAGCTATTGGTCCTGCAAGAAGGTGAGCTTGGACACTGCCCCT
This sequence comes from Cheirogaleus medius, assembly GCA_008086735.1. Classification (NCBI taxonomy): domain Eukaryota; kingdom Metazoa; phylum Chordata; class Mammalia; order Primates; family Cheirogaleidae; genus Cheirogaleus; species Cheirogaleus medius. Next base: position 49,140,165 of record VBSM01002153.1, read on the forward strand.
CTAAGGGGAGAAGATGGGACCTAGGACCCAGAGTAAGCACCGAGGTCACTGTCAGACAACCCTAACCCTTGCCTCCCTACACAGCCATTAAGGACCAAGGACATGAGATTAGTTAACTTTATAAGCTAAATTAATTAAAATTCAGTTGCACTGGCCACGTTTCAAGTGCTCAATGGCCACACATGGCTAGTGGCTGCCATATTGGATGGTGTAAATAGAAAACATTCTCAGAACATTTTCATCATCTCAGGAAGCTTGATTGGACGGCTCTGAGTTAGAGTATAGATTGAGCTGCGTAGGAAAAACATACAACATCAGAATGGCTTAAACAAGACACTGGTGGTTTATTTTTTTCATTCATAAAATTCTAGGTCAGTAAAGTAGCACACTTCCCCAAAGTCACCAGGACTGGCTGTGCTTCTGTGATGCCCACGGACCCTGAGTTCCTTCCACCGCCCACGAGGGTGTGGCGGCCGGTGGGAAGGGTGAAAGAGCACATCCTTTCCTTTCAAAGTATCACCTAGACCTGCACAGATCCCTTCCACTTACATCCATTGGCCAGAATTTGTCACATGGCCTCGTGTAACCACAATTGGAGGCCGGGAAACTTTAATCTGATCAAAAATTAGAAGTTCATTACTATGGAAGACACAGAGAATGGATGTTGGGGGCACATGGCATTCTTGTCCACAGCAGTTACACGTAGCACATGAATCCATCTCCGCCAGTATTCTCCTTCTTGCAATCTTTCCCTTTGTTCTCCATTCTTCCACTCTTCTATTTCCTCTCTCTCCCTTTTCTCTACTGACCGCTGTACCCCACTCCACGCCTAGGTATTAGGTACCATGCTTGATTCTTCCACAAACTCAATCTCATTTTATCTTCACACCCACCCTGCAAGTAGGTGTTAATTATGCCTGTTTTATAGATGCAGACACTGAGGCTCAGAAAAGTTAAATAATGAGCCCTACTTAGCTCCTAAGAATTGCTGGAAAGATTGGTCCCAAAGCTTTCTTCCTATATCACTCAATCCCACTCTGCTTGGCACAGGCACCTCTCTCCTTGTCCTTGGATTCTCTTCCCTGCCTTTCCCTCTCTCCTCACCTCCTAACCCTTCTCCCTTTTTCCCTGGCTTTTGGGCTACATTCTTCTTTTCTATCTCTCGATGCAACAGCCTCACTCAGCCTGTTACTCACTGGTCGCACTCAGCTCCTAATAAATCTATTAAGTTGTAATCAATCTATAAATCAGCTCTCCTGATTAAACCTGGCGGGGATTGGGTTTGAGTTTCTCTGTAATTACAGCTGAAGACCTGAACAATAAATCAAATTGACTGGCAGAAAAAATGGGGTTACCTCAAAACACCCTGCCCGTTCTCTCCTGTGGTCCATCTGGCCAGGCCCTGACCACAGATGTCTGGGTCCCTGCAGTCTCTGTCCCCAGCCCCCAAGGCTGTGGATGTAGGGACCAGAACAGACCTCTAATCTCAGGCTAGAGGTCAAGATCCTGACAGCCCCAGCGAAAGGGGTCTCCAAGGTGGGCGAGAGTCCTCCAGAGCTCTAATCTTCCTGCTCATGAAAACCCCTCATCCTCCAGGTCTCGGGTAGTAATACTCCCTCCTTCCGTTTCGTGAAGGTTCTTCCCCTCCACGTGGGTACAGGAGCAGGGGAGAGGGCAGGGCTTTCTGAGAGGTGTCAGCCCCCTAATAGCCTGGAAACTGCCTTTGAGTTGAGCTATTTCTAGCAGAAACAGAAGGGGACTGCAGGCAGCAGTGGACATGACAGAGGGGACCAAAGATGGTGGGGGGAGGAGCTTGCTAGGAAGGACGGATGATGATGGCGCCCTGGAAACTGAAAATCAGTCCCCCTCTCCCCTGCTCCAGAGACCTAAGTGCAGCTGGAGCAAGGGCCCTGGGCCAGCGCAGGGACGCTGACCGTTCCTCCCCACCCTGAGCGTCCTAACCGTCAGGCTGGGGCTTCTGGAGCCTCCACCCCCATGCCTGCAGCACACCCCCACACCCAGGCCTGGCACTCAGGCTGGCACAGCCCAGTGTTCAATCCGTGTGAATTGAACTCGCCCACGCATTCAGGCGCCAATCAATCCCTGTCTGTCCACGTGCGGCTTTTATTATTCCGCTGTCCCAGACATCCCCCAATTCACTGATGTCTTTTCGGAAGCAGTAGGAGTCCCAGAACTGATGACTCCCTAGAGGATGGAGAAGCCAGGAGCATTCAAAAGAGGAACAGGGAAGAAGAGAGAGAAGAAAGGGGAGAAGTGGGCTTGGGAGTGGGAGAGAGGGAGAGACAGGGACAGAGAGACCTTGCCTTTTACCTCGAAGGTCATCTTTACCAGGCCACAAGGGTGGGTCTTGTGCCATTCTAGTCAGTCCTCTGGCACTTGACTAAGAAAGTCCTGAAAAATAAAACAAGGAGAAACAACAAAACCCGACCCACCAAGAAGGCAGGTGCTGTCAGTCCTGGCACCATCAGGCCAGCCCAGGGTCGTAGGAGAGACTCGGGGTCTTCGTGGGGATCTGTTTCCAAGTCCAGCAACGGCACCCCTCTGGCTCTGAAAGGGAGAGACCCAGCCCTGCGACCCTGACCCGGCCCCTCTCTCCTTACCTCCCGAGTCAGCACGCTGGGCCCAGGCTGCTCTTGCACCAGTGAGTTGCGTGGTCTCATGTTTCCTATGATGACACACGGGGACATGGAGCTCTGTTGTTCTGGCAAGCACCACAGGCTGGTCTCTCTCAGCATTTAGTTCCTGGGCGTAGGCTGATTTGTTTCTCTCTTAGCCACTCGGCGCGTATGGCACTGCCTCTGAGGCTGCCTGCTGCAGAGGGCTCCCGGGCTGTGCCCAGGGGCCGCCCTTCCGCCTCCTCCCTGCCCCTCCGGCACACTCGCCCAGGCCGGCGGGGGCTGGCTGAGAGAGCCCCGCCATGGCTGTGCCAGGGAGTGTGCACGGTACGTGCATATCCGACACTGAGGATGGGAGGTGCTTGGGTCCGGGAGAGGCAGTGTCACGAGGGCTAGGAGTCTGGCAGTCCAGGAGGGGCCGTCCCACTTCTGCCGATCGCCGACTTGGTGACCTTGGGCAAGAGGCTTAGACTCCCCGAGAATTACTTTCCACATCTCTGAAACGGAGACAATAATAAGAGCACCCACCTGGTAAAGTTGATGATAGAGCCACCGCGCCCGGCCTTCTGGGTGGTTTTTTAAGCTTTTCATTTCTAAAACCCTTTCTTAAAACAAAAATGGTACCAAAATCTCAGTCTGCAAGAAGATAAAAGTGGACTGCTCTGATTGAGTGAGGTCGGTGCCCTCCCCACAGCAGAGCCCTCTCTGCCCTCTGCCCCCTCCCCTGGCAGCCTCTGAGGGGCTGTGTGGAGGCCAAGTGCTTCTTGGAAGGTGGTTTGGACACTCCCGTCCAGGGCCTGTCAGGCCTTCCTGTTTGTCCCCCTCAAGGCTCGCCAGAGCAGGAAGTTCCGCCCTCACACCCCTCCATGCAGCTGTCAATCAGTGAGAGCACCAAGAACGTTCCTAGTCCCTAGAGCCTGAGTCCCTAAACAATCAGCCACTGAGATATTTTCCGCCTGGAAGACTACGTTCTCTGCCCCACCTTACAAGAACCCTGACATGAATTTGCTGTCTGTGAGACAAATGTTCTTGGCCTGCCAAGGAGAGCTTTAAATAGACTCAGAGTAGAAAGGAAGCTTATTCATTATTTATTCTGGCTTCCAGCTCAGGCGAGAATTCCTTACACATCCCCACCAAGAAGTGATCCAGGCTCTCTTTGAACACTTCCCATGATGGGTGGCTCACTGCCTCACAAAGCAGGTGTCTCACTGTTGGGCAGCTCCTGTTAAACTCTAATCTGCCTCTCCTAGCCCTCACCCACTGGCTCTGCCTCTGGGGCTCAAAGAACAAGCCATGCAATTTACACTAGGAGGAATGCAGCTTACCCCAGCCAGTCTGCTCTTCCACGCTCCACTGTCCTCAGAGGCCACATGTGTGGACTGTTCTATTGGTGACCAAGGAACCACACCTCCCAGTGTTCGTGGTCTGTGTATTCCCCTCTCCCATTGATCCTTGGATGGTCCTTGTGACTTGCTTTGGCTGATGAGATATTAGCAAGCAGAAAGCCTGATAAGCACTTGCAAATTGGGGCTTTCCCTCTTAGAAAGTTCCCCCGAGGGAAGCTCAGGTTAGGCTACTGAATGGTTCAAGGCTGTGTGGAGACAGGCCCTGGAGGAGGGGAGGCCACTTTGGATTTTCCAACCACAGTCAGGCTCCCAGCCGAAGGCAACCACATGAGTGACCTAAGCGATACACGAGGAACAGAAGAACTGCCCCACTAAGCCCAGCCAAACCACACAATTATGAGAAATAATAAATTGTTATTTTAAGTCACTACACTTTGGAATGGGTTGATTTACAGTGATAGATAACTGAAACCTACTGATAGGATTTTTCTGGGAGCAAATTCCTGGGATAATACAGCCAGGATTTTTCATCCCAGGTCAGCCACTTACAAAAAGCACAGACCAGCCGGTTCAGCCAAGAGAAAGCAGACGTCTTTACTGGGGATATTGGGAGCCATGCTACCTAGAATTAAATTAGAAGGAGCCAGTCAGAGATGGGAAGAGGGTAGGAGCCTTTAGCTTAAGCATGTCAGAGAGCCCTGGCTGGATGACAAATTATGCAGAACAGCTTGGCTTTCTGCATAAAATAGAATTATGCCTCAATTCAAATTCCTTGCCACTTATAAATTATTTTTCATTTTATTACCCTATAATCCACGTCCAGATAGACTCCAGTGCTGTTCTGTATATGCCAGTCGTTCTCCAAAGATACCAGTCATGTGCCATCCCCAGTGGGTTGAGAAGAGATGCTTTTTCTTTCAAAAGAGATATTTGGGTATACATAGGTGGTAATGACATTGAAGTGAGAAAACAGCAAGATCAGTTGGAAGTTACAGCAGCATCCTGAATGGGGAGGATTAGTGTGAAATGCCCGGGGATGGAGGCTGCCCCAGCCTCCTTCAAGCATTCACTCCACAAGCCTTTCCCGAGCACCTACAGTCCCTGCCTTCCAGGAGTTCACTGTTGAAGGGGGGAGCCAGATAGGTGCGCCGGCAGGTGCAATACAGTATGATAATGAAGCAGCAGCTAGAAGAGGCCTATCTCTTAAAAGGAGCTACATCTAAGCCGAGAGCAAAAGGGCCAAAAGAGTGAGTTGAACAAAGAGAAAGGACATTGATTGCAGAGATTACTAACTCCTGCCCAACAGCCATTCATCTCTCCTTCCTTACAAATAGAACATCATCTATCCTGGTGGACAATGTTTCTAGCTAAATGACTATATTTCCAGACTCCCTTATAGCTGGTTATGAACAACGGAATATAAACACAGGTTTATAGGGTTTCTTGGAGGGAGTTCTCACTCAAGTAGGAGAGACAGCCTAGTTCCTCCATCTTCTTGCCTAGAACATGGACCTGATGTCAGCAGTGTCAGCAGCCACTTTGTTCCATAAAGCAAATTGCAGTGGAAGCCAACAACCAGGAATGGTGGAGCAGGAAGTTAAAAGGAGCCTGGGTCCTGACAACTTTGATGGTGTTATACCAGCCCTAGGGCAGCCCCCACTTCTGGCTTCTTTCACGTGCCAAAGAAATAAATGTCATATTTAAGTTATTTATGTGTTTTGTTGTTGTAATACGCAGCTGAACCTAATCCTAACCGTCACCCCCAGAGGTGTGAGAGGTGCTGTACCCAGAGGGGAGCGAGCACATGGCGTGCTCCTTACTGTGCAAGTGGTTCCAAGTGGATGGTGTGCAACAGGTGTGTGGCGGAGGAGAGGGTGGTGAGCAGGGCTAGAAAGGGAAGCAAGGGTGTGGCTGGAGTTCTTGGGACAATGGGCACAGAGGGAAATCATAATTGCTGGCATTTATGAAGGGTTTTGGTGTTTTTGTTTTGTTTGTTTGTTTTTTAGTTTTTTTGTAGAGATGGGGTCTCACTATTGCCCAGGCTGGTCTCGAATTCCTGGCCTCAAGCAATCCTCCCACCTTGGCCTCCCAGATTGCTAGGTGAGCCACTGCACTCAGCCATATGAAGGGTTTTAAAGAACAGGTTGTCTCCTTCCTGTTCATCACATCTGGAGAAAGAACAACCTCCTGTTCCCCAAAAACTTTGGACTAGGGAACAAAATGTCCTAAGTCAACGGATGCATCTCAAAATTGGGGACCTGGCCACAGACAACCATCCTCAGTTGCAAAAACTGCCTCATGACTTGCCTTAAACTAAATTAAATCTGCTCTGAGTCACACTTTCCAGGGTGGTTTCAAATCCAGCCTCTTCCTTCCAAGGGCTGTGCAAGATTAAAGAGCAAAACTTATATTACAGAAAACTAGGAAGGGTCTCCAACCTTCCACTATGGGATGGCTTCTAAGTTACCTGTTGGCCAGGCTGGCTTGTCCATGGGCAGCTCTGTCTCTGCCCAGCTCCCCTCGAGGAGCCCAAGTCTACAGCTCATTGCAAGTGGCCTCCTTCATCCAAGGGCCACCCCAGCAGAAGTCTGACAGCTCCCAGACTCTGCAGGGGAGCACGGCTTGTCCTCTGCCACCCTTGGAAATCCTCAAGCCCAACCCTTCACCTTTCTTAGGGAGACTCCTCCTCTCCACCATCTGGGTTGGCCCCTCCCAGTACAGCCCCGTCCCTTCCCCAACCCAAAGGAATTCAGCTCAAAGCTGAATAAGCCTGCAACACGGAAGAGATTTGCTTCCCACCTTCCTAACCCTTCTCCCTGCCATGGGGAAAGGGATGTTGTAAGGAACTCACTCAGACCCGCCCCAGTCATCACTGGCAGAGAGGCCTCTGAAGATGATACAACCCGGAGCAGCTTGTTACAACAGGTAGTGCAGAAGCAATCAAAGACAATGAGGTCAGATCCAAAGGACTCAGGAGCCAGGCTGAAGTGGCTCCCACTGGCCAGAGATGTGACAATGCGAGTATTGATTATCGATAAGGACAGTAATGACAACAGATTGAAACAGGTCAAATATATTTAAATCCATGAGTTTGTAATGATACTTTTTTTTAAAAAGAACCTGATTGGCTATCAGTTAATGATGCTAATGAACTAATTCATTATTTTGACAACTAACATATAAAAATAAAAAATCAAGCAAGAGATAAGGACTGAAAGAAACCACTCTGTCCTGAGTGAATATATCCTAAGATGTTAAAAAAAAAAACAAAAAAAAAACAGGAGAAGGCTTAGTGACTCTAACAGAAAAGCAGTGCTTTTCAGTGACACACTGGGGAATGAGAAGTCCTTGCTCTGAGCCTTGGTGGCCACAGAGAGTCCCCGTGGGCTGGAGCAGGCAGTTTCCTAAGACATAGTCCTCCAGAGAAAACGTCCTGCCAAAAGCCACGAGCAGAAAGGAATGGGGTGTTTGGAGATGGGATAGCAGCAAGAATACTTCAGAAAGCATTTGAGCATTTTCCCAGAGTCCAGCAAACTATTTTACACGATATTGGGCGATGAAAACAAGATGCCATCTTCACGGGAAGGATGAGAACTGAGCCAAGCCGCTGAGTCTGGCGGTTTGTAGACTTGGAATGTCCTTCACCGGAGTGGACTCAGGAAAGTCACGGATTGTCCACCAAACTGCAGAGTCTTAGGGAAAGGTGGGGCCAGGCTGCTGAGAGGCAGAGCCAGGAGGGAAAGACAGGAGAAGGAAGTAACTGGAGGAGGATGCAGGGACTGGGCAGCTCGCGGCAGGAAATTATAGGGAAAAGTCCCCACCCGGTGTGTTCAGAGGCAGGAGAAAGAGGCAGGGTTGGTTGGGGTGGGGCGGGGGCACCCAGAGAACAGATCCAGAGGCTTCTGCTTCATAGTTTGGAGGACAGCCATGCCATGTGCCAGCCTGGTCTGTAGACTGTCTCTCCCTGCCCCCTCTCCATTCAAGGATGGGCTGGGGCAGAGTCCCAAGGTCCAAGAGAAAGTCGAGGGGACTCCCAGGAGCCTGCTTATAGAAAACAAGGGGTCAGTGGGCAGAGCTAAAAGGCCTGGGACGCTAGTAGTCAGGTGGGGACAGGTACGAGGGAGGGGGAGGGGGTGAGGTAAGGGAGGAAGAGAGAAGGAAGTGGCGACAGGGGGTGGCAGGTGGCAGACACAGAAATGCAATATATTTGGAACTTCCTAATATTGGGTGTGACTCTTTCATTGTCCAGAAGAGCAAGTTCTTGACCACAAAGCCACGTTGTATCCCAGAGAGGCAGAACAGAGGCGAGAAACATACAAAAATTGTCTTGACCCAGCTCCCTGAGACTCCCCTCCCAGAAGAAAGAGGCTGAAAGATCCCTGCTGCTCCCAGGTCAGGTGACTCTGGATGGGTGCAGTGGGTATGTGGGTGCAGTCGGTGCTTAGGGTTAGGCTCTACTGCCCGCTGCCCCCAAGCCCTCAGCCCTGCAGGGAGTCCACGGCTCGACTGCTCTTCCGTTTGCGCAGTGGGGGAGAAGAGTCCTGGCAACCTCCGCACACCTGCCCGGCAGAGAAGAGACGAGGGCGCCCTTCCCATACACACAGGTGGGCTAGGCCTGGCTGCAGGAGGCACAGCTGCCCCCACGCAGGCCTTGGCCACAGTCGCCATGGAAACCTCACTGTAAAGAAATGAATGGCCTCAGATTTGTCTCCCAACACCGGATTTTAGACCACAGAGGCAGCTATTGGTCTCCTCTTGTTTTAATGCCAGCTGATTGGCGGGAGACCCCAGCAGGCCACGCTGAGCTCCTCCAGGCTCACAGGAACCAACGTGTGGGTCGTGTCGTCCCCCTCCCCCCCAGCCCCGCCGAGCCAGCCTCTGCCATGGCCTTGGCCTTGGCCACTCTGGTCTGTCTGTGCTCACTCAGCAACAGTTTTTAGCCAGCAGGAAGTTGCGGGTGCCGGGCCAGGCACCAGGGACACAAAGGTGAGTGAGAGACAGATCCTGACCCAAAGAACGACACAGTCGAGTCAGGGAAACAAATACACAAATAAATCATTGCAAACCCAGGTGGCAAGTGCCTGGGGCACCCGACCCAGAGCAGTTTGCTCCATAAAGCAGATGCTAGAGGGAGCAATGGGGGCGTGAAGGGCTTGAAGAAAGGGGTGAAGAGGTGGTTGGTCAGTAGAGGGAATCAGTGAGGGGACCAGGCCACGTGGCTGCTGGATGGCACCAAGTGCCCCGAGGCTGGCCCCTAGGCCGAGCCACAGGCCGTGTGGCTTTTCTCCAGCAGGGCTGAGCTGAGCAGGCAGCGTGTGGCAGCTGCAGTCAGAGGACAGCGCTGGAAGTGACGGTCTCAGAAGAGCAGCGGCTCTGGGAATGGAGGCAGGGTCGGGCTGCACCCTGGGAGTGAGTGGCTGACCAGGAGTGGAGGCGAGTCACGGGGATTACAGAGGCACAGGGACTGCCACCTGTTGTAGGACAGATGGTGCCCAGGCACGCTGTCCCCAGGGCTGAAAGGGTTAGGCAGGAGAGGCAGGGAAGGAAGGCGAGCACATCCAGCGTCCCTGCGGAGTGGACTCCCTTTCCTCTGCCCAGGTCCCCTCCTAATGCAGCAGGGGTGATCACCCTCCCCACCCTGTCCCGAGTTCACCGCTCACGATCACTTGGAGAGAGACAGGCACTGTGCACGGAACGCACGTACACCTGGCTCCGGACCCTCGCCAGCTGAGGGATAAATTTGGACACCAAGTCGTGATTGAACGTTGGTTCTAGTAAGAATTCAGTGCATGTTATCACATTAAGTAAGGCAATGGGAACTCTTAAAGCAAATCCTAAGACAGAGAGGCAGGTCAAGAAGGGGTGCGCTGAAAGCTTTGCCCTTCCCTCCTCTCCTTGGGTGAACTAGCACAGTGCTCTCTCCGGTGCAGGGGCAGCTGGCAGCCTCCGACATGCTGAGCAGGTGTCTTTCAAGCTGGGTGAATGACAAGCACCCCAAAAGGAGTATTTAGGGGAGCGTCAGGATCTTCTTTAGAGAGAGTCATGTTGGGAAGGGGTTGTTTGTCCCCTCCCAACCTCGTGACCGCAGCTGAGAGTCTGGACCTCAGCCCCTGTCCAGGAGTCGGACTCCCGGGAGACGAAAGCAGCATAGCTGGGTGCTCATGCCCTCCTTAGCAGCGGAAAGGAGAGACCTGTGGGACCGGCCTCAGCCTTGGCACCAGAAGACCTGAGTTTGAATCCCAGCCCTACCACTGTCTGCTGTGTGACCCCGGGTGGTTCACTCAGCCTCTCTGAGTCTCACTCTCCTTTTCAGTAAGGCAGACACTTGGGGTTGTGGATGCAGGTCAAGCATCAGAGTTACATGTCTGGAGTCCAAATCCTGGTTTTGCCACTTACTTGCCATGGTCACCCTCAGTCACGAAGCCCAGCCTTGCAGGCATTCGTCACAGCCACATGGTGGAATGACCATGGTAGCAAGCAGCCTCCGCCCCACAGCCACTCATGGCCTATCGTGGACCAGCTGGTCACTGGGTGGCTAGAAAGAGGCGCCGCTTACCCACAGGATCTGCCTCCCCAGCCCCTCCCCAGCCCGCCCTCCCTGCTTCCCGGGGGGCCGCGTGTGGGCTGCGCTGCCTCGCAGATCCTGCCTTGGTTCTCAGCTTCCTTTGGATCTCATCAAGTCCTCCTAAATTCTCTCCCCCTGAATCTGATTTTTCCTTCTTTGGTGCCATTTCGATCCACATGCTTTCATGTGCTAGCACAATTTGTATTCATTCCCCTCCTCACGAGGCTAATTTAACAGCTCTAGGATGCAGGAGGGTGGTGTGTTCATCACTGCCTCCTCCGGAGTGCCTTCCGCAAAGGCAGTTATCCGTAAGGCAACCACTGTGATTTGGTGTACATTTTCCCAGCATTTATTATCATTTTTAACTTCTTTATTGAGATATAATTTACACAGCATCCGATGGTTTTTAATAAATTTACAGAGTTGTGCAGCCATCACCACAATCCGGTTTTAGAACATTTCTATCACCCCAAAAAGATCCCTCATGCCATTTGCAGTCACTCCCCGTTCCAAGTCTCAGCCTCTGGCAATTTATCATCACTTTTTACTAAAAAACCATAAGAGTCAAACTTTTTTTCCCCAAAATGTTTTGCTCTTGGAAGTAAAGCTGCGATGAACATTCGTATAGGAAAATCCTAACAGCTATCTATGCTCATTTCTCACAGAGTTATGGAAGAGTCCAACAAGGACCGAGTATCTGCCCTGGGCCCCACATTCCAAGGTGACACGGGCGTGGGTGAGCGCCACCCCTCAGACCACGCAGCCTCCAGCACGGCCGGAACCGGAAGCCCCAGCCCCGTTCCTGGCAATGGTCACCGCAGCCATTCTGCTCCTCTACTCAAAGCTAAACTTGTTAACGGGCCTTAATTAATTTAACTTGTTTTTCTAGCCACTGCTTCTCCCTTCCCCCACCCATCCCTCAACCTCCCTCCATCTAGGGAAAGTGCTCGCTGGAATTGAGTAGCCCACAAACAAATAGCAAAGACAGAGGTGGAAAAGAAAGAGTTATGCAATCCCAGGTCATTCTCCCAACTTCTTGTGCAAGGCAGGAGCCTTGTCCTTGGCTTTCCTGATTCTGAGGGGGGGTCCCCTGGGTCTGGGGACTCGCTATTTGGAGGTCTCTCCCTATCTTTCTTTTCTGGGTCCAGTCGGCTCATTTCCTCCCATGTATCCTCAAGTGCCACGAGCACGTTCTTCTGGGTGCACTTACTCCTAAGTGTATCTTTGGAGCCAGAAAGATCAGGGGTAGGATGGGAGTGGGGGATTCTAACACCACCATTCACGAGCCATGTGACCTTAGGTACCTTCCTCACTTCTCTGAACCTTAGTGTACTGATCTGTAAAATGGAACCAGAATTGCCTGCCTCAAAACAATTATTGTTAGAATTCAATAAAATTGTTGGGGGCTGAGTCTGATGATCATGCCTTATGCTAATCATTCACTATAGCCTGTAATGTACGTGTGCTGCATGATGCAGCGGTAACCAGTATTCTCTTCAGACACGGTTACTGCCTTGGGACAAAACAAGACTCCTGAGTTTCTGCACGTAAGCAAATGTTGCCCAGCTCCCTCACGGTGGGCCCCCGTGA
>VBSM01002153.1:49152401-49200127 GCA_008086735.1 Cheirogaleus medius
TGTTGTTCTTTATGTTCTGTGTTCATCCCCCGTCCTGTAATCGGGCCACGTTCATAAAATAGTATAAGCAAAGCACCAGGTGCAAAGTATGTGGTCAATAAATGGTAGGGTTTTAAAATATATATATCCTTCTTAAATTGTGGTCTCAGTAACAGCTACCTGAATACACTTATAGAAGGCCACCCTCTCCCATACACAGTGCTAAGGAACTCCTTCCTTCTGCTGTGAACTGTAATGTTTGCCCACCTGGCATGTTTTCTATCCTCTTTGGGAAACTTCTGCCTCATTCCATGGAAGCTGCAAGTCATAAAAGTTTTTAAAAAGAAACTCTGGTGGCAATGCCGGGAATAGATTATAACAGCAGAAACGAGGGGCCAGGAAGCCTAGTACGAGATCATGCAACATTCCAGGCAGAAGATGAAAGGGCCTGAACAGGAGGGGCAGTGGTAAAGCTAATGCCTGCCTCCCCACGCTGCCGGCCGGGAGCTGGGCAGTCATTCTTGGAAGTATTAACTGAGCACATACAATGTACCAGGCCCTGATCTAGGTGCCGGGAATATAGCCTAGAATAAGACAGAGGCCCTGCCCTCTTGCCACTTACAGTCAAGGTAGAGAATAATGTATTTTAAGGGACTGACCCATAGTAGGCATTTAATAAGTGGTACTGTTATTATTACCACTAATAATACAATGTGTAAATATATATAGTGAATACGTGTCCTGTTTGGGCCACCTGACATCCTTTCTCCTTCCCCGTGGTGTGCCATCTCGGTAATACAGGAAATGTAGCCATCTGTGCTTTCACTATAGATGCCAAAGAGGTTCCTAGAGACTCTGCCAGCAGGAAACTCCCTACCCACCGCAGCACCAAAGTAAACCAGAACTCTGCTTGAACATATGGGTGCCCTCTCTACAGGGACTTTGGATCTTGAGCAAATGACCACATGGGCGAAAGAAACAGGGTTAATTCACCCAAGTGGTGAAGCCTGGCCTAGACTGTTCCTGCCACAAGGTTCTCCCTTTCAGGCTGGCCATCCGTAAGTGTGAGAAGTCAACCTACCAGGTCAATCTTGACATGTCCCTCCAGGTGGATTACAAAGCATTATTACTGCCTGGTAGAGTGCTTTGGGATATAACAGACAGGGTAAATGAACTGAACTGACCTCAACTGAAAGTAAATTTGAGCTGGGTGGGTGCAGTCCCTCACACCTGTAATCTCAGCACTTTGGGAGGCAGAGGTGGGAGGATCACTTGAGGCCAAGAGTTCAAGACCAGCCTGGGCAACATAGTGAGACCTTTGTCTCTAAAGCAAAAACAAAAACAAAAAAACTAGCTGGGCATGGTGGCGCACGTTTGTAGTCCTTGCTACTCCAAGGCTGAGGCAAGAGGATCACCTGAGCTCAGGAGGTGGAGTTTACAGTGAGCTATGATTGTACCTCTGCACTCCAGTCTAGGTGACAGAATGAGACCCTATCTCAAACAACAACAACAGAAAAGATAAAGAATAAAAAATTTTTTAAAAAGAAAGTAAATTTGATGGTTTCATCTAACTCTTGTCCAGCTTACATTTATTCTTTTTGTTCTTTTCATTGGAACTCAAGTGCGTAGAACTAGACTGATGATTGTCCTCGGTTAATGACAGACACTCATTGGTGTATCATTGGTCTATGCATGGCTTGCTTTTATTTAGTTTTTTTAAACAATATCAATATAGCAAGCACCTGTGAACCCACCAGATCCAAACAAAAGCTAGTATCCTGACAATAACCTATGCCACATGGTCCCACCTGATCGAGGTAATCATTCTTAATCCTGTGTCCATCACACTTGTGCTTTCCTTTTAAAATAAGTTTTATTGCATCTACATGTATGTCTAAAAGGTATGTTTTTATAAAATTTTAGTTGCTTTAAACTTTATAAAAAGGACATTATATTGTATGTAATTCTTCCAGACTTACTTTTTCCCACCAAATATGTTGCTAAGATTATTCATATTGTTGTTTGTGGTTGTATTCATTCGTTTTTACTGCTGTATAATATTCCACTGTTGATACCACAATTATCCATTCACTTTTCCATTAGTGGACATTTGAGTTGTTGTCATGTTTTGCTATTGTGAAAAATGATGATAGGAGTGCTTTTATTCAGGTCTCTTGTTTTATGTGCATGAGTTTCTTTTACTTAACAGGGGAATTGCTGGGTCATGGGGTAGGTCGATGTTCAATGTTAGGGGATAAGGCCAACCTCTTCTCCAAAGTGTTTCACAAATATAGACGTTCTGTGATTCCACAATCTCTTCAAAGCTTCATGTTGTCAGATTTTTAATTGCCAATTGAACAGAGATAAAACAAATTCTCATTGAGGTTATAACAGGTGTTTCTCTGATAATTAAAGATTTTAAACATCTCTTCTTGTGTTCACTGGCCATACATGTTTTCTCTCCTGTGAAATGTCTATTTCTGTTTGTTGCTTGTTTTTCCATAAGATTGTTATATTTTTCTTGTTGTTTTGAAGAAGTTCTTTATATATTCTTGATATTAATCCATTGTTAGTTGTAAATGTTGTGACTTATCTTTCTTCCGTTTGTAACTAGTATCACTCACTTTTGCTTTCATTAAGGCATCTTTGGAAGAACAAATGTTCTTAAGTTTTTATAGTCAAATATATTAATCATTTATATTGTTATCAATTTTTGTCTGTTGTTTAAGCAATCTTTCACTATTCAAAGTCTTAAATATATCCACCTATATCTTCTACCAAGAGATTTAAGAGATTTGCTCATGACATTTAAGTGCTTAATTCTTCTGGAATTGTGTGTGATGTTAGGTATGGACTGGATGTTTTATTTTCCCATATGGATATCCTTTTTCTTTTTTGTTTTTCTTCTTTTTTTAATAGCCATTTTTATACTTTGTATTTGTCTATCAATACCCTTTTCTAGGAAAAATACATAATCGTTTATACATTTAAGAAATACTTATAGGCCGAGCGCGGTGGCTCATGCCTATAATCTTAGCACTCTGGGCAGGCCGAGGTGGGAGGATCGTTTGAGCTCAGGTGTTCGAAACCGGCCTGAGCAAGAGCGAGACCCTGTCTCTACTAAAAATAGAAAGAAATTAATTGGCCAACTAAAAAAAAATATATATATATATAAACTAGCCGGGCATGGTAGCGCATGCCTGTAGTCCCAGCTACTTGGGAGGCTGAAGCAGGAGGATCTCTTGAGCCCAGGAGTTTGAGGTTGCTGTGAGCTAGGCTGACGCCACGACACTCTAGCCAGGGCAACGGAGTAAGACTCTGTCTCAAAAAAAAAAAAAAAGAAAAAGAAATACTTATATAATATTTACTAAGTGCCAGGCATGCTGTAGGCTCGTTACAAATATTAATTCATTTAATCCTTATTACAACTTTATGAAGTTGGTTCTATTATCACCCTCATGTTACAGATATGGAAATTGAGGCACAGGCAATTAAGTAAGTTGCTCAAGATCTTGTAAATAGTAAGCTGCCCAGCCAGGATTCTAATCCAGGCAGGCTGGTATTGGAGTGCTTGTAGGTATCAGGCTAGGCCAATCTAGCCCATTTGTACTATAAGGGCTTTTTTTTTAATGGATTAAACATTTTTTATTTCTATTTTTATATTAAGGAGATATAAATGTTTTTGTTATGTGGATAGATTTTATAATGCTTTAGTCAGGGCTATAAGTGTGCCTATCACCTGAATAGTGTTCACTGTATCTGTTGGGTAGGTTTTTGCCCCTCCACTCCTCCCCCCTTCTTGATTTCCAACAATTATTACGTCTTTCTGTGTTATGTGTGCCCATCAATTAGTTCCAGATTATTAGACAGTACATGTGGTGTTTAGTTTTCCATTCTTGAGATACTTCACTTAAGATAATGTTCTCTAATTCCATCCAAGTTGCTGCAAAAGACATTAATTCATTTCTATTTTGGGCTGAGTAGTACTCCATGGTATATATACATATATATACCACATTTTGTTAATCCACTATGAATTGATAAGCACTTGGGCTGATCCCACCTTTTTCTACAGTTCCATTTATTAAACAATCCTTTTTATCACAACTTACAACTTCGGTCACATTCCAAATGTCCTTGTGTGCATTGATCTTCGTGGAGTGCTCTCTCTTCTGTTCCATTGATCAATTTGCTATTCTTATGCCAATATTGCTTTGCCTTAGTTATTATAGGCTCATATTAAGTCCTGATATGTGATGGGGCCTATCTCACCTTCCTGCTCTTCTTCCTAAGAAATATCCTGCTGTTCTTGGCCTTTTACATATACATTTTTTAGTGATTTCATGAATTTCTAAGAAAAACATTGTTTGGATTTTGATCCCGATTGCATTGGATCTATACATCAATTTGGGGAGAATTGACATCTTCATGATATTAAAGATTCCTGTCCACAAGTTTGATACAAAGCTTATTTGGATCTTTAATATCTCTAATGTTCCCCATAGACGTCTTGCATATACTTAGTAGTTACTTGATATTCTCTGACACTCTTATGAAACTTCATATTCTATGATATCATCAATAGTAATTACATTTCTAATTGTTTGCTGCTGGTATACAGAAATGCTAAACTGACTTTTGTATATTAACCTTATATCCAGTAACTTTACTAAATTCTGGCATACATAAATGTCAATTCCTTTGGGTTTCCTATAGAGCAGTCCTATCACCTGTAAATAGTGAGTTTTATTACCTCCTTTCCAATATTTATGCCTCTTATTTCTTTTTCTTGTCTTATTGAACACTCCAGGGCCTCCATAACAATAGAACTTACGATGCAAGGTATCCTAGTCTTATTCCTGATTTTAAAGGAAATGTTTCTCATATTTCCCCTATTAGGATTTTATTTACTTGGGGTTTTTTAATAGATACTTATTATCAAAGAAATTATCTTTCTTCCTAATTTTAAAATAGTTATTTTATTTTATTTTATTTTATTTTATTTTATTTATTTATTTTTTGAGACAGAGTCTTACTCTGTTGCCCAGGCTAGAGTGAGTGCCATGGCGTCACAGCAACCTCAAACTCCTGGGCTTAAGCAATCCTTCTGCCTCAGGCTCCCGAGTAGCTGGGACTACAGGCATGTGCCACCATGCCCGGCTAATTTTTTCTATGTATTTTTAGTTGACCAATTAATTTATTTCTATTTTTAGTAGAGACGGGGTCTCACTCTTGATCAGGCTGGTTTTGAACTCCTGACCTTGAGCGATCCGCCCACCTCGGCCTCCCAGAGTGCTAGGATTACAGGCGTGAGCCACCGTGCCTGGCCTAAAATAGTTATTTTAGCATGAATAGTGTTCAAATTTATCAAAGATGCGTCTATTACAGCTATATAATTAAATGGTTTTTCTCTTTTAATCTGTAAAGTGGTAAGTTATGTTTGCAGTTTTCTAGTATTAGGCCATCCCAAACACCCAGCATAAACCCAATTTAAATGTATTGCATTATTTTTTAATGCCGTGTTGGTGTTTTATTTGCTAATATTTTACTTAGTATTTTTGCATCTACGTTCATGACAAAAATGGGCCTAAAATTTTCCTTTCTATAAAGTTTTTGTCTGGTTTTGGTATCAATTTTGGGAAAGAAAGATGCTGTAATCCAGCTTCAATATGTTTTCTTTGCACAGAAATCCTGAGAGCTCATTTTTAATAAACAATCAATGACTCCTAATGAGGACAGCTTTTTTCCTAAGTATTTAAAAATTAACTAACAGGCCGGGTGCGGTGGCTCACGCCTGTAATCCTAGCACTCTGGGAGGCCAAGGCAGGCGGATTGCTCAAGGTCAGGAGTTCAAAACCAGCCTGAGCAAGAGCGAGACCCCGTCTCTACTAAAAATAGAAAGAAATTAATTGGCCAACTAAAAACATATAGAAAAAATTAGCCGGGCATGGTGGCGCATGCCTGTAGTCCCAGCTATTCGGGAGGCTGAGGCAGAAGGATCGCTTGAGCCCAGGAGTTTGAGGTTGCTGTGAGCTAGGCTGACACCACGGCACTCGAGGCTACAGAGTGAGACTCTGTCTCAAAAAAAAAAAAAAAAAATTAGCTAACAATTTTTATAGCATTTTCTTGTGGATTCACATTATATTCACCAGAAGGGTAGGTGTTAGAATCTGTCTTGTTTGTTTTAAAGAAATCTGAGTTAAGTTTGCCTGGCTCCAACCCTCCAGCCCCTTTCCCGTTCACTGTCACTCCTCAGAGTTGACCGACAATGGTGCTTCTAGCACATCTGCTCACCTCTGACAGCACCTCAAAGCCTAAGAAGAGGCTCCACAGAAACCCAAGAGCTGGCTTGTGTATGACACATGGATTTGTGCAGCTCTGAGTTTCTTAGCAGAAAAGAATTTCACATCAAAGGTATCATTGGTTATGGCCTCCTGGGTGAAGGAGCTATTGTTACAATATCATTCAAACAGAACTTCCTAGATTTGCTTCTGGGCAGGCAATCTAATGTGACAGCATTTGGTGGCCAGGCAGCACCACTTAGGGACAAGGCATCATTGTCAGTGTCCACAGGTGTGTGTCCTGTGGCCGGCTTTCCCACTTCAGCAGGGCCTCGCCTCCATCAGCACGCTGGTGCATCCCGCCAGCCCAGCTCTCCTCTGGTGCGTGGTGAGCTCCAGAACCCCTCAAGGCAGAGAAAGCTCCAGCTGCGGAGTTCAAAAGCAAGAAAACACCTGCGCCTAGTGCCTCCCAGCACAGCAGAGCCTCATGGCTGTGCTCCTTTCATCTCTGGCCGCATGGGCCTGATGGGCCAGAGAGGCTGCCTGATCACCAGATGGGGCCCCCACCCAGCTCCCTCATGGAAAGCCAGTAGGGCCCCTTCTGTTGGCAAAGCCAAGCCAGGTTACACTTTGGACTAAACACAGTGTATCTCCACAAGACTGAAGGACTTTCTGAGCCCTGGGTCAGAGGGACCATGAGATATGGTGATTGGTACCTAAAGAGGAAGGGTTAGTGCTTTTATTTCCCTGCCCTTCTTATCTCACCTGCGATGGTTAATTTTATATGTCAACTTGACTGGGCCACAGAGTGCCCAGATAATTTGGTTAAAATTTTTCTGGGTGTGTCTGTTGAGGGTGTTTCTGATTAACATTTCAATCAGTAGACTGAGTAAAGCAGATAGCCCTTTCAACGTGAGTGAGCGTCACCCAATCCAACTAAGACCTGAATAGAACAAAAAGACCAAGTAAGGGAGAATTCATTCTCTCTGCTTGTCTTCAAGCAGGGACATCGACCTTCTCCTGCCCTTGAACTCGGACTCAGACTCATACTGAAATTACACCGTCGTCTCTCCTTGGTCTCCATCTTGCCAACTGCAGGTCTTAGACTGTCTCAGCCTTCACAAGCACGTGTGTCGATTCCTTACTATACACACACACATTCTATTGGTTCTCTTTCTCATGAGAACCCTGACTAATACATCCCCTCTCCCTCCTTCAAGGAAGGAAGGAAGTGAGGGAGGGAACCTCAAGCAAATGGGACCACACATCTTTAAATTTTTCTGAAAACAGGAAGTGGATTCAGTAGTCAATCAGCTTAGCGTGAGGACGCTGGGGCAGCTCTGAGAGCAAGAGTAACTGACCCTGTGGGGTGAGCAGCTGAGTGGGAGCACTCCATTCCCTGGGGTGGGGGTGGCACCAAGCCGCCACAGTCACAGGCTCATACGCCCTGTCCAGGGATGGCTGAAGGCACAGTCCTCGCGGCTGGTTCGTGCTTGGTGAGCTGGACTCATGTCTTCTGTGCAAGTTTCTGCTACGGGCCCTGGTTTCCCGCCTAGACCCTGACAGATGCTCCCCCCCACCACCCCAAACTCCCGACGCCCTTGGGTTTTGTTATGCCCCTGGGGGCTCTTTTTCCCTTCCTAGTGCTATTTGTTGGTCTCTTTAACCAGACTTCATAAGGACAAAAATGAAAGATGGGAAAGAGAATGACTCAGTGTATCCCAAAACATTTCTGTGCTATTTATCTTTTCCATTATAAAAGAAATAAATACTCAAAAAAAAGCATGGAAAAGTACAGAAAAGTCTTAAAAAGAGAGAAATTACCCATAGTTTCACTTCTCAGAAACAACTGATATTAATATTTTGGCAAACACCTATGCCCCACTTACCACTCTAATTTTTCCCAATTTACGAAAATAGAAATACAAAAATGTTAAACAGAATAGCAATTATCACTCACAGAAGCATTCTCCGTGAGAGAGCTATCTTCCTTATCCCCCGGCAAAGTCTTCCCTAAAAATCATTTTCTTGAACTATCGTAATGTGGGCGGGGGGGAAGAGTCTTTCTTCTTATGCTTTTTAAATCAGTTCTGAATTTATTATTTGCATTCTTATCCATAACATTCTTATTACCTTAGAGCCTATTTTTGAGTAATTAAAAATTTGTTCTCTAGTATGCGCAATGGCCTCACAAAGAGACTGTGTTCGTATGTACACATCTAAACCCAATGGTGGCAGACTGCAGCTGGTCACACATTCTCGTGTCCCCCAAAATTCATATGTTAAATCCCTAACCTCCAGTCCCTAAGAATGTGACTATATTTGGAGATGGGGACTTTAAAGAGATGATTAAGTTACAGTGAGCCTGTTAGGGTGGGCCCTGATCCAATCTGACTGGTGTCCTTATATGAGGAGGAAATGTGGACACAGGGAGACACCAGGGACGCATGCACATGGAGGAACACCATGGAAGAAGGCAGCCATCCACAAGCTGGGGACAGAGGCCTCAGAAGAAACCAAGCCTGCTAAAACTTTGATCTTGGACTTCTAGCTCCAGAAGTGCAAGAAAATAAATTTGTTGTTTAAGCTACCCAGTGTGTGGTATTTTGTTACCGCAACCCTAGCAAAATGATATACTGGCTGTGCAGCCTTGGAAGAGCTACTCAACATCTCTGATGCTTAGACTTCCATCTATAACCTGGCTCATCACAAAGATAAAAAATCAATGTATGGTGATACACAGTGATCTCCAGGATACATAAATGGTTAAAGCAAGGTACAACAAGGCATAAATAGAATCCTTCCTTCCATTTAAGGAAGATGTTTGGTTATCTAATACTACATAAACCACCTCAAAACTTGGTGGCTTAAAACAGGAACAAACATTAATTATCTCTCATGATTCCGTAGGTTGACCAAGAGTTCTTCTGGTGCTTTCCCTTGGGGTCTCTCATGCTTCCGTAGTCAGATGGCGGCTGGGCTGAACCATCCAAGATAACTCATTTACATGTCTGGTGCCTTGGCAGACGTGGCTGAGAGGCTAGGACTCCTCTATGTCTACGTGGCTAGCTTGGGCTTTTTAATCGATTGACTGATTGGCAGCTGAATCCTGAATCCCAAGGGTGAGCACAACAAGGAGGAAATGAAATTCTTAGTCTTCTTAGGCCTATAACTGGTAGAGCATTGCTTCTGCTGTATTCTAGAGGCTAAAGCAGTCACAGAGCCAACCTAGGTTCAAGGGGGAGAATGAAACTTCATCTCTCATCGGGGAGAGTGACAAGGAATTTGTTACCATCATTAACCACAATACGGAAGAAGAGAATGTGACTATGTACACATATTTGTTTATATTTTTAAAAATTGATGAATGAATAAGCCAAATATAATGAAAATAGTTACCTATTAAGGGAGAGGGAACTGTATGAAGAAGACATGGGCAGGCGCTAGACTTCTCTGAATATATCTTGTTATGTAGTTTTGACTTCAAATCCAATTTAAAAAAAAAATCAAAAAAGCAAGTCTTAAAAATTGAAAATAAAAGGAAAGAAATGTGCCTACCTACACATCAAGCCGGTGGCACAACACAGGAAAAATAATTACTTCAAATGATTTTAAAATAAAGAATTTTGATTATACAGTCCTAGCAGGATATGTTTTAAGAACAAAATGAACCACAAGGAAATTCTATCGTACATTCAGTAATCTCACTGTTAGCAGCAATATTCATATAGCTATTTTGAAACTATTATGTTAATAGTTATATTGTGGAATAAGGCAAATAAGTAATTATGTCAAAATCATTGAAAACCAAGCTTTTCAGCAAAGAGAAAAGAAATGAAAGTGTGAACTCAACCAAGTTAAGTAAAAACCCCGTAATTTTAAATTTAAATTGGAAGTATCAGTATAAATGCCTGATGTATTTTTCCTCTTTAAAAAATATGAGCATACATACAGCATAGTCAAAAATCTGTGCTCCCAAAAAAAAAAAAATCTGTGGTCCCAAATGATATTAAAAGCAATAAAACTCACTAGTCAATAGATGAGGCTGCTAGGGCACCGACTCTTCCTCTGAAAACTAATGACTAAAAGCAGAGAAAATTCTTTTTTATAGAAAATAATAACCAGATAATAAATCAGAAGAAATGATAGAATTGAAAAATCACTACTTTGCAACCCCTAATGAAGTAATGAATCTGAGCTGCTGAAACCAAATCGGGCTGGCAGGACCTGAATCCATTTGATCACAAAATGAGAGACCAACCAGACACCCTGTGCCTCACACCGTGATGCAAAAAGAGGTGTGTGGAGCCACCTATGAAGTATTCTTGCCTAAAAACAGAGTGACTTCGATCCAGTAGCCTACCAAGGAGGGGCTTGGGGGAGATACTGGTCCGTTTGTCTGCAGGCAATAGCACAGCACCTTGTAGGGAATTCTACATCAATCATAAAACCAACTCAGAGTTAGTCTGCTTTTTATTATCACCATGCACCAGCAATTCTAGATAACGTCAGGGATAAAATACCTCTTCCCTCTAGGACGTCAGTTCCCAGTGGTTCTCCACCCTCAATCCGATTGCCTGAATCTAATCAAGTTTCTTGACCTAAATAACAGCGTACAGAAAATATAACATACAGAAGAACAAGTTAAATGACATCATGAGAAACCGTTTATCCCAACCAAGAATGTGGAGCATTCTACTGGACAAATCACTCAGGTTCTCTAGCAGAGTAAAGGCATGAAAAAGAGGAGAGAGAGGAGAGGGAGCTAGCAATTCGAGGATGAAGGAATAGAGGAGTCTTAAGAGACTTAACTAAGTGAGTGTGCAGACTTTGACTCCTGATTTGGACAAACCAACTGGTAAAAGATAACTCTGCAAAGACAATTAATTTACACGTGGCGTGATGATGCTTCATGGTTTTATATATACATATATACACACACATATATATTATCAATTCAAAACTACTGAAGTTATTTGTGTATTTATGGCTGAAATGACATAACATCTAGAATTTGCTTTAAAAGACTCCAGTAAACAAATGAATGAAGGGCCGGGCGCGGTGGCTCACGCCTGTAATCCTAGCACTCTGGGAGGCCGAGGCGGGTGGATAGCTCAAGGTCAGGAGTTCGAAACCAGCCTGACCAAGAGCGAGACCCCGTCTCTAAAAAAAAAAAAAAAACAAATGAATGAGCAACTAAAATGGAAAGAATAGAGAAAACAAGATTGGCTACAAGTTGATAATTTTGAAAGTTGGGTGATGGATACATCTTACTATTCTTTCTTTTATATATATATATATTTGGAATTTTTCATAGCAAAAAGTTAAAAAAGAAAAGGGAAAAAAAGGCAATGTGTGTACAATGGTAGGTATCATTGTCATCATCACCACCATCATCATCAGACCCTGGCTGGGGGCTCAGGAGAGAGGCAGGTAGCATCCAATTCTCCTGGAAGGAAGGATTGGCGAAAGCCAGATCAGGGGCTGGCGAAGAGGGCCAGGCTGCAGGCCCAGTGGCTGCACCGGCACGGCAAGGGGGAACAACCCCAGCTGCGGGGCACAGGTGAAAGCCCCATCAAGCAGGTAGACCCCAGGAAGCTGAAGACAATGTCACTGCAAACAGGGGGCAGGTAACCCAGACATGGGTTCAGCGTCAGAGGTGAGGAGGGTTCTGGCAAGAGACAGAGCCTAAACCAAGCGACATTTGGACAGCCTTGGGGAAGGGAACCCATCCTCCTCCACCAGCCAAGGATCTCAGTCCTGAGGGGTGGGGGCAGTGGTTAGTGACAAAACAAGGCGCTGGCAATAGTAAGAAAGTCCTCTTCCCTAGAAAGGCTGATACTCAATAGGTCATAACAAAGATTTCATCACTAAATCAGGTTGCAAGGGGGGCCCTGAACTCAGAACAGCAGGTTTCAGACTGGATTTGGGCTGGAGGGCCCTGCTGCACTGGTGCCCAAGGGCTGGGCTAAGCTTTGGACGTCCCCCAACCCAGGACAAGACCAGCTAACCTTCACAGGCTCCCAGGAGGGAGGCTAAGCCAGACCCAGGAGGAGGGGTAAAGTATTGAAGACTAGTCATGTATGTGAACTTTACACAATGAAAAAAAAATGATCGCCTATATCGCTGAATATGTATTAGAATACTTTTGTTATATATGGGTTTTTTAAATTACATTAGTAATCTGTGCTCCCTTAACAATCTGTTTGCATAGCTTCCTGCACATGTAGCATCATCATATACTCCCAGTTTCTTAAAAGTAGAAATGCCTCCAGCTGGCAAGGAAGAGAGGCATGTGGCTGAGCACCCCCTGTCTGGGCAGCAGGGCTGGTTGTCTAAGTGCCAGGGGAGCTGGATCTGCAGGGTGACAAGCTAGTTTGGACTTGCCTTGTATGCTGACAATATTGCATGAACTGAAATAATCTGGGGGACTTAAGATTGCCCAGCTGCAAGATGAGAGACAGGCTAGGTAATTCTAAATGAGGTGGTTCCCCTTCCCTATTCAAACCCTGGGGCCACTAATGACTTGAGCCCTAAAAGTGGTGACAAGGAAAGCTCTGCCCAGCCCCCTCCGGTTGTTGGCTTGGGGCACCTGCAGTGTCATGACAGCTAGGGAAATGACCCAGTTCCTCCCAGCCCACCTAAACCTAAACCTTTCTTCGGGCTTCAATTGGAAGATAGATCTCTATTTTTAAAATAAATGCCACAACATTAAAATACAAATAGACAAGCTAGTTCTCATTGTAAAAGTCACGTTCGCATTGGCTAGCTCGGCCCTGGTGTGCCCTGGCGGTGAACACAGGTCTCTCCCAGAGAGACTGCAGAGGTGCCCGAGGCAGCTCCCTCTCCCGCGGCATTCACAGCGGCATGGAGAGGACGCCACGTCTGCAGGCTGTCATCTTATTCCAAAAGTGGTGATGAGGGCCACAATTTGCTTTGTGGTCCGAACTTGAGCGATGATTGAGAAATGAGTGTTTATCCCATCACACAGCCTTTATCCTCCTGCTATCTCCCGCTGTCTCTCACCCCTCCCTTCCGCTGTGTCCGTGTCTGACCACGGCTGGGTGCCTGTGTGTCCTGGCTGCGTGTGGGGGAGCTGGCGGGAGTCAGGAGAGGAAGGATGTCCGCCTGTTCTTCCATTGCCCTGAAGTTTTCTCCTACCTATTCCTGCTTCCATCCTCTGAAGCTGTATGGAAAGGTGCCCTGCCCTGCCCCGCCCTGCCCAGGAGAGTCTTCCTGGTCTGGGGCTTGCTCGGGCACATCGTCCTCACCCTCCACCCACTACAGAGAGGGCTCCTCTCTGACCCCTGCTCCTCTTCCCTGCACAGACCCTGGGATCCTGGGCTCCCGAGCGCATGTTCCTGGGCTGAAATAAAGAAGAGAAGGCAGGCTAAGACTAAGTGAGCCGGCCAACTCCAAACTTTCCTCCTGGAGTGGTGGCCTGAGGCTTGGCTGTGGTTCCCCACCTGCTGTGTGCCTGGCAGACTGCCCCCCTCCTTGGGAGTCTTCAGGGCCGGGCACATGCCTTATTCATTGTTCTGTCCCCAGAGCGCCCAGGCAGTAAGTGTGGGTGTCTGAGAGCTGCCTGTGGCACAGGAAACCCACTCAGGAGCCACATCCTGGTTGCCTTTCCCGCCTGTGTTTCCCCACACCCCCACTGCCTTTACTGGACAACCAGGTCCTCTTCTTGGGGAAGAGGGGTCACCCTGGCAGCACTACGCATCTCAGAATCCCCTGCTCAGCCCGATGAGAATTCTTAGAGAAAGCTGGTGGTGGCGGCCCTCATTAGCATTCCAAAGCTGGCCATGTGGAGGCCAAGCTGCTCTTGAGAATGTCTCAGCCTAGCAAGGGGGGGCGGGGACAGAACCAGAGACACAGCTGGGGATGCCCGGGTGGGGGACAGTCTTCACTGACAGGCCAAGGGAATCAGCAAACCTCCAAAGGCCCTTTAATGTTCACATTTAGCTGTGTTGTTGTTTTGATAAGGAAGGACTGAAGCCTCATCACCATGGGCAATTTGCAGAGCATTGAAGGACAGACTCCAAGCTGGAGCTAATCCCGCTCTCTCTCTGGGGTGAGCTTGTGCCTAGAATTAATTGGGGCTAATTAATGTCTCTAAGAAGAGGCTTTCAGGCTTTCATGTGAATTGAAGGATCGCTCCAGCGGGCAGCTAAAATGCCAGTGGTGGCCTGGCTTTGGCCTGTAATGACATTAGTAGGCCTTTCAAGACACAGGCGGTTTCCACCAGAGCCAAGCCTTTGCTCAACGAGGAAGTCAAATCATGCACCTGCCTGGGATATGCACGCCCTGAGGCCTGCAGCCGGCCTGCACCGGGTCAAGGCCCTCCTAGCGCCAGGCTGAGACTGGTACTTCCTGGCAGCCCTGTTCTCAGTGGGCCTGCGTGGGAAATACAGGAGGGGGCTTTCGAAAGGAGAGAAAGAGACGAGCACAGAAGAAAGCGAGTGGGAGGTGTCTCTGCTCTCTGGTCACACGGCAGTGCCACGTCACGGGAGGCTCCAGGACCTGCCCCAACCTCACCTCCCACCTCCTTGGGCAAGGCTGGCCAGGCCAGCGCTGCCTTCCCCTCCCATGCCCCAGGCAGAGGCAGCCCCGTGAGGAGCCCTGGGCTCCTGCCTCCTCTCTGGGTGAGTGACCTCAGGCGCGTCGTGTCCCTTCTCTGGGCTGGGCTCTCATCTCTGTGAAATGGTGGTGCGGTCCCTGTTACTCTCACGTGTTGACACCTACAGGCCGGCTTGACGGATTTGAGTGGAACGGCCAGGCGTCCCTTCTCAGGGTGGGGGCTTAGCCCAATATGTAGCAATCTCCCGCCTCGCCCCTGTGAATGCCATCAAGAAGGACTCATACTGCCCCCAGGTCCCATCTCCAGCCCACATCGTGGTCCCCATGCCTGCACCTGACTAGTCACTCCTCGCCTCTCCTAAATGCCCTGCTGGTCGGGTTCACTCTGCCCTGGCTGCCCCGGGCAAACCAACCCTTGCTCCCTCCCTTGCCTCTTACTTTGTGTCATTTTTCTTCAAAGCACGTTTTACTACCAGATATCATCAGGTCTAGGCATTTGCTTGTTGTCTGTCTCTCTTCCCGACGGCAGGAAGGAGGCCTGCCGGGATCACTGCGGCACAGCACGTGCTCATATGCGCTCTCTGGCCGGGCCATGTGCGAGTGTGCTGCCTCCCTGTCTTCGCTCCCCCAGCTTCCTCCGCCTGCCCTCCCTTCTCCCTTCCACCCACGACCCTCAGCCCTCAGGCCTGCCTCTGGGAGCTTCCCTGAGCAGCCAGCCTGCTCGGGGCCCCATTGCTCTAATGCCTACAGGACCAGGGTCCAGCTGGCACACTTCCCTGTGGATCACGGTGGCAGCAGAGTGCTGGGGACACAGGCATGTTCAAGATGTCAGCCCCAGGGCCAAAAGTTCAGACACACAAAGAAAACCAAATGCCACGCACATAATTGTGCTGAGGAAAAGAAATCTGCTCCTCCTCAAAGCCTGCAGCCCACAGAACTCCACTTGTCCCTTCCGGGTAGCACAGATGCTTAGTGACAGCTGAGATCTGTCTTGCAGAAGTAGGAACCAGAAAGTATTTCTGGCCCAATTAAGCTTTAGTGCTTGACAAGTAGGAAACGCAGCCTCACCTCTTTCTGCTCCTAATGTGAGAACCACACGGGCTGCGTGTGCGTCTGCGCCCACTCGCTCGCTGCCTGCAGGCGCTTCCCGCCCAGGGCAGGGCGTGCACGTGGGGAACACGTCGCAACAGAACAGGGCGTGAGAAGGGGTGTCTCTTAAATAATGTGCTCCAACTACCATGTTGACTGTGGCATCAGTCCTGGGCAATATAGACAAATATTGTTTTGCAAATTATCGATGTTAGAAAATCAAGCAATTATCTTCATTTCACTGGTGTGAGGACTCTCCACTATTCTTATTCATCGCGTTGGGTTCGTAAGTGCAAACAATGCTGCCAGTAACAAGGTTTCCATTCTTTATTCTCCCAGGCTTGGCAGATTGTACACTGTCAGTTTTAGCAGGAAGCCAGATTTGAGACATGACCTCTGATTCAACATGAAATAGGTAGGTAGATAGAAAGACAGATTAGCTAGATAGTTGAAGTACACACATTCAGTGAACTCTTAAATGGAATGTGCCTATGCCAGTGGAGGTGGCCCATTTGAAACAAGCCCTGTTCAGTGCAATGAGTGTCTGACTCTCCTTGAGAAAGAAACCATGAGCAAGCAACTTGTGCTCAGGTCAGAGAGCCTGCCCTGCCACCCTGCCCTGGTCCCTGGGAGGCCTGTCATTGGCCTATGGGTTTCCAGGGCCCTGGCTCAGGGAACCCTGCTGTTCCACCCCACACTGTTTGCTGCCCCTGCTGCTACTGTGAAGAGCCCCCTCCCCAAGGAGGGTCAAAGGCCTGTCCCTGGGGCAGCAGCCCCTTGCCTTTGTGTGGGCACAGGCCTGGTGTGGCATAGGCCCATCTCCCTCTTGGCCTCTCTGTGAGAATACAGGAAAATGGACTATCATAGTTAGGAGTGTCTCCACGCGAGAGAGGTGAGAGGCTGGTGTATGAGGGGGTAGAGGGGATAGTAATCTGTAAATAGCTTGCTCGTTTATTTAAGCTCCATGTAGCACTTAGTATGTGGCTTGTGGTATTCTTTTCTGAAACCCCAGTGGAACCCTGAGCTTCCCCTGGCCCCACACTCAAGGGTTAACCGTTGGCCCGGCACAGGGCCTCTAGAACCTTGCTCCAGGGCAATGGCCGGGCTTGGTCAGGGCTTGGTCCCAGGCATACCAGTTTTTCATTATTTTGAAATGCTCCTTTGGGTCAAGCCCTCTCATGGAAACCTCTAGTCTGAAACAGCTCCTGGGAGCCTGGATGAGGCAGTCCTCCTTAACCAGACCCCCGAGGGAAGCTGCATCTGGGCTTGGCTGTGTGGTCAGGCTCTTTGGGCATAGAAAGGGTGGTCCCCAAAGCAGAGGACTCGCTGGGGCAGCCATCTCTCTGTCAGGGATCCCTGGCAGGGATCCAGGCCAGGCAGCACCTAAGTGTGCCTGAAACAAGCTATGGGACCCCATGAGCCAGACTGGTGGGAAGAATGGTCCGGCGGGAGAGTTCCACAGTGGCCAGAAGGGACCCAAGGTTAGGAGTCAAAGCTGCCTGTGTCATGGGACAAGGGAAAGGAGCCTCCAAGGCAGAAGCTAGACGAGTAAGAACAATTTGGTTGCAGGCTTGGGCGGTGGATCGAGCACACGATTCCAGCCTGAAGAAGTGAATGCTGTAAGGGTGCCGAGGGCTGTCTCTAGGATACAGGTGGGTGGAGACCTAGGACCTGGGGCAGCGCAGAAAGCTACAAGGAGAGCAGCTGTGACTGAGGGAAACGACCAGACTTTGCTGTCAGCGAGGACAGCTCAGCTCTCTGCTTCCACCCCAAGGCCCCCAGCCTAGACCGAATATGTTTCCCGTGGCACATTCTGAGCCAAAATGAGGTCAGATTCTATGAACCAGAGCACATGAAACGGACAAAGCCCTGTAGACTCCTCTCTGCTCAGCTCCTCCCTCCCGGCCTGCGGTTTGTTTCACAGTGTCATATCGCATCAGCGTGCAGCTCGATGGAGTTTTTATTACAGTTGGAATTGAATAACCGAAAAATGGATCCAGCGGGCTGAGGGAAAACAGAAGTTTAATCAAAGGAAGTAACAGAGTCGATCTGGTTCCAGAACTGCAGGATGTACTGAAGCGCCCAGCAGGGCCCAATGACGACATCCCTCATATTTTCCCTTGGAGCTGTCCTCACCCCCAGCCGTTGCCCACAAGGGTGCTTCAGGTGACTCAGCCCTCAGCGTGGGCGGCCTCAGGTAAGAGAGGCCGTGGCTGAGTCGGGGCTGGGGCTCTGGGGCCACCACAGAGCTCAGGGAAGATCAATCTCAGAATTTCCAGCCCACATCATCAAAGCGTTGTTAAAGGGGATTGTCCTTTTTCTGTTTTGTTTTTGTTTTTGTTTTTGTTTTTCCTCTTTCCCTGAGGTTCTAAGGGCAACTAAACCTGCTGCAAGAGATTCTAAACGGTGGCCTGGGGTCCTCCAGACTTGGGTGTTGCCAGGACTTGCATGGCAATAGGAAAGGGTACATGAGGAGGGGGATAGAGTGGGAGATCTTGGGACCCAGCCAGGTATGTCTCCTGTAACTGCAGGGTGGCTGGAGGTGGCAGGACCTGGACGGGACCTACCTGGGCAAACAGCAGGGAGTGGCGGAGGAAGCCTGATCAATCATGCTCCACAGGCCAACAGACAAGAGCCAGTTCGGAGGGCCCTGCCTGCACTGCCAGCCTCTCCCTGCACCCTCCTCCCTCTCGCTCATTGTGTTCAAACTCTGGTTCCAGCCCTGCCCCCTGCTGCCTCAGAACCTGGCATGTGCCATTTCCCCTGCAGAGAACACCCTCCCCTTCCACCTGGCTAGCATGTGCTCTTCCTTCAGGTTCCACTACAACATCCTTTCCTCACCCCTCACCCCTGCTCAGCTTCCCCTAGGAAACGCCCTCACAGTGCAAAGCAGATCACCGTGCACTGGTTACCGCCTCCACCCACTGCCTCTGGGGCTGCAGTTTCTATCTCCTACTTGCAGGCGTCTAGTGACTAGACCACTCGCACAAAATGCAGGTGAAGCAAGTTCATTATTCACAGATAACAGAAAGGGACGGTAGAAGCCCAGGATTCATGGTGAACCAGTCCCCCGAGGCTCAGGAAAGCTGAGGGTGAAAGGAATCTTGTCCCCACATGCCCCACTTGCACGGCAGCTGAGGGACCCTGGAGAGCAGTCCACCTGGGTTTCTACCGGCAACCGGATTTGCTGGGCTGGAGCTTCGTAGGGCATCCGGTTCTAGGAGGGATGGGAATGGAGCCCGGGCTGCTCTGGCCTCTTTGTCTCAGGACGTTGCATTCCCAGCACAGTCTACAGTTATTCCCGAAAGCTACAGTGAGAAAGGGGAGAGAACTGGATGGATCCAAGGCCACCTGAAGAGCTAGCCTGCATACAGCCCTTAGGATTTTTGTGACACTGACCACATTATGATGTTATGTTTAATATCTTTCTGCTCTGCTGCCTGTAAGTTCCCCAGGGACCAGGACCACCTTGTCTTACTCTCCACTAAATCCCCAATGCCCATAAAAGTTCCTGGCATGTATAAATGACTCAACTACATTAAAAAATGAATGATGTGAATCCAATTGTTGGTGTTAGCAAGGTCTCAAGAGAAGGACAGAGCCGAATGACAGACAGTTCAAGGCAGGGAAGGCTTCCAAAGGGCAGCAGGACTCCAGTCTCAAGAGGGTAGGATCTGCCAGGAACAAGGAAGGACCAAATCCCAGGGGCCTCCCTGCCCGGGCCACTCAGCATGATGGGACTCAGGCCCCAGAAATAAGACAGGAATCCAGTTCTCCAAAGTGAGCCTCCACTGTAGGAGGGTTTGTGCCTTGGGGAAAAAAAATGAAGCACACACGTGAGAAATGGGCCCTCAAATCAGGGCTGACAATAACCTGATGTTGAGTCACAGAATACTGGACCAGGTCTACTCAGATCCTTTCAGCCTAGGGTCAATAGTTGGCAAAGGGATGGAGAGCAGCGCTGAGTCTACACAGGAAAGCAAGGGAGAAGAGAAAGTGTACTAAGTGGCCCCAAGTGAGGCAGAAGAGAAACAAAAAGCTGGGGACTGGAAGTCCTAGCAGAGCGATTCGGCAAGGGACAGAAATAAAGGGCATCCAATTGAAAAGGAAGAAGTCCAATATCTCTGTTCACAGGTGACACAATCTTATATTTAGAAAACCTAAAAATTCCACCAAAAAGCTGTTAGAACTGATCAACAAATTCAGTAAAATTGTAGGATACAAAATCAACATACAAAAATCAGTAGCATTTATATACGCCAACAGTCAATAATCTTTTTTTTTTGAGACAGAGTCAAACTCTGTTGCCCGGGCTAGAGTGCCATGGCGTCAGCCTAGCTCACAGCAACCTCAAACTCTTGGGCTCAGGCGATCCTCCTGCCTCAGTCTCCCAAGTAGCTGGGACTGACTACAGGCATGCACCACCATGCCCAGCTAATTTTTTCTATATATACTTTTAGTTGGCCAATTGATTTCTTTCTATTTTTAGTAGAGACGGGGTCTCGCTCTTGCTCAGGCTGGTTTCGAACTCCTGACCTTCAGCGATCTACCCGCCTCGGCCTCCCAGAGTGCTAGGATTACAGGCGTGATCAATAATCTGATAACCAAGAAGCAATCCCATTTACAAAAGTTACAAAAAATACAAAATGCACAGGAATAAATGTAAGCAAAAAGTGAAAGACTTCTACAAGAAAAACTGTAAAACACTGATGAAAGAAATGGAAGAGGATGCAAAAATGGAAAGATATTCCATGTTCATAGATTGGAAGAATTAATATTGTTAAAATGTCAATACTACCTAAAGTGATCTACAGATTCAATGCAATCCCTATTGAAATACCAATGCCATTCTTCACAGAAATAGAAAAAATAATTATAAAATTAGTATGGAAACACAAAGACCCCAAATAGCTAAAGCAAACCTGAGCGAAAAGAACAAAGTTGGAAGCATCACGCTACCTTTGTATACTACAAATCCATCGTAACAAAAACAGCATGGAACTGGCATAAAGACAGACATATAGACCAGTGGAACAGAATAGAGAACCCAGAAATAAATCCACACGTGTACAGCCAATTCATTTTTCACAAAGTTGCCAAGAACATATTAATACATTAGAGAAAGGACAGTCTCTTCAATAATGGGGGGAACTGTGCATCCAATGCAGAAGCATGATACTAGACCCCTATCTCTCACCATATGCAAAAATCAAAGTTAAATGGATTAAAGACTTAAATCTAAGCCCTAAAACCACTATATGGAATGGTTTCAAATATGAAAACATTGGGGAAACACTTCAGGACATTAGTGTGAGCAAAAATTTTTAGGGTAAGATCTCAAAAGCACAGGCTTAGCTGGGTGTAGTGGTGCACGCCTATAGTCCCCACTACTCAGGAGACTGAGGAGAGAGGATCCCTTATGCCCAGGAGTTTGAGGCTGCAGTGAGCCATGATTGCACCACTGCACCCCAGCCTTGGTGACAGAGCAAAACCCCATCTCTAAAAAAAATTTTTAAATTAAAAATAAATAAATAATTTTTTTAAAAAAGCTCAGGCAACAAAAGCAAAAATAGGCATATGTGATCACATCAAGCGAAAAAGCTTCTATACAACAAAGGAAACAATCAACAACGTGAAGAAACAACCTACAGAATGGGAGAAAATATTTGCAAACTATCCAGCAATGGATTAATAACCAGAATATATAAGGAACCCAAATAACTCAATAGCAAAAAAAGGATAATCCCACTAGTAAACGGACATCAGATCTGAATAGACATTTCTCAAAAGAAGACACACAGATGGCCAACAGAGAGATAAAAAATTTCAATATCACTAATCATCAGGGAAATGCAAATCAAAACCAGAATAAGATATCATCTCACCCCAATTAAAATGGTTTTTATCAAAACGACAAAAAATAACAGATGCTGGTGAAAATGCAGAGAAAGGGGAACTCTTACACTATCGAGTTGGAATATTAAATTTAGTATAGTCATTATGGAAAACGATATGGAGGTTCCTCAAAAAAACTAAAAATGGAACTACCATATGATCTAGCGATCCCACTGCTGGGTACACACACAAAAGAAGGGAAATAAACCCATCCAAGAGATGTCTGCACTCTCATCTTTATCGCAGCACTATTCACAATAGCCAAGATACGGAATCAATCTAATTGTCCATCAGCAAATAAATGGATAGAGAAAATGTGGTACATACACACAATGGGGTATTATTCAGCCATAAAAAAAAGTGAAATCCTATTATGTGCAGCAAAATGAATGGAACTGGGGTCATTATGTTAAGTAAAATAAGCCAAGCACAGAAAAACAAATATCGCATGCTCTCCCTCATATGTGGGAGCTAAAACATGGATCTCATGGAGGTAGAAAGTAGATGGGTTGTTATCAGAGGCTGAGAAGGGTAGGAGGGAGGTGGGGTTGAAGTTGGTTGATGGATACAAAAATACAGTTAGAAGGAAGAAAATCTAGTGTTTGATAGCACTGTAGGATGATTATAGTTAATAATAATTTTTGTATATTTCAAAATATCTAGACAAGAAGAATTCTAATGTTCCTAACATAAAGAAAAGATAGGACGGGCACGGTGGCTCACGCCTGTAATCCTAGCACTCTGGGAAGCTGAGGTGGGTGGATCATTCAAGGTCAGGAGTTTGAGACCAGCCTGAGCAAGAGCGAGACCCCGTCTCTACTAAAAATAGAAAGAAATTAGTCGGACAACTAAAAATATATAGAAAAAATTAGCGGGGCATGGTGGCACATGCCTGTAGTCCCAGCTAGTCAGGAGTCTGAGGCAGAAGGCTCGCTTGAGCCCAGGAATTTGAGGTTGCTGTGAGCTAGGCTGACACCAAGGCACTCTAACCCAGGCAACAGAGCCAGACTCTGTCTCAAAAATAAAATAAAATAAAAAAGATAAATGTTTGATGTGATAGATAATTCAATTACTCAATTACCCTGATTTGATCATTACACATTGTATACATGTATCAAAATATTACATGTACCCCAAAAATGTGTATAACTTATATATCAATTGAAAAATTCCTTTAGTTTTTTTTTAAAAAAACTTTTACAATGTTGGGGACCAAGGTCTGGGTATCAAAGGGTCACAATCACAGGCCAAAGAATGAGGCCTGTGTCTAGGCATTGATCACACATTCACTCATTTATTCAACAGATAATCACTGGGCACACGCCGTGTGCTAGGCACAGGCTGGACACTGGTTAGGTGACAACAGCCAGGAGCACAGGGCTTGGTCCTGAGCTGGTAGCCTTCCTTACGGGCTTCCTGCCCAGAGCCAGAGTGGGTTTCAGAGAGCAGGTGGATCGGCCACAGTAGAGGCAACTGCAGGCACACCTGGGGCCAGGCATTGGCTGATGGAGTCTGTGCACCCCTTTCTTCTGGCAGCCAACTGCTGCATCATCACAGTGCACATTGGCTTTCCCCAGTCAAAACTAATGTATTTTTCTTCTTCCTGCCTGTCCCTACCCTATGAGCATAACGAGAGATGGTGGTTTTAGGGAGAGGAATTAAAGGGTTTACATCTGTTAGGGCACACTTTGGCCATCTGTGCCAGAAAATGCAAAGGCTTCAGCACGATGGAATTGTGTTGTCTCTCGTGCAAACACAGGCAGCCTGGAGCCCGGGCCCTTTCTCTCTCATTGCTCCGCCCTCCTCAACACGCGGCTTCCGGGTCTGCTCGAGCACCAGTCATCACACTCACATGCCAGGCAGCTGGAAGGATGAAGGGGCAGAAAAGGCACTTCCCCTTATGGACACTTCCTAGAAGTTGCACGAACCACTGCAGCTCACACCCATCAGCCAAAACTTAGTCACATCACAGCTAGTGAGGCTGGGAAATGTCATTATCCTGAACATTCCTGTGCCTGGGTGAAAATCAGGGTTCCATTACCAAAGAATAAGGGGAGACAAGTGGTAGGGTTACAAGCAGAAGCGAGCTAGGACATGCTGTCCTTTGGGTCCTCCTTTGCCCACGGTGCACTTTGCTCATTCCCCTCTTGAACCTCATTTCTTTCCTCACTATGGCTGTGTACAGGACGGGGTCTGGGCTGTCCCCCACTGCCCTAGCAGGCCAAGTGAGGCCGGGGTGGGAGTGGGAGTGTGGAGGCTGTGGCTGCAGCCTGGACCCACATGCAAGGACACCTGGACCCTTCATGACCCCACTCCTGTCTCCACCACTGTGTGACCTGGGTGACCCACTCAACTCTGGGAGCCTTAGTTTCTCATCTGTAAAATGGGGATAAAAATTCCTACTTCACAGGATTGCTATGAGGATTAGGTGAACTCAGGAAGTGGCAGCTGTTTTCAAAGTGTGCCTTCGCCTGGGCTGACTTTGGTGCTGTCTATATATCTATATCTAAGTCTGTATCTGTCTACACCTGTCTCTATATTTGTACCTGTGTCTACACCCATATATCTGGGCTATCTTTGATGCTATCTATATATCTGTATCTGTCTACGCCTGTGTCTGTATCTGCACCTGTGTCTACACCCGTATAGCTATAGCTACTTGAATTTCTACATCTATGCTGTGATGTCTCTGTAGCTTTTCCCTCTATCTGAGCTCAGTGCCTGAGCAGAGGTGGTTCCTGGCAACAGCTGGAGGTGGCTTTGGATTTGGAACTTTAGACACATTAACAGGACGGCAGGGCTGGCCTTGCCTGGATAATGTAGACACTTCATCGTAGCTCATGGATGCCCAAGGCCCGATTAACTTGGCAGACGTAGGAGAGCTCAGCACAGGTTTGCAAATTAAATCCTGCTACTGGCTGCAGGGAACTGAGGGTGCTTCCCCCACCCTCAAGGCTATGTGCTGGGGAGGGGCAGGCACAAGGCTGTGCTTAGCTGCCTCTGGCCCACCAGGGCTTCAGGGTGAGCGCTATCATCAGAGAAGTCAGACCACCAGTGGATCCCAGGCCATGGGCAACTTCAACAGCAGCTTTGGGCCTTTCCAAAGGAGGTCCTGAAACCAAGGCTTGGACCCGACTCATATCTTGAAGGAACATGAATCACGTCTCAGGAGGCAGCAAGGTGGAGTGGGGAGATACTGCATTTGGCATCAGGCAACTCGAATCCTGGGTCTGCCACTTACTAGCTGTGCCATCCTGGTCAGCCTGCTCAACCTTGCTGAGCCTTGGTTGCTCATCTGTATAGGGGGTGGCGAGGCCATCTCAGATAGCTGAGATGGTGCCTGTGAAGCACCTGCTCACCGGAAGCTCATTGTCTCACTTCCTTCTACTCGTCAAGACCACCAGAGCTGCCAGCAGGCACAGCAGGTCCCCAGCACAGGACGTGTGTCTCTCTACTGTTCACTCTGCTGGGGAGAGGTCAAAGTCGGCTCCCCCCAGCCCAGAAAGTCCTCAGTGAGGAGGAAGTTTGCTTGAGTTCAGGTCCTGGTGGATGAGATGTCCTTGTGTCCCCCAGATATCACCTCCAGGATCAAGCACTGACCCATGCTTGGGAATCGATCCTGTCCCAAGGCTGTCACTCACAGCAGGCATGACTGTCTGACCTGCTGTCACTCCAGCTCAGGTTCCAGAGCCCTCGCCTGTGCCCTCGTCCTTCCTCACTCCTGTATCTCAGTCCCGAGAGCTGTCCCTGCATTACCACAGTCTGCCTGAGTACTCCTGCCTTGTGCCATCCCCTGGGAGTGGGCGTCCTCCCTTCCTCCAAACTCAGATTCCAGTCCTCAAGCGGAACCCCCTCCCAGAGGCTGGACTTCCCACCCCCCTAGGTCCCCCTGCTGCCATATGCACCTGACCCCGTTCTGTGCCGAGTGTCTGCTGTCTGGGACCTCCTCCTCCTCTTCTGACAGATGCCTCCATTGCTGCTTGCTGCCAGGATCCCTCCTGTCACCTGCTCTGGGGCCAGCCTCTGTTGTCTGCCTCCTCCAGGCCAGACCAAGTCAAGGCTAGGACACTCATGAGCAGCCGAGTCACCATCCTAGAACAAAAGACTTCAGGAGGTGGCCCTGACAGACAAAGGCTTCTGCTAATCACTGTCACAGTGTCCCCAGGGTGGGAACAGATGTAGCATTTTATTTCTTAGGAGATCTAACTTTTTGACATGATACCCCAAAGACACAATGCCATCAGGAGTGTCAGGGAGCTCTCCGGCATGGGACAGCGGCTCGCACACCTCTCCAGAGCGCAGCCTCCCTCAGGGCCGTCAGTAGACGAGGAGACACCCTGGCACAATAAGACGAGCAGATTCCTACTAACCCTAACTACCTGCGTTCATCCTTTCTCCCAAAACCCACTGAAATCAAAGCAAACGCATTCTTTTGACAGTATAAACCCAATGACTAGCAGAATATGAGGAGACAATTATAGATCAGCGATTTCAACAGTCTGGAAGACAGAGAGCAGATGGAGGAGGAACATTAACAGAGGAATACATAAGCTGAAGTGCCCGAAAGGAGGTTCCAGATGAGCAGGAAATTGACTTGCTCTGTGGAAAGTCTGAGACACTCGCTCGGGACTTGGTGACAACAGGTACAGGGGAAAGTTAAGGTCAAGTGTGGAGCTGAGAAGAGGAGCTGTGTGGAAGTCTGTGTACTGAGGTAGATCCCCCGTCCTGGCTTTCCTCCTCCTTCCCCTGCCCCTGGAAAGAGCCCAAGGCTTGCGCTCAGGTGACACCGTGGTGCAGATGAGAGGGCTCTGAACTTGGGGATGCCAGGCATAGTGGCACTGGAGAGAAGGATGTGAGGTTCAGGACTGTAGTCTAAGCACTTCGCAGTGCTGTCTAAGTCCCATTTTCCGCTCCTACAGCATACACCCTGTCCCAAGGCAGGAGATTAGAAAAGGCTCTTCTCTTCAGGAGCTGAATGCCCCAGAGAAAAAGATCTCTACCCCCCACATCTGGCAATTTCCAGAGTCAAAGCCCCACGAGTCCATGTGTTCCACAGGAGCATTCAGAGCCAGGCAGCCTCCAGGGCCTCTCTGAAGTGTGAACAGACAGTATGTGGGGAAGGACTCCAGCATGAAAGAGAGATCAAAACAAAGACAGGGGTGGGTTGGGTTTCAAAGGATTTCAGAGACAGTGCAAGGACCAGAAGACAATTTCCAAAAGAGTTCTTTCACTAGAACTCTAGAATAAGAGACTTCGTCCTTCATAGGAAAGGAAATAACCAGAGAACAAAACATTAAAAAGCATAGACATTCAATAAGCAAATATTCAATACTAGGGAAATCTGCCAGAAAAGAGAACTGAAAAACAAAGAGACAAGATAAGAAAATGAAAGAATCAAAAAGACAATAAAGAAAACAGGGGGAGGTGTATGAGTCTGGGTTCTCCAGAGAGACAGAACCAATAGGACAGATAGAGAGAGGCAGGAGAGGAGATTTATTAGGGGAATTGGCCCATGCAATTATGGTGGCCGAGAAGTCCTGCGACAGGCCATCTTCGAGCTGAAGTCCCTGGGAGGCTCTTGTGTGGCTCCGTCCACAGCCCAGGGCCTCAGAACCCTGAGGGCGATGGTGTAGCTCTCAGCCTGAGGTGGGCGAGGTGGGGCTGGGGTGCTGGTGTGAGTCCTGGAGTCCAAAGGCCAGGGAGGCTGGAGCTGTTGTCCAAGGACAGGAGAGGAAAAGTGTGTCCCAGTTCCAGCAGACAGCCCGACATATCCACCTTCTCTCTGTTTTTGTTCTCTCCGGGCCCCCAAGCCTATTGGGTGGTGCCTGCCCACATTGAGGGCAGATGTTTCCCACCTAGTCTCTCAGACTCAGGCTAATCTCCTCCAGAAACACCCGCACAGCCACATGCAAAAATCATGCTTTACCAGCTTTCTAGGTGTTCCTTAATCCAGTCAAGTTGACACCTAAAATTAACCATCGCAGGAGGAAATAATTTTTTAAAAAATATAAAACGATCCCAGAACAGAAGGGCATGAATTTCCACATGGGAAGTGCCACTTGAAGATCCATCATTACAAATGAAAAAGACCTACACCAATTTTGAAATTTCAGAATACCAAGGATGAAGAGAAGACCCAAAAAGCTTCTAGGGGCTGAAACAGGGCGCAATAAGAGAACCAGGGATCAAAATGGCATCGACTTAGTGGCAACACTACAAGCCAGGCGACTAGGGAACACTGCCTTCAACATTCTAAGCGGGGCTGTTTCGACCTGGGATTCTATCCTTAGCTACCATCAGTAAGTGTGAGAGTAGAAGAAAGACCTCTTTCAGATGTGCAGGGACTCGAACAAATTCACTTCCCATGCACCTTATCTTAAGAAACTGCTGGAGGATGTGCTCTACCAAAAGTAGGCTGTAAACCAAGAAAGAAGCTATGCAGCTCCGGAAGCAGGAGATAGGATTCAGCAGAGCAGTGAACGCAAGTCCCCACATGACAGCTGTGCACAGGCCCAGAATGGGAGACTGCCAGGGAAAATGGGATCAGTACATTAAGATAGAGGTCTCACTATACAGAAATAAGATCATCATGCATTTATTAGAGATGCAGGAGCAACTGGGGAAAAAATAAGGCAAGGTACACAGAACACTGAGTAAATTTTTAAATGAGGCAATTATTAATCCCAGGATGAACAAAGGAAGAAAGGAAATATAATCACTGCACGTGACTTGCTCTGTCATAAATAACATTTGCACTGCTATAATAATTAAACACTGACTACTGATTACCTAAAAATATTAAAGTTGCTATCTTGGGAGGGTACAGGAGGGAAGGGGATGGAAAGAGAACAAATACTTGTCAACCATAACAGGACATCAATAGATAATTTCTAAGCTTGATAAGTCAAGAAAAGCAATATAAGTACATTATTCAAGAATATGGAGGTAAATACCTGTAGGGGTGAGGGGAAACTTCCCCTTTCCCCCGAAAGTTCGCTGAAAGATCAACTCAAAATTAAAGCAGATTAAGAAGAGAGAGAGAGAGAGAGAGAGAGGTTTATTTACCATGTGCTTGGGGAGAATCAGAGTGATAACCCGGTATCCCAATGAAGTTCAGATATTTTTATGCCTGTCTTTTCGGAGGAGAGAGGGAGATGAGTATAGGTAATTCTGCTTAGGGGCAATAGATGGTTGCTGGGAAGATAAATGGATGGGAAAAACAGATGGACTTGTAAATGATTCATTTTGCAAATTAAATTAACCTGAGAGATAGATATTATATTTTTAAATGATTTGGGCCAGATATGATTGCATCCTTGATCTTCTTTCCTGCAATATATTGAGATAACAGAGAGATGAAGGGAAGTCAATTGTTCTTTTCATCGGTTTATGCAGATAGAGGGGAAGCCCCTTCCAATGCTTTTTGATCTTGAAGGGCCTGTAATTCAAAATATTCTTCATACCAAGGAGTCATATTTTGGGGTGAAATTTCCTGAGATCCTTCCTACCAGAAGAAACAGCTCAAAGAGTGTATCCATTTTCTATTACTACATAACAAATTACCAGAAACTTAGCAGTTTACAACAACAAGTATTTATTGTCTCACAGTTTCTGTGGGTCGGAAATTCCGTCTTCTGCAAAATCTCCTCTGGCTGAAATCAAGGCATCAGCCCTGCTGCATCTGGGTCTGGAGGCTAGAGTGAGGAAGAATCCTAGTCCAAGCCCACCAGGCTGCCAGCAGAATACATTTCCTTGTAGTTGCTTGATTGAGGGTGTTAGGGTGGAAAGGCTTGATTTCTCATGCAGAAATTAAGATATAAAAGTTAAAAAGTTTATTTTATCCTTTTAAGAGAGAAAGAGAGAGAGAAAAGGGAGGGGGTAAGAGAGCAGGGAGACAGCCAGCGTGGCATCCTAAAAAAAGAGAAGGGAGATGCCAGCAGCTAGGCCACGTGGCTTGCTGCTTTTATGGGACAAAGAGAAAAATAGTAATTGTTGTGAATTGCCTATCTGCTTCTTCTCTTCTTAACTGCAAGCAGATAATAGAATCTGCTGTGTGAAACTGCTGCATCCAGGTCCCTTTGCTTTAGGGATAAAGTGACCTTGCCCTCAAGATATGATTTGGGGCTGGGTTCTGATGTCTGGAAGTTGTCCCCATCCTGTCATCCAGGAACTTCTCAGGAACCACTCCAAACTCTAGAAACAGGTGCTAAAAGGCAGTTTTAGTCAATAGGTCTAGCGACTGTAAAAAAAAAATTACATTTCCTTTTGTCTGCTGGGCTCCTTTGAGATGTTCAGAGCTCTGCAGGTGGCAGGGCGCCTGTTAGCTAGGTGGAGAGGGAGGGGGAGAACAGAAAGCGGATTTATTTAGACCCACCCTCCTTTCAGAGGGACCCTGCTTTTTCCTGCCTGTGGCAGCCCCTTGGCCTATAGGCCACCCAGAGTCCCTGAAGGCCACCCACAGTTCCTTGACTCTCCAACATGGCCACTGATTCTCTAAGTCCCCCGGGAGAGCCTCTGCTCCCATCTGCTTCTGCTCAGAAAGAGTCTGATATAACAATGCAATCATGGGAGTACTATCCCATCCCCTCTGCTGTAAGTCCTGCCCTCACTCAAGGGGTGTGAACACCAGCATGGGGTGTCACTGGGACCACCCTAAAGTCTATGGGCTACAAGGACGAGGTTATTAACATTTTTTATAAGTAACTAACCCAAGGTACATAAAAGAATATAATGAATCCCCCCTTGTTTCCTAGCTAGTGCTCTTGCCTGGGACGCAGCAAATCTGGTGGGTTTCTTTCACAATCTAACAAGCGATTCCATGCATATAATACGTGGGCCCATAAGCGTGAGTCACTCTTCACTCTCTCAGCTCTTTGCTCAAGTGCAACATTATTGGCCAGGCCTTCCGTGGGCACACTATATGGATGGCAACACTCATAGATCTTTTCTCCTCTTTTTTTCACAAGTGGCAGCATGCTGTGCAAACTCACGTGCAGCTTGCTTTTTGCGCATAATATACCTTGATTTTATATATCATTTTATATCAGTATATCAAGAGATTCTTTGGTTTTCTTCCGCTGCTTCATGTTCATTGGCCTTTAGCAGACATCTAGTACATTTCCATTTTGCTAATAGTGCCATTTCTGGGGACTGGGACAGGAAGCATCTACTGTTCTCATTGTAAGACTTTTAGTCCCATTTGAATCTTTTTTAAGCCATGTACAAATCTTTCTTTGATAACTATAAAAAAGGGCTTTGAGATCTCTCCAGGGGGCAATGCTGGAGACCTGGGGAACTCCTCCTGTCCCCACCTCCGTCAGAACAGGCTCCAAGTCCCTGCGGAGCTGCCGCCCCCGCTCCCACTCAGTCTTCTTCCCTGTCACGTGCTCAGCATTTATGGAGCGTCTACTGTGTCCAAGCACTTCAGAGAAAAATAACACTTCTCTCTTCAGTAAAAATAT
The DNA here is from genome assembly GCA_008086735.1 of Cheirogaleus medius. Lineage (NCBI taxonomy): Eukaryota > Metazoa > Chordata > Mammalia > Primates > Cheirogaleidae > Cheirogaleus > Cheirogaleus medius. Next base: position 49,183,687 of record VBSM01002153.1, read on the forward strand.
TCCACTCGTCCCTCTTAATGTATGAATCCAAACACGAACGCGGGTCTCGCAGGCACTCAGCAGAGACGCGGGCCGCCGGCTCCTCACGGAGCAGAAGTACAGCGGCGGCTGCAGCCTCTAAGTTCGAGTTTGGGGATGTGCGTGGTGCGGCCGTCCTACTTCCCAGGGGGTCTGGGGGGCTCCCCTATCACAGGCACCCACCCCTTCCAGACCTCATCAGTCCCTTCTGGGGCACTGCCAAGGCCCCTGGAGGTCCCCACATGTCAAACTGTAAGACTCTCTGTCACGAGAGGGCCAGGGTAGGGGCCTCTCTGTCTCCTCCTTTCTGTCCCTCGTCTTTCTCTGTCCCCTTCCTCTTCTAGCCTCCTTTGTTTTTCTTAGTTACAATCTCTTTTCTTTAGCTGGGCTTCAGCCATGTCCCTGAGTGTCCGAGGGGGGCCGAGACCCTGTGACCCTCCCTCCCATCTGCGCCCCCCTCTGTCCCAAGCGAACAGCAGAGTCTAAGGCTTGAGGCAGTGAGGCAGGCACACTCCTCGTTTAACCGGGAGGACATGAGGCCTGGGAGCCTAGTTCTCTGCCTTCGTGTCTCCACAACAATGTGTCATTTATCACCACGGGGTGACATTTACTTAGTGCCTTCCCGGACATTAAACCATTTAATCCTCATGGCAGCCCTGGAGACAGTACTGCTATGACCCCTGCTTCACGGGCGAGGAGACCAGAGCCGGCCAGGTGGAGGCGCCCCGCCCGCGGCCCACGGCTCGCAGCGGCAGGCTGGCCTTTCAGCCCGGATCTGCTCGTCTCCGGGACCGAGGCTCTTCGCCTCCGCTCTGCGGAGCCCGTCCTCTAAACATGTGGCAAACATACTTTCTGTTTTCTTTCTAGTGACCCACACTGACATCCGTCCAATCATCACAGCCATCTGGGTGCCATTTTTCCATTAGTCAAAAACCCACTTAAGCCCGCTACCCGCTGGCCGCATTTCTTCAGCTTGGCGGCCGGACCTGAGACATTTCATCAAATGCCTCGCTGAAATCGAGACTACAGCCCGACACGAGCTTTCATCAGGGATTTACCTCCCAAGTCTCCCTAAATAATAAATCAACACGAGCCCAGCACGCTTGCCCCCGAGTCCTGCCTAAGCTGTCACATTTGGTAGATGGCCCTGGCCCGGATCAGGAGCCCCTCTGCCCTCCTGAAAGCCAGATCAAAAGGCTGGTGGCGTTGGGAAGTGACAGCGGACAGTGGGAGCCGGCGGGGATGAAGTATGACGGCAGCTGCCGAGTGGCAGCGGTGGTTCGCTCTGCTCCTGCAGCCCCGTGGCGCCTGGAGGCTGGCTGGCCGGCTCCTTCCTCAGGCCCCTCCTCTGGAGCAGGGCTGCCAACTGCCGCCCGCAGGCTCAGGCTGAGACCCTGATGAGGGATGTGGGCCCCGAGGGGCCGCGATAACCGAATCGCTTGTGAAGCGTGCCTGGCGTGTGGCCAGAGCTCCGCAGGTGCCAGCCCTTGTTACCCGGGCTGTCATTGGCAGGGCAGCTGTTACTCAGTGCTGGCAACTGCCGTCCTTCAGCTGGCTGGGCACAGTGAGGCTAGATCTTCTGGTTAATCAAAAGAAGCTGGGAATCTGGATTTTGTTAGAAATCGCCCGCTTTTTCCATATTGGCAACTGTGGCAGTTGCTTTTAGGCGTCAACTTGCCTGGATTGCAGGGTGCTAGGTGGCTGGCGAGGCATGGCTTCTGCATGTGCCTGAGAGCGTGTTTCCAGGGGAGGTGGCAAGTGAGTCAGTGGACACAGCGGGAAGATCCTCCCTCAATGTGGCTGGGGTCCCAGATGGAACCAAAAGACAGAAGAAGGGTGAATTCTGCCTGTTTCTCTTCCAGACCAGGACACCCGTCCCCTGCCTTTGAACATCAGAACTCCAGGTTCTTGGGCCACTGGACTCTGAACCTTGCACCAGCGTCCTCTCTCGGGCCTTTGGCCTCAGACCGAGAGTGACACCATCAGCTTCCTTGGCTCTGGGGCCTTCCGACTTGGACTGAGCCAGGGTACCAGCCTCTCTGGTTCCCCAGCCTGCAGACGGCCTACTGCGCATGGACTGGGCCTCCGTGACTGCGTGAGCCCATTCCCCTGGCAAATCCCCGTAATCCGTCCGTATATCCCACTGGCTGTGTCTCTCTGGAGAACCCCGACTAAAACAGCAGCCACTGCACTGAGAACAAAACAAACGTGTGTGGGGGCCAGAGCCCGCCAGTCTGCAGCAGCACCGGCCGAGGGCCGCTCTCCAGTCTGCGAGCCCAGCCTGGGCCCGGGGCAGCTCTGTTACTGAGACCCCATGACCCCCAGGGGTTAAGAACCTACCGTGGCAGAGTCTTCCAAGCCTCCTGGTGTCCCATCACCCCTTCCAAACACACACAGACTCCAGAAGTCCCCCCAGAGATGCCGCATCCCCAGCCAAGTCCTTGAGCCTGACAAGGGGCCGGCTGCCCTCCCACTCTGGCGCAGAGAGCGGCACGTGTGAGCTGGGTGGGGAGACTGTTTTTAATAGTTTTACTGAGGTATAATCCACATACAATAAACTGCACATATTTAAGTTGTTCAATTTGAAACGTTTTGATACATGCACACCACCCGTGAAACCATCAACACAGGCGAGATGTGAACATATCTGTCACCCCCAAAAGTCCCCTAGGGACCCTTTGCAATTCTCCCCCACCTCTGCTCCATCCTTAAGCAACTACTGATCTGCTTTCTGTCACTAGAGATCAGTTTGCATTTTCTCAAGTCTTATATAAATGAAATCATACAGTACGTACTCTTTTTGGGTCTGGCTTCTTTCAGTTATCACAATTACTTTGAGATTCATCACATTGCTGCATTATCAGTAGTTCATTCTTTCTTATTGTTGAGTGGTATCCCATTATATGAACAAAATTACTTTTTATTAAGTGCTTATTACATACCAGGCACTGTACCAGTCAGTTCCCATACATTGTCTCTTTCGATCTTCAAATCAGTCTGCAGAGAAGAACTGTGGTCTCCACTTTACAGCTGAGGCAAACCAAGCTCAGAGAAGTTAAGTAACTTTCCAGAGGCCACACAGCTGGGAAGTGGAAGAGCCAGGATTTGAACTTAAGTCTGGCTGCAAGGTCGACTCCGCTGAGCAGCACTGCCGTGTGCAGCTTTCCCCCAGAGGTGCTGGCCATGCCAATGTCACGAGCTCCTCAGCACAAGACACCTTTGTCCCTGCCTTCCAGCTCCACCCCACAGGCACCGCTGCACGGCGGAAAGGGGTCTGGACCTTGGGGACTCTCAGCGCAGTTGCCGGAGGAAGGAGGTCAAAGGAAAAGGGCGGTCGCACCGAGGCATGACCCCCTCCTGCCCCACAGCCCCCTGTTCGCAGCACAGAGAGGATGTGCAGTAGATTCCGACGCGTTTCCATCCGCGGTGGAACCCGGGCCGGCTGTCCACGGAACCAGGCGCAGGTGACCGCGGCGGCAGATGGCTCAGTCGTGCTGCGGGGCCGGGACGTTGGGCTGCTGCCGGCGCCCCTTCCCCAGCCCCTCAGCCCACTCGAGCCCAGTCGCTTCATTCAGAGTCTGGCTTTTCCACGTTCCAGAGATTCTGCAACGGCCTCCGGGAGTGAGGCTGCCGGGAGGACGAGCTCGTCCCTTCAGGCCTCCGCCCCCGTCTGGGAATCTGCGTCTCTGGGAGGCGACCTCTCCAATCCCTCCAAGAGCCGCGCAGAAAGGTGGGGGACAGCCATGTGCCCAGGGACTTACATTCCACCTGCCTCCCTCCTCTGACCCGGCAGCACAAGGCCTGGCGTCTCCACGCTTCTCCTGCTCTTGCTCTTTTGAGCAGATTTCCTCTTCCCTAAACAAAAACCTTCTCTGATCCTGCTTCCTCTCAGAGCAGTTCTCTATGCACTTTTGATTTTTTGGGTTTTGGGGGTTTTTTTGAGACAGGATCTCACTCTGTCACCCAGGTAGAGTGCAGTGGCGTCATCATAGCTCACAGCAGCCTCAAACTCCTGGGCTCAAACGATCCTCCTGCCTCAGCCTCCCGAGTAGCTGGGACTACAGGTGTGCCCCACCATGCCCGGCTAATTTTTTTCTATTTTTAGTAGAGACAGGGTCTCGACTAAATCAGGATGGTGGTCATACCCATTAGGATGGCTATTATTTTAAAAAGACACACAGAGAAAATAAAAGCGTTGGTGAAGATGTGGAGAATTTGGAGCATTTATGCATTGCTGATGGGAATACAAAATTGTGCAGCTATGGTGGAAAACCGTATGGTAGTTTCTTAAAATATTAAACATAGAATTACATTTGACCTAGCAATTCCATGTTGGATATATACACAGAAGAATTGAAAGAGCCAGGCACGGTGGCCCGTGCCTGTAATCCTAGCACTTTGGGAGGCTGAGGCAGGAAGATTATTTGAGGCCAAGAGTTTGAGACCAGCCTGAGAAGAGTGAGACCCTAGCTCTACAAAAAAATAGAAAAATTAGCTGGGCATGGTGGTGGGTGCCTGTAGTCCCAGCTACTCGGGAGGCTGAGGCAGGAGGATCCCTTGACCCAGGAGTTGGACGTTGCTGTGAGCTGTGATGACGCCACGACACTCTAGCCTGGGCAACAGGGAGACTCTGTCTCAAAAAAAACAGAAAAGAAAAGAAAGAATTGAAAGCAAGGAATATCCAAGGCAGGAAGATCACTTGAGACCAGCCTGGGCAAGATAGCAAGACCCTATCTCCACAAAAAAATAAAAATAAAAAATTAGCCAGGTGTGGTGGCACATGCTGATAGTTCCAGCTACTTGAGAGGCTGAGGGAGGCTGAGGCAGGAGAATCACTTGAGCTCAGGAGTCTGAGGTTCAAGGCTGCAGCGAGTGATGATGGCACCACTGCACTCCAGCCTCAGCTACATAGTGAGACCCTGTATTGAAGAAGAAAGAAGAAAGAGAAGGAGAAGGAGAAGAAGAAGAAGAACAACAACAACAACAAAGAAAGCAGGTACTCAAACAGATATTTGTACACTCGTGTTCCTAACAGCCAAAAGGTGGAAGCAACCCAAATGCCCATCATCATATGAATGGATAAACAAAAGGTGGTATACACATAGGATGGAATGTTCTTCAGTCTTGAAGAGGCAGTTCTGACACATACTACAGCATAGCTAAACCACGGGAAGATTTTATGCTCAGTGTAACAAGGCAGACACAGAAGGGCCAATACAGGTGCTGTATGATTCCACTTCTATGAAGAACCCAGAGTAATCAAATGCATAGAGACAGAAAATAGAATAGTGGCTACCAGGGGCTAGAGGAAGGGAGGAACAGGAAGTTATCATTAAATGGGGACAGAGTTTCAGTTCGGGAAGATGAAAAAGTTCTGGAGATGGTGATGGTGACAGTTGCCCACCAATATATAATAAATGTACTTAGTACCACTGAACTGTACACTTAAACATGGTGAAAGCAGTGAATTGTATGTTATGTATATTGTGCCACATTTATAAAAACAAACCAGGATGCTGGCCAGCACAGGGGGAGGGAGAGCGGTAGGACCGAGAAGGGATACGTAAAGGGCAACTGTGCTGGTGGCACCTTCTACTGGTGTACCAGGTGCCAATTCTTTCACATTTGTCCAGCTCATTGCCTATTTCCAGCCAACCTGTCTCCTCTGCAACCACATATGTATGCTATGAAACTTGTTTCACTGATTCTAAGGCACACACTTTAAAAATATACTGTCTCTGAAATAGGGATGCATCTCACAATGTGATAAGAAAAAAAACAGCCTTGGTTTATTTGGCAGCATGTTACGATTTTTCGTGGTACACTAAATAATGATGCTTCTGCCAATCCATCAGCGGTGCCTTAGAGCAGATTAAATACAGAGCATGTATTTGCATATACAAAGCACTTCATAATTGACTTTCAATAACAGCTTTATTGAGATTAACATACCATACAATTCTCCCATTTAAAGTGTACGACTCAGTGGTTTTTAGTGTGTTCACAGAGTTGTGCAACCATCCCCACAGTCAATCTTAGAACATTTCCATCACCCCAACCAAAACCATCACCCATTAGCAGTCACTCCCCGTCTCCTCCCAACCCACCCAGCTCTAGGCACCCGCTGATGTACTTCCTGTCTTTTTAGACTTGCCTATTCTGGAAACTTCACAGAAATGAAATCATACTATGTGTGATCTTTCGTGCCTGGCTCCTTTCATGTAGCATAATGTTTCTCAAAGTTCATCCACATTGCAGCATTATAATTAATTTTTAAAGTGGTGCATTCACTCCTAACTCACTGGAAACCTGCTGCTGAACCCACCACTTGACTGAAACGACCCTTGTGCTGGTCACAAGTCCTGTCCTCACTGTGCAGTCTAGTGGCTGTTTCTCAAGCTTCATTTCGCCCTCATTCAGCACAAACGTTAGCCAAGTGCTGCCTAAATGCCAACTCCCACTGGCATCACTAATCTCCTCTCCCAGAGATGCTCCATCCTCATTCTCTTTCTCTTGTTTCTCTGGCTGGGCCTTCTCTGTCTGCCACCTTGGTTCTCCCTTCTCCTCTCCCTCCTGGGCATAGGAATTCTCCAAGGCTCTGTCTTTGGCCTCTGTCCCCTCCTCTAACAGTCCTCCAGTGATATCCAGCAGACTGGTGTCTTCCATGATCACATGCTCTTCAGCCCCAATCTCTGCACTTCCAGCTTTCTGCTAGACATTCCTCCCTGGGTGTTCCACGGGCACCTGGCACTCCACGCTGCACGGAATCTCTCCTTTGTGTAAGGCGGCACTTCCCATTTCTCTTAAGCCACTCAAAAAATTCTGCCTTGTATTCTTTCATTCAACAAAAGTTCCTGAGCATCTGCTAGTTGTCAGACACTGTTCCAAGTGCTAGAGACATGTCAGAGAAGAAAGCAAAGTCCCTTTCTTTCATGGAGCTTCCATTCTAGTAAGGGAGACAGATGGTAAATAGTTAACTCTGCAGTATGGCAGGAGGTGATGAGTTTCTTAAAAAAAAATAATAAAGCAGGGCAAAGAGATAAAAAGTGACAGTGGGGTGGGCTAGTTAGTCTTCCTTTGCGGCCCTGCCCTCCCATCCCTTCTCCTTCCTCTGAGCCCCGCTCTGTGCCCCCAGGGTCTGGCCCATAATGACTTCCACCCAAGCCCCCTTGCCCTCTGGCTTCCCTGAGACTCAGCCAAGAACAAGCAAGAAGAAGAGCTGAGAGTGTGGGAGGCAGTGGTGTGCTAGTGAATGTTTATCAGCCGCTCCCCAGGGAAAATTGTCCTAATTTGTAGCATCTGCCCATTTCTGTAGTGTAAATACTCCCACCATGAAAGATTTCAAACTAATTTGACTTGGGCATGGGAAGAGACGCACACAGTCAGCCTTCCCGAACCAGCACAAACCAGTTCTAACCCGCCAGCAGTGGGAGGAGAGGGAGGTCCGGAACGTCTGCCCTGCTTCCTCCCACCCTCAGTTCTGGCAGGGACTGCCTCCCTCCAGGACTACAGCTCTGTCCAGAAGTGCTTCTGTCCCGGCTCTACCCAGATGCTCAGAATAGCCTTCCCCGCTCCCCGCCTCCAGCCAGCACTGGGGGCGGTTCCCAGGGATGACGGTCCCTGGGGGCCTCAATATTCCCAGTTAGTTGCCTTTCCTTGCTCCCACCTCTTCATTAATGCTCTTCAAAATCTCTGCTGAACATACCTTCTGTTTCCCACGGGACCATGACTCACGCAGGAAGGTGGCCATTTTCTATGAAGTGCGCTGCGATGCTGTGCCGTCGAGGCAGAGAGCTGCGGGGAAGTGGTTTGTGTGTGGGTCTTGCTTTCCCTCCCCGCGCTCCCCATGCCCCACGCCCAGTGACAATCTTCCTTGTATTCAGTTTCCCGCAGTGCCAATCCCAGCGCCTCGCGTGTATCCAAAAACATTTGTCCAATTGTATAAAATCGAGACCATCTATTGCTTTTCTCCTGCTCTTTAAAAATCGTTCCTTGCTCCTTTGAATTTCACTGATGCTCTTTCCTGCCTCACTGAATCTTAGCCGGGCCCATGCCCAGCTAATCAGTGCTAGTAGGAGGTGGCAGAAAGCCCTCCTACAGAAATTACAGTCCGGGGGGGGGGGGGGGGGAAATCACAGTCTTCATAAAAATTGTTGGATTCTGGGCCAGAGTGGATAATTTACATACATTTAGAAAATGAATTCAAAACCCACTAGATCCAAGCTTGTGAAATAGAAATCAGCACAATTTGCTGCAATTGTATTTAAACTCAATGGGAAGGCCAAATGGTGAAACAGCATTGAGATCTTGCCACCCTATAGAGCAATTCCCACCACTGTTCACGCTGCCTGGAGGGCTTGGGTCTGAGAAGATGACCTTTCTAATACGATTCTGCCCACACCCCAATGTTGTTAACCCCAGTGGGCCAAGGCCGGAGGGCTATGTGAGGCCCATGGTCCAAACTCACTTCACCAACCAAGTGGACCCTGTTAGACCACCCCATCTGAGGAGGTTAAGTTGCCTTGGTAGGGAGAATGGGTTCTTTTTGGAGAAGACTAGGATTAGGGTTGGAGTTTGGGCTGAGGTTGGAGTTGTAATTGGGTTTAGGGTAGAATTTAGGGTTAGGATTAGGGAAGGGGTTACAGTTAGGGCTGGAATTGGGGTTAAGATTAGAGGAAGGATAAGAATTAGGGTTAAATTGGGTTAGAGATGGGGTTAGTATTGAAGGTGAGTTAGGGGTGAGGGTTGGCATGGAGGTTAAGGTCAAGATTTGGGTTGGAGTCTGGGTAAGGATTAGGGTTGGAGTCAGGGTTAGAGTTAGGGTTAGTATTGGGATCAGGATTAGGGGTAGGATTAAGGTTAAAATACAGATTGGGTTTAAGGATCCTTGCCTTAGCACAATGGGGCTAACAGTATGGGGAGGGGTGCAGAAGAACATCAAGGACAGTTATCCTCACAGAGCCAGGCCCCCTAGGCAGTATGGATTGAAGGTTAAGATTAGGGTTAGTGTTGAATTATGATTGGGTTTAGGGTTAATGGTAAGGAAGGGATACTTAGATAAGGTATTAATATGATTTGGGTTTGAGGTTAGATGGGGGACATTTTGATTTCTGAAGGCTAGTTTGAGGAGTATATTGACAGCTTGATACCCTCACTCACCCGCCTTCTACCAGCTGCTCCCAAATCCTCTCCTAGATATATCTCCTTCAGCTTACAACTCTGGACTTCAGGATTATTCTATAAAATCACAGTTATTTAGTGGTAGAACCTGCCTCCTCCTTGGAAAACTTACCTAAGTCCCTATGACAAGATCTGCTGACTATCCCAACAGCCATTCCCTTCTTCTTCTCTCTAACAGAATTCTGATTTTTATAAAGAGTTGTTTTTGTTTTTATTTGTTTGTTTGTTTTGAGACAGGGTCTTATTTGGTCTCCCGGGCTAGAGTGCAGTGGCATCATCATAGCTCACTACAGCCTCTAACTCCTGGGCTCAAGCCATCCTCCTGCCTTGGCCTCCCAAAGTGCTAGGATCACATGTGTGAGCCACTGCGCCTGGCCTATATAGAGCTTCTAGTGATGCTCTTAGCTTATAGCTCAATTTCCAGTGTCTTATAGTTAGGTGTGGCCTCATGACTACCTGATGAGAAGTGAGGGGACAGGGTGAGTGGGACTTCTAGTAAGTCTTCTTGAAAAGGAGGAGATGCACCTGTCTTCATCTCGTCCTTTATCCTGTGGCCTTGGACTAAGGCTTAACAACTGTATAGTTCAGCCTATCAACCCTGGGCTGCCTCACTCAGGACTGCTTTTGCAATAAGAGAGAAATAAACATATCCAAGCCTCTGTTATTTTGGGTATTATTGTTTTACACAGTCAAACCTGATGCCAGGTTTATACTCTAGAGAAATCTTCACACATGTGTTCCAGGAGAAACTACAGGAATGTTTATAGCAAAATAATTTGTAATAGTCTAAATGTCCATCAATAGAAAAATGGAGCATGTGTGGTATGTGCATAGCGTGTACAGGCTACTGTGCAAATGAATAGCAGCTCTACATGTTTGCATGAATGAATCTCATATAATGTTAAATTCAAAACAGCAAGTCTCCTTCAATGCACAAATGGATAAACAAACTGGCATATCTATATGGTGAAATATTATTCAGGGATAAAAAGGAATGAAGTACTAATTAATACATGCTACAATTTGGAAGAGCCTTGAAAATATTATGCTAAGTGAAAGGAGCAAGTCACAAAAGGCCACTTATTGTGTGATTCCATTTATACCAAAGCCCAGAATCCAGAGAGACAGAAAGTAAATTAGTAGTTCTTAGGGCTGGAGATGGGGCTGGAAGGAGAGGAGAATTTCTCCTTTGAGGCAATGGAAATGTTCTGAAATTGTGTGACAGTTGCACATATCTGTGAACGTACTGAAAACCATTAAAAGGTACACTTTCAGTGGACGACTTGTAAGGTATAAGAATTTTATCTTAATAAAGTTGTCTTTATTTTTTATTTTATTTTATTTTATTTTATTTTATTTTTGAGACGGAGTCTCACTCTGTTGCCCGGGCTAGAGAGCCATGGCATCAGCCTAGCTCACAGCAACCTCAAACTCCTGGGCTCAAGCAATCCTTCTGCCTCAGCCTCCTGAGTAGCTGGGACTACAGGCATGCGCCACCCGGATAATTTTTTCTATATATTTTTAGTTGTCCAATTCATTTCTTTCTATTTTTAGTAGAGACAGAGTCTCACTCTTGCTCAGGCTGGTCTTGAACTCCTGAGCTCAAGCAGTCCTCCCACCTTGGCCTCCCAGAGTGCTAGGATTACAGGCGTGAGCCACCGTGCCCAGACAATAATGTTGTCTTTAAATAAAATAATAAAAAAACTAGTCACAGAAGAATATATATGGTATAGTTTCATTTATGGAGCATCTCAAAAATAAGACTAAACAATATATCGCATAGGACATATATTTGGTAAACCATAGAGAAAACAAGGAAGGACAAACACAAAATTCAGCAGAGTAGCTACCTGCAGGGTGGAAAGGACAGAAGTGTGGTCATGAGATGTGGACACACAGAGGCCTTCAATGGTGTTGGGAATTATTCTATTTCTTAAGCAAGGTGGCAGGTCATGGATGATTAACTACTCTGACCCCAGAGTGGCCTTACAATTGCTGTGGCAATTATGATGTAGTTGTCATTGCCTAAGAGACACCTTAACCAATTTTTTTCCACTTATACTTTCCTTTTGATCCTTAGCACAGGAGTGATATATGACATAAATCTAAGTTTGAAAGATTTCTTTCAATAAGTATAAAATTCTATGCATCAAGAATACACAGCTGCTCACATGCTGGACACAGTCAGCTCCTTCATGTTCGATTGCTCTAAATCTAAAGAATACTGGACTTCCTGGAACACACCAAGTAATGTGGGACTTTCTTTATCTTCACAGAAAGTTTGGATTTGCCCTTGTTAGCAGTGAAATGAATATTGCACTTGAGAGCTTAATCTTTTCCCTAAACTGAAATGTCATCAAACTACATTTCTCAAGACAATGCTCTGTAAATATTATTTATGTATTAATCTTGTAAGTAAACAATGTATATTTCATTCTGTGCAGAATTTATGGTATTATACTTTGAAAATATATGCAGTTAATCAATAAAGACTTTTAGTACTCAAAAATAAATAAATAAATATTCACCTTTGTTCCTGAAAAAAAAAAAAAAGAATACACAGCTGGGTGCCACAGCCCATGCCTGTAGTCACAGCTACTCTGGCGGTTCAGGTGGGAGGATGGCTTGAGCCCAGGAGTTCAAGGCTGCAGTGAGCTAAGATTGCACCTGTGTATAGTGTTACGCTCCAGCCTAGGCAACATAGCAAAACCCTGTCTCTAAGCAAACAAATAAATAATTTTTAAAAGAAGAATACAAAAGAGAGAAGAGAAGAAGGGAGTCAAAGGAGGCTGGGCTGGGTGAGGGCAGAGGTTTGGAGGGGTAGTTAATGTGGAGCTGCAGAGAGTGCCAGGGCACTGGAATTAGGTGGTGAAAAGGGAGTGACTAGAGGCACAACTGGGAATTATTATAAACTGAATCCTCCTGCATGACCTTCAAAAGATTCAAGGGTGAAAATTACTCTTCACTTCTTTACTCCCATTTTTATAAGCACTTCTTCAGATGTGACCCACCTCCAGGTCAAAACAGTGGTTGTCAAGGATTCTACAGAGTTGCCTTGGGCAAGTGGCTTTAGTTTGTATTGATAGATTTATATCTGCCTCTTTGCAAAATAGTGACTTGCAGTGCAAGAACATTTAATCTCTCTGAATTTCATTTTCTTCCACCAAGGAACTGGGCTCCTGACACCAGGTGCGAAGTGTCCAAGTGTCCAGATGTCCAGGTGTGAGGCTCTGAAGACTGAGAGCCCATGTGAAGCGCGGGCACAGTGCCTGGGACCTAGTAAAGCTCCAGGGCTGCTGCAGCTTCCCTGCCCCTTAAATACGAGTTGTTACTACAGTATTGGGGGCGGAGCAAGATGGCGGACGAGACACACCGCCAGAGTGTCTCTGCAGAAAAGACAGATTCTAGAAGAAATTAGAAGAAAGAAGCAAGCAGACAACCACACATCAGACGAGGGTCGGAAGGAGGGGTACGGGAGACTGCGGGAGACTCCACGGGAGGAGGTTGCAGAGGAGAACTGGAAGGAGAGACCTCCTGAGCAGCTTGGAGACCAGTGGCAAGGGTAGGTGGAGCGGTTAACTTCCCCTCCCTCGCATCTCGGACTGCTGGCGGGCTCCCCAGCGGTGGGAGAGACCTGCGGACACCAGTCCAGAGACGGCCGCCGCCAGCGAGCGGTGAGCCTGTAGCCGTCGGGCACCAGGCTCCCAACTCCCTCGGGGCCCCTCCCTGCACACAGACCCGACCGCGCGGCAGGCGCCATATTGCTGCGCTCTCCCCTCCCCTGTCCCTACCACGGCTGCCAAGAGGCAATATAGCCACCAGCCGGAGGCATCTCCAGGGAACGGGACCTTCCCATTTGGGGCCCTACAGCTGACTGAGGGGTACTCAGACGGTGAGCTCCCTACCCGCCAGCCCTCCCAGGTGCTGATGGCCTGGTGATTCCAGGTGAACAGGGCAGATCCGGAGGCTGAGAGACATCGACCCAGCTTGGGCTCCCCGTGGGTGAATTAGGACTGGCACTCCTCTTCCTGGTGGGGTCAGGGATTGAATTCCGGGGCCCAGAGGTCAGACCTGCGGACCAGATCCCCCACACCCAGGTCTTGCGTTGCCCGGGGCACAAAGGGATATTCGGAACAAGCCTACTAAGGAGTGTGTGCCTTCGGGGGCAGATCAGCATGCTTGAGGGCAACCCTCGTCCCAAGGAGGGGCCGTGTGCCCAGCCCAGGTGGCGACCCTGTGCAGGGAACCTCCTGGCCCGCTTCACAGCCAGGGGAAACCCAGTGGCATGAGGTCCAGCCTGCTGGCAGAGGCTCAGGAGAAGCCGCGGAGTTGGGCAGGGAAGAAAGGAGTGAGGCCTGCTCCAGACTGCAGGTCTCAGACAGCCCCACCCCCACATGCAGACTTTCGGACTGAGTGGGGCCATTCCAACCCCTCCCTGACAGCTTTTCCTGGAAGCAAAGAACAGGACTTTGGCCCCTGCTAACAGCATTTGTGGTGCTCGCGCAGGCTTACCCAACCCAGATCCGCCCATACTCACTCCCAGACCAGCCCTCACTGAAGTGGAGAATAAGGACACACCTGGAAATCCCAGGGCCCCACCCACCACCTGAGGCACTAGAGTGCCTCTCCAGAGAAATAAGAGCTGGTTACAGGACCCAAAAACAGCAGTGTAGCCTGCTCCTCCCAGCAAACACCACCCACTGACAGGGAGGACATTCTGCACACTCTTTTATGGCACCTACTGACTCATCATACAGGGTGTGGTCGTATCTCATCCACAAACACCACCTACTGGCTCAGAGACTAAATAGGGCGTGTCATTATCCAAACAAAAACCTAAAGGTAAGAAGCAATAACTGATCCAGATGGGAAGAAATCAGGGAAGGAACTCTGGAAATATGAAGACCCAAGTGGAAAGCACACCCCCAAAGAGGAACACCAGCCCCTTAGAAATGGACAGCAACCAAAATCAGACCACTAAAATGACAGAGGAAGAATTTTGAATGTGGATTGTAAGAAAATTCGATGACTTGCAAGAAAAACTGGATAACCAACACAAAGAAAATGCAAAAATATTCCAGGACCTGGAAGAAAAATTCATTAAAGAAATTGAAATAATAAAGAAAAATCAAACCGAACTCCTAGAAATGAAGAATCAATTCAGGGAACTACAAAACACAGTGGAAAGCCTCAAGAACAGGGTAGATCAAACAGAAGAAAGAATCTCACAGATTGAAGATAACACCTTCCAATTAAATAAATCAGTCACAGAGATAGAGTAGAGAAACAAGAGAAAAGGGCAAAGCCTACAAGAGATGTGGGATTATGTGAAGAAACCTAATGTGAGGGTTATAGGGTTACCAGAAGGGGAAGAAGAAAATACTCAAGGGTTGGATAAGCTATTTGAAGATATAATAGAGGAAAATTTCCGAGGCCTTGCTAAAAATCTCCAGATACAAGTTCAAGAAGCTCAAAGGACTCCTGGGAGATTCAATGCAAACAGGAAGATGTCATGACATGCAGTCATCAGACTGACCAAGATATCAACTAAAGAGGCCCGTCTACGAGCGGTAAGACAAAAGAAGCAAGTAACATACAAAGGAAAGCCAATCCAAATAATGCCAGACTTCTCTACTGAAACTTTACAAGCAAGGAGAGACTGGGGCCCCATTCTCACTCTTCTGAAACAGAATAATGCCCAGCCTAGAATCTTATTCCCTGCAAAACTAAGTTTTGTATACGAAGGAGAAATCAAGACATTCTCAAATAAACAAAGACTGAGAGAATTCACCAAGACAAGACCAGCCCTTCAAGAAGTACTGAAAACAGTGTTACCCATGTATCAGCACAATAAACACTCATGAATGCAAATCTACTCAAAAGCTAAAGATCAAAGCCCAGATACCACAATGGCTCAAGAGAGAAAACAAAGCAACAAAGTTCAAAACAACATAATGAACAGAAATCTGCCCCACCCATCAGTTATCTCAATAAACGTGAATGGCTTGAACTCCCCACTCAAGAGACATAGGCTGGCCGAATAGATAAAAAAAAGTACAAGCCAAGTATCTGCTGCCTTCAGGAAACACATCTAACCTGCAAGGATGCAGTTAGACTAAAGGTAAAGGGGTGGAGAACAATATTTCAAGCAAATGAAAGCCAAAAGAAAGCTGGCGTGGCGGTGCTGATTACAGGTAACTTAGTTTTTAAATCAACAAAAGTAATAAAAGACAAAGAAGGTCACTATATAATGGTGAAGGGTACAGTTCAACAAGAAGACATAACAATTCTAAATATATATGCACCCAACCTAGGTGCACCCAGATTCATAAAGCAAAGTCTACTTGATCTAAACAAATGGATAAACAACAAAACCATAATAGTCAGAGACTTTAACACCAAGTGACAGCACAGGACAGATCCTCCAAACAGAAAATCAACAAAGAAATAATGGACTTAAACAGAACCCTAGACAAATGGGCCTGACTGACATTTATAGGACATTCTACCCAAAAACCACTGAATATATGTTCTTCTCATCAGCTCATGGGTCATTCTAAGATTGACCATAACCTAGGACACAAAGCATGTCTCAAACAATTTTAAAAAATAGAAATTATACCATGTATCTTTTCAGATCACAATGGAATAAATGTAGAAATCAACCCTAACAGGAACTCTCATTTCTACAAAGGAGGCATAAGTTATCAAAACCTGTGGGACACAGAAAGTTTATTTCCATAAATGCCTATATCCAAAAGTCAAAAAGATCACAAATAGACAACCTAATGAATCATCTCAAAGAGCTGGAAAAAGAAGAACAGACCGACCTCAATCCCAGCAGAAGAAATGAAATCATTAAGATCAAATCAGAACTAAATGAAATTGACAACAGGAAAACTATACAGAAGATTAATCAAACAAAATTTGGTTCTTTGAAAATATGAACAAGATTGACACACCTTTGGCTAGACTAACAAAAAGCAGAAAAGAAAAATCTCTAATAAGCTCCATTAGGAACAATAAAGGAGAAATTACCACAGATGCCACGGAGATACAAGATATAATTTATGAATACTACAAAAACCTCTATGCACACAAACTGGAAAATGTGGAGGAAATGGACAATATCTTAGAAACACACAGTCTCCCTAGCCTCAACTAGGAAGAAATAGAATTTCTGAATTCTAGACCAATATCAAGTACTGAAATTGAAACAGCAATTAAAAACCTTCCTAAAAAG
>VBSM01002153.1:49221460-49237956 GCA_008086735.1 Cheirogaleus medius
AAAAAAAAAAAAAAAAAAGATATTCAACCTTATTGGCGATCAAAAACTGTATAAATAAAAATAACACTAAAAACTGACAACATGAAAATAGTAAGTGTCAGCAAAAATGTGGGACAACTGCAACTCTCATCAATTGCTCTGGGGGGTTTAAATGGATACAACCATCTTGGAAAACTCTGACGGAGTCTACTAATGCTAAACATTTGCAAACCTTATGATTTAGTAATCACACTCCTAGGTAAATATCTAACAGAAATTGGCACGAAGGAGAACCAAAAAATATGTACATTCCAGCGGATGGCAACAAGATTTGAAAATAGCCAAAAGCCTGGAAACAGCCCAAATTTCCATCAATAAAAGAATGGAAAGTAAATCGATGTAGGGTCACCCAGTTGAATAGTACACAGCAATGAGACTGAACAAACTACAGCTACACAAAACCGTACGAGTGACTCTCACAGACTTAACACTGAACAAAAGAAGTCAAGCACAAAAGAACACTTAGGCCGGATGAGGTGGCTCATGCCTGTAATCCCAGCACTTTGGGAGGCCTAGGCAGGAGGATCACTTGAGGCCAGGAGTTCGAGACAAACCTGGGCAACATATTGAGACCTCATCTCTACAGAAAAATTTAAAAATTAGCCTGGCATGGTGGTGCACACCTGTAGTCCTAGCTACTCAGGAATCTGAGGCAGTGGGATTGCTAAAGCCCAGAAGTTGGAGGTTGCAATGAGCTATGATCACAACAGTGCACTCTAGCCTGGGAGACAGAGTGAGACTCTATCACTAAAAAAAAAAAAAACAACAGAAAATAAAACACTTAGTATTTGATTCCATTTGTACAAAGCTCAAAAGCAAGCAAAACTATGATAGAAGTCAGACCTGTGGTTGGTGGGAGGTAATAGCTGGAAGAAGCATGAGGGATGCTTTTAAAGAGCTGGGAATGTTCTGTATTCCTACCTGGTTGGTGGCCATGAAGGTAGGTTTGCTCAGTAAAGATTCATCAAACTGCATACTCACTGTGCACAGTTTGTGCACAGTGCACAGTGCACGTCACCGTATGTATACTGTTCTTCATTAACAGCATTACAAATAAAATAAGAAAATCATTTGCTTCTCAAAAGGTAAAGGATGTGCATTTCCCCACACATTCACAACAGTAGATTGTGTTAGTCTCACATGTTCCTGGTGGAAGTATAAAATAGTACAGCCTTTTCAAAGGGGAATTTGCCAGAATCTCTAAAAATTTTAAATGTACATACCTCATCAGCAATCCCACTTCAAGGAATCCATCTCATAGAAATAGTAGCAGAGGTGTACAAAGCCAAATGTATGAGGATGAAAATGGCAGCATTATTTTTTAAGAACCATAAAGATATAGGAAACAACCTAAACAATCTAATTTTTTTAAAAAGCCAAGTAAATTACGAGAAGATAGACTGAGCACATGTTGTCTAACACCTCTCCCATGCCAAATCCCATAAAGTCAGAGAAGAAATATTATAAAGTAATAAACCCATAATGGTACAGGAAAACAAGAAAGTGTGCCATCAGTGTGTTCAGATCACCTCCTATTCACCCGATTGGTGAAGGAGGGATCTCCTGCCCTAAATAGTGTGAGCTGGTCGAACACATGGAACCCAACACTGGACAGATGAGGTTGGCAGCAGTTTATTACTCACAGCCTGCGGGGAAAGGACACCACACACCATGTGGGGCTACCTGGGAGCAGAGTGAGCCAGCAGGGACTGTAGGAGGCAGGCTTTGTAGTGACAAGAAGGTGGATTCCCTCAGGAGGCTGTGATTAGCTTGTTTGAGTAACTTGGTGGACTGGCAGGAAGGTGAAACCCATTAAGTTAGGGTCAAGGTGGGTGGGTGCAGCTGGTCCACGGCATGGCAGGCCTTACAACACACAGTGGACTGAAACCACAGAAGACCCTGAAGGACAGACAGCAGACAGCATTAGACGTATGGGGGAACTCCCAAGTGACAGCACAGGAGGAGCCTGCCGCAGGGACAGGAGTAAGGAAACTGCACCCACACCACAGGTAAGAGAAGGAGAGTGAGGGCACATCCCGTGTGGGTACAAGAGTGGCTCTGTGGCTCCGGGTTGCTACCGACCCCCAGGAGGGAAGGGAACTCCCCCAGCCAGAGACAACCCACCCATGGGCCCCTCACCACAGGAGCACACCCCCCTCATCTGCCCACACGCCATGTCACCAGACACAGCTGTGGAAAATAACACAGGAGACGAATGGCTATGTAACCTCAACTACACAAATGAGCAGATAACCAAGAACCATGAGACACGTGAAGATCATCAGCACTTTAAAAGACAGACAATAAACCCGGTGACCTCAGCCTCCATGTTTAGGTGATTGGTGATGGTGCCCTTCCTCCCTCATGCCTCAGTTTTCAAATAAACACGAGATACATCTTATTTTTGGAGGGGCTGAGGGACGGGGCCCAGAGGAGAGATCATCGAGGTAGGGAAATAGTGTGTGACCCTCTTCAGAAGTGGGAAGCAGAAGTTGGGTGCCCGTACCCCAATTCTTCTCCAGAGCCAGTCTCCCTGCATCAGGCTGAAAAAAGAGGAGATTCCTGGAAACACTGCTGCTCTCCCTAAGTCCGAGGCAGCCATAGGAGCCCAAACTGTCCCCACTGATATGGAAGCCAGAGGGGGTAATTGCCCCCAGGCAATATCAAACCAGATCCATGACCAGGAGGAATCTGGACCCACAGGGACATCCCTAGAACAAGTCATAGTTGGAAGGCTCAGAGCAATCCTCTCTCTAACCTCAGTCACACAACCTCACATCCTACCATGTGCATTTTTGGAAACCTTTGTATTATGGAAGGGCCTGACTACACCAACTCAGCAGAAAAACTAACAAAACCTAAACACTAAAGAGACACCAGTAATAGAATAATAAATTCTAGACCATATTGCCTTCATTGAAAATCAACTTGAGATACTGGAAAGTAAAACATGTAATGGCTGAATTTTTTATTTTTATTTATTTATTTATTTTCGAGACAGAGTCTCACTCTGTTGCCCGGGCTAGAGAGCCGTGGCATCAGCCTAGCTCACAGCAACCTCAAACTCCTGGGCTCAAGCAATCCCCCTGCCTCAGCCCCCCGAGTAGCTGGGACTGCAGGGATGCACCACCATGCCTAGCTAATTTTTTCTATGTATTTTTTAGTTGTCCAGCTAATTTTCTTTCTATTTCTAGTAGAGACAGGGTCTCCCTCTTGCTCAGACTGGTCTTGAACCTGAGCTCAAATGATCCACCCACCTCGGCATCCCAGAGTGCTAGGATTACAGGCGTGAGCCACTGTGCCTGGCCCCAAATTTTTAAATCGAATAAAAGGACAGAGCTGAAGCATTCATCGGTGAAGTGGGAAATTAAGCTAAGACAGCCTCTCACTAACTTGCAGTTGTATGTCTCTGGTTATGCAAAGAGGGGTGTCTATTGTCCACCTAGCCCACTCTTTCTCCTGGGACCACCCCACCCCCATCTACATGGCTGTAGAGAAACCCCAGGTACTTGCATGGCCGTACCTCTTGGTCACTCACTGTTCATTGGCCAAGGTGTGAGCATCTGACCCACACTGTTTTTTATCAGAATTCTTATCTAGAATATCTTAAATAAAACTGAGAATTGGGGAGAGACTCCCCTCATGGTGGGAGCCGTGGGAAACAGAGGTCAGGAAATGTCGGTGGTCATGATCTCTGCCATATGTGGCAGAAGCCAGTCTCCAATGAGAGAGGAAGGAGCTCCAGAGGTGAGGCACAGAGAGTCCTAGAGGGACCTGAGTCCTGGATCCCATCATCTCTGTGGTCAGCCTGCATTTCAGTCCTTCCCATAGCTTTCTTGACTCTTCTGTCTATTCTATGAGACACCCTGGTATTCTTGCAAAAAATTCCACTTCTGGTTTACCTTCTTTCAAGCTGTCACATATAACCAATACATTTAATACTGGAGTTCAATAGAGGGTTTAAGCAGGGTAAAAGTCATGATCACATTTATTTGTAAGAAACATAACTTTGGCAATGGATGGGTTGGAAGAGGGAGAGAAGAATGATGCTCAGATGATTCAGGAGATGGTAAGGGCCGTGGCAGCGGGAGGGAGGGGAGTGGTCAGCAGACAAGGTGTAATGACCAATGTATGAACAATTCACTGGACCTTTCCAGGTTCATGTTCTTACCTGAAAACTAGGATTGAAAAAATACCTATCTAGAGATACCACCAAGGCAAGTGAGAGCCGGAAAGGTGCTGGGTGGCTCCGTGCCTCACTCAGGAAAAATAATTAAACATGGGCAAAGGAGACCCCCAAGAAGCCCAAAGGCAAAATGTCATCACGGGCATTCTGTGCACACTTGCCAGAAGGAGCCAGGAAAAGGATCCAGATGCTTCACTCAACTTCTAAGAATGTTCTTTAAAACATTCAGAAAGGTGGAAAACCTTGTCTGCTAAAGAGATAGGAAATTGGAGGCACAGCAAGAGTGGACATGGCCCCTTATGAAAGAGAAATGAAAATTTATGTCTCTCCTAAAGCAGAAATGAAAAAGAAGTTCAGGGATTCCAGTGCACCCTAAAGGTCTCCTCTGGCATTTTCCTTTGTGTTCTGAGCACTGTCCCCAAATCAAAGGAGATCCTGGTCTATCCATTGCCTGCGATGCAAAGAAACTGGGAGAGGGATGTGAGTGACAACGCTGCAGATGGCAAGCAGCCCGAAAAGATGACTGCTCTGCTGAAGGAAAAGTACCAAAAAGAGATGGCTGCATACCCAGCGAAAGGAAAGCTGAAGGATGCTGTTATGGCTGAACAAAGCAAGAAAAAAAGGAAGAGGAGAAAGACAAACAGAGTGAGGAAGACAAAAAAGACAAAGTTGACCATGATAATGATAAATAAGATGGTTCTACAGCAGCTTCCCCCCCCCATCTATATAAAGCACTTAACCTCCCGGGACACAACTCACTGGGGCCACAGGAGCAAAGGGGACAGGGCAGCAACAGAGTCAGAGAAGTGGCCAGGGACCAGGTCAAGAGACGGAGAGAAACTTGGATTTAGTTTAAGCATGGTGACAAAGCTATGGAGGGTTTTGGATGTGGGATTGACACAGGTTGAGTTCCAAACCGACCTCATGTGCTTTCGTGGGGAAAGTAGACTGCAGGAGGGCAAGTGTGGAAGAGAACAGGTAGGAGACTGTCTCAGAGCCACAAAAGAGGACAATAGCTCTCACGGTGATGCTGATGGGAAGGTGGTGAGAAAAGATCAAAGTCAGGAAGTCAGGATTCAGTGATGGACTGGATGTGGGACAGAAGAGGGAAAGAGTCAAGTTGACTCCAACGTGTTTGGCCTGAGTAACACAGAGAACAGTGGGCCATTTCCTGAGATGAGAAGCACCCAGGGTGGTTTGGGATATAACTGGAGAAGCACATAAACCATCCAGACAGAAATATTGAATAGGCAGTTGGATATAGCTGGTTCTCCTTAGGGTTCTAGGGGAGGAATCCTTAAACTTTTATGTGTGTGCCTAGGACCCCCTTGGTGTTCCATGAAGCCTATGGACCTCTTTCCAAAATAAATACTGTGGAAGAAACTATCTTAATTGCAATGGTAGCTTCCAATGACAAGCTATCCCAACAGTTACAAAACAAAAAGCTTCACAGACCAAATTATGATCCTTGAATCACAGTGTTTATTGAATCAGTTTAAAACATCTAATTTAAACCACTTGTAGGAAGAGGAACTCTAGGGAGTGGATAACACACCCAGAATAGGATACAGGTGAGATGGAAGGACTGTACCACCAGAACCTAGGGTTGGGCAATGTTCATACATCTGTCTCTCTGTGCATTAGCCTGTCCCACTGACGGTGAGGTTATGAGGACCAGAGCTGGGGAATGCTCAAGGAGGCTCAACAGATAGTGTCTGGAGCCAATTCACACTTGCTTTATCAGAGACACACAGAAGCAAGTACACTTGGCCACGGCTATAGCCCACCAATCAGCCTGCTGAATGGACATGGATTTTCTCTGGATTTTTTGGGCAAAGCATATGAATGCCAGAATAGGACAATAATGTTATCACCAATGGGTGGCCATTTAGGGATGGCAATCAAAGGATGGTATGATCATGCCTTTTGACTTGGTCATTCTCTAAGTAAAGCTCTTATTTGTTCCATCGTATATTCCACTTATTCTATTTACTTTCAACACATTTATCAGGTTACTAACTTTTAGGATTCTGCCTATGTCTACTTGCTTATTCAACATTCTTTTCTTTTTTTTTTTTTTTTTTTTGAGACAGAGTCTCACTCTGTTGCCCAGGCTAGAGTGAGTGCCGTGGCATCAGCCTAGCTCACAGCAACCTCAAACTCCTGTGGGCTCAAGAGATCCTTCTGCCTCAGCCTCCCAAGTACCTGGGACTACAGGCATGTGCCACCATGCCCGGCTAATTTTTTTCTATATATTTTTAGTTGGCCAATTAATTTCTTTCTATTTTTAGTAGAGACAGGGTCTCACTCTTGCTCAGGCTGGTTTTGAACTCCTGACCTTGAGCGATCCGCCTCTCGGCCTCCCAGAGTGCTAGGATTACAGGCGTGAGCCACCTCTTCCAGCCAACATTCTTATCTCTTAAGCTACTAGCTTCCTTCTTCTCTACAGGCTTAACACTACTCATGAGTTGCATTTATCCTGTTTATTTTTCTTGTCCACTTCAGTAAAATCGAATATTTTCAAACACAGCACACTCACATTACAATGTTTGAAATGAATAAAATAAAATGCATACGATTAAAAAAGAAGCCAGTTACATTAAAAAAATAGAGTTGTACATTAAATAACAAAATCTAGTAGCAACAGCTCTAGTAATCACCCCAATTTCAAGCAGTGATGAGCTGAACAATATTTTGAGTTCTCTCCAACAACTGCAAAGTGAAAACATCTGTGATTACTATTGCCGACAGAGTCACAGGTACTGCCAATACTCCTGGGATTTGTATTCATGCATTTAAAATTCACAATGAAGGAAATGCTGGGTTGCAGCTGGTGTGTCCCCACAGTGTGGACTGCAGGTTAGAAGGCCAGGCCTGCGGGGCTGACCTCCCACCTAGGGCAGACTTCCGCGCCACCAGACCCGCCTCCGTCAGGGGCGAGAAGACACACTTACAAAAAAAGGGGTGGGGGAAGAATTCGCAGACAGAGCAAATAAGCCTTCCTGGGACAAAATGGCTACAGGGGCAGCGCCTGGTCCCACAAAGAGCCCCCAGCACGGCCCAAGCCCCGCCCCCACTCCCGGCGTCGCCCGCGTCGCCAGCCCGCCCGCACAGCCGCGGGCTCCCAGGAAGCACCTCCCCCGCCCCGCGGCCGACAGGGGGCGCGCGCGCCGCCGGCCCCGCCCCTCCCCACGCACGCGCGCGCCGGGGGCGGTCCCGCCGCCAGGCATCAGCAATCTATCGGGGAGCGGCGGTGGTCGGCGTGGCGTGCTCGGCGGCGGCACTGGGCGCTCGGGCCCCTGCGGCGGCTAGGCGGCGGAAGCGTTTTCGTAGGTGGCGGCGTCAGGCTCCCGGAGCCGCAGCGGCACGAGGCGGAGGATGGCGGAGTCCGCGGATAAGCTCTACCGAGTCGAGTACGCCAAGAGCGGGCGCGCTTCTTGCAAGAAATGCAGCGAGAGCATCCCCAAGGACTCGCTCCGGATGGCCATCATGGTGCAGGTGCGGCCGCGCGGCGCTGCTCTGCGGGCGGCGGGGAGGGCGGACGGGGAGCGGCCGCGCGGGGCCTGCGGACGCCGCCGCTGCCCCTCCTCCCTGCGCGGCCCGCGCGGCGGACCCTTCCGCACGGTTGCGCTGACCTAGCGGGAAAAGCCCGGGAAATATAACCTGCAGCTGGCGGCTGCCCTTCGCTTTGTCAAAGTAAGGAGCCGCTTCTCGCCCTCTTGCCGTTCGCCTCGAGGGGGAGGAATGGAGCGTGGCCTCGTGAGCTTGTTTGATTTTGACCTACCTTGTTCTAGAAGATTTTTGTCCTACGTGGATGGCGGCGACTGGCATGTGAGGGGTTTTTTAAAAAAAGAAAAAAGGACCTATTTTTGGCTGTCATTTCAACACCCGCGCACTTTGATTTTTTATTTTAATTAGGCAAAACTATGCAAGGCGGTGCCGTTTTGGTACAGTGCGTTCACTTTGGACTTAATTTGTGGTTTAAAATAACGTTTTCCCCAAACTTTCCAGCTTTACAGATGCGTCCTCTTGGTGCATTTGCAGCTGTCTGGTTTGAGTAAGAGGGTAGCTCCAGGAGGGTTTCTCATCTGAGCTTTTTAAGAGATTGGGGATCCCTTTCTGATGTTTCCTAAGGCTTCTGAGATGGCCGATGGGTTGTTGGGGTGCCCCATAAGGAGTATTAGAATGCACTGTGAGGTGGTGGGCTGGGAGGCCCCTGCCTATGTGGAGGGGTTCTTGCTACCTCCAGCATTCAGTTTCCTGTTGTAATTCTGGTTCTCACCTCCCCCGCCTCCAAAACTTAGCTGTCTGTTACCCAAGCTATATAGTTCATGGTCAAAGTAACTTGATTTCCCTCCTTGCCATGAGTTGGAATGAGTTTTAGGAATGACCAGATAGGCCTCAATGAATTTTCAGTACTTAGGTTTATAGACGGGAGAGAAACATTTACCAAGTGGGTACCCAAGTGCCAGGTGTACTTCCGATATCTTATTTCGTAATATGGCAGAGAATGAGGCTGTCATCTTGGTATCCTCAGGGCCTGCCTAGCTCAGTACCTGGCACAAAGTACTTACTCAGTAGGCATTTATGGAGTGCCTTTTAAGTTCCAGCACTGTGTTAGGTACTAAGGACACAAAGAGATCCCACCCTTGCGAGCTTCCGGTTTGGTTAAATAGGAGGTAACTGGTAAACATTGCTGTACAGGTGTGGATGCCCCCTGCCAGAGCTGTGTGCCGGGCACTGTGTGCCCAGGAGTCCAACATGTCCCAGCTAAGTCTGGAAGTTATTCACTGAAATGGGGCAGGAAGATAAGGACAGGGGTGTAGACAGGGCCTACAATTTGAGGAGCCGTATTTCCCACTAAGGGTCTTTTGTGGGGGACAGCCTGCTCTTAAGTTCCCACTCCTGGTGCAGGGGTTCTTAATCTGTGGGATGACGAATAGAAGTCAAGGTTCATGGGTTTAGGTAAGAAGAAGCATGTCTTCACTAATCTCCAGATAAAATTCATTATTTCCTCAAATGAACGGAAGCAGCAAAGCCAAGATGTATTAGCATACCTGTGATTTTTGTCATCAACGATAATTGGAGATGTTGTCATACCACTTTACAGTTGGGATTTCTCAAAATACCATTTATATAACTACAAAATTACAGTAGTTACTAGAGGTGGTACTAGATCTTGTTATTTAATACTTTAAAGCTTATGGATTAGTGTACCCCCAAATTACTTTTTAAATGTTATTTCAATATAATCAGTTTCCTTAGTGAGCCTTTGTATTTTATTATGCATTTTAAATGTTATTCCAAGACTGGGACGTCCGTAGGCTTTACCAGGTGGGCAAAGAAAACCCTGTTCTAGTGGGAAGGGCAGACAGAAAGCCCATGTCCAGCCCATGTTTTAAGGGAAGAGCAACTCTGCCATAGAGAGCAGCTTTAGCTGTGGGGAGATGGTTCCACTGAAGAACCTGAAGCAGATAAAGTTTAACATGATGGGCCCTCCCTTGGTATACTTGCTAGTAAAAGAAACTCATTATAAGTGTGTTTTTTCTATAATTGTGATTGGAGGCAGATTCAAAGTTTTAATTCAGAATTTAAGGTTGGTCTTGTAGGCTGACCTGATGATGGCAGAAAGAAAGAAGTCTTTCTTATCCTAGCTTGAATTTAAATACTTCTTTTACATTTGTATGGGAAGATTGTTCTCTGAGTATCAAATACCTGCTATTTTAGCTATTGTGCCTTGGGGCAGCCTGGGAGGGACTGGCTAGTTCCTCTTTTCAACTAGGAGAGAGTTGTGGTAGACGGGTAAATTCCTCTGTCCCCGGAGGGTTTGAACACCAGAGAAGTACTGGTCATTCCTTTCTCTCTGTGGTGTAGACAGACTTGAGCAAGTAGTGTGGCCTGTTTTGTATAGAAGGGAACAGACCAGTTCATCAACTAGTGGTTGAGCGAGGACCCTGGTACATGTTAAGTGCTCAGTACGTCTTTGCTGGGTGTACAACCAAAGATTCTGCACCTTGGCTGAGCTGCAAGGCTGTCAAATGAAAGCAACAGTCTAATGATCTTGGTCTAGTATCTTCCTGCTTTATCATTCTCAGTCGTGAGTTCTAGGTAAAGCATTGCTTTGGTCAAGTGTTCTTTCACTGGAGGATGTGGCCTTTGTGTTCCTCTCAGCCTGTGCTGTGAGTGTGCCCATGCCTCTCAGGCAGTTGGGGATACTGCACCCAGACCAAAGGGCAGCAGGTATGGCACCCCTGGCAGAATCAGGAAGAAATGCCATAGGCATGTGTCCCTTTTGTGTAAGGGTAACGTGGGTATTGTGGGGAAGGGGTAACAAGGGGGACCAAAGCAGGAAGAGCCAGGTCAAGGCCACTGCAAATGTTATGTGACAGCCAGATACTTAGGGATCTGCATCAGCTGCCTTGGTGAGATCTAGTAGAAAGTTTGAGAGCTAGAGCATGAGTCTGCTCTCAGAAATGCCACTCATTGTCTGGTGTGGGGGAATGGACCATCTTTGGTGTTTGGTTTGGAGGGAGCATCTTTTCTACAGCAGGAATTCCCCTACCCTTCCTCCTTTCTTCCCTCTGATTTGGAGCGTTCAGCAAACACTGTTCATGTGCCCTCTGTGACAGGCGTTGCTAGACACTACCAAGACAGGCCTCCTACCACTTTGATAGCTTCTAACCCAGTGTGGGCTACAGACGTCCATCAGACCATCACCCACTTGCGTGTCTCTCCACTGCGGGGAGTCCTGAGGACGTGCTCTGAGCAGGGCTGGGAGCATTCGAGACCCAGCGGTTGGTGCTGTGGAGTCTTTGCAGTGCCACAGCCTTAGCTTTACATTTTAGTATGTTACATCCGGAAAGAGGCTGTTCAGAATGAGAGGGCTAGTGGGATACATTGTCACTGCTTTACCGGAATGTTTTTCCTGTCCCCACAGCTCCATCCTAAAAGTTCGCCATACTTTTTAATGCTGTCCTAATACTCTTACTACATCTGCATGACATTGAGCTTTGGGTTCTGTAAAAGATGTTTGGGGGTTCCCTTACTTGAGTCAGAGCAGTGCGTATATATTTTTTTTTCCTGAGACAGAGTCTCACTCTGTCGCCCGGGCTAGAGTGCCGTGGCGTCAGCCTAGCTCACAGCAACCTCCAACTCCTGGGCTCAAGCGATCCTCCTGCCTCAGCCTCCCGAGTAGCTGGGACTACAGGCATGCGCCACCATGGCCGCCTAATTTTTTTTTCTATATATTTTTAATTGTCCAATTAATTTCTTTCTATTTTTAGTAGAGACGGTGTCTCGCTCTTGCTCAGGCTGGTTTCAAACTCCTGAACTTGAACGATCCTCCTGCCTCGGCATCCCAGAGTGCTAGGATTACAGGCGTGAACCACCGCGCCCGGCAATGTGTATGTTTTTAAGTAGCTCTTCCTGCCAGGCAGTGTGGTGTAGTGGGAAGAACCATGGCGTCAGATTATTCATTAGCTGCCTGTGTTACCCTCAACCCCTAGGGAAGGTTTTCCTGTCCCACTTTCTCCCTCCCTGGGGGTGCTGGGTCCCACAGGCAGGTTGTGGGGTTACACAGAGGGCTTGTGAAGAGTACTAGGGACCAAATAAATGCCAGTGTCCTCCCCCTCTCCCCAGACACTGTCACTGTCCACTCTATAAAGCCAGACCCTGCTTAGGGCCTAGGAGCAGAACGTGGCCCTGTCACAGTGAAAGGTCTGGTGCTAAGTCAGTGCCAACCCAAATGTGAAGCATCTCAGGAAAGAAAACTTCCTCGAGAGGAGAAACTGCCTGCCTTCTGTGGCCGGACTTCTAGTTTTTGCACCTGGGAAACGACGCCCTGAAGGACAGTGAGCAGCTGACAGTCTAGTTTCAGGTCTGTTGCCTGAACTGTCCCTGTTCGTGCTCCTGTCACAGACGCTAATTCATTCCACACACATCTGTGTGGCTGCTGTGAGCCTGACACTTTGTTCTGACACATTTTCTCTGCCTTGCTCGTTATCTGGGTCCTGTTCCTTGTTATTCTTAACTGCAGCGGCACTTACAGAACCCTTTCTGGGCCACACAGGCCCTTTGTGGCCTGGCAGGCCTGGAGCGTTGTCTGGCCTTTCCCAGTAGAGGCAGCGGAGTCTGACACAGAATGGCTGTCCTGTGTGCGGTTCACTGGGCGATGAGGCACATCATCCCTGAATGTAACCGTGTGGTTAAAAGGGACATGGGGCAGAGCTTGGTTATGTAAAGCCACCATTCCCATGGCTGTGTTTTGTGTCCCAAGAATCCGGGCTCAGGAACAGCAGGCAACAGTCTTCTAAGCTGTCGGGGAGGATCTTGAGAAGGGTGCTACTTCCCATCCACTCGCAGCTGCTCGTGGGAGGTGTGGGGGCTGTCCTCCTTCCACAGAGGAGAGAGCAGGGTTTCAGGTGCTGCTCCGCTGCTGGGGTTGGGGTAGGGGTCTAAGTGGGTCTGAGTCAGAGGTTAACTGCTCACTTGCCCCCTTATGATTCCTTTCCTTCTAGTCGCCCATGTTCGATGGAAAAGTCCCGCACTGGTACCACTTTTCCTGCTTCTGGAAGGTGGGCCACTCTATCCGGCACCCTGACGTCGAGGTGGATGGGTTCTCTGAGCTGCGGTGGGACGACCAGCAGAAAGTCAAGAAGACCGCGGAAGCTGGAGGAGTGACTGGTGTGTACAAACTAGGGGGGCAGGACATATTTGGCCCCTGACTCCAAGGCTTCCAGGGGAGCCTTTTCTGAGAGGGCAAAGAAAAAGCCCCCCAGCTTACCCTCTCTGTCCCCCACATGTGCAAATCAAGAACGTGGTGCAGATGGTGTTTCAGCAGCACCTCATTGACTCAGCATTGTTAGTTGCATGATGTTTGGTATTTTATTTTTTTTAGTAGAGATGGGGTCTTACTCTTGTTCAGGCTGGTTTCAAACTCTTGACCTTGAGCAGTCCACCCGCCTTGGCCTCCCAGAGAGCTAGGATTACAGGCGTGAGAGTTTTGTAGTTTTGTGTTTTACATTTAGGTTGATAATTGATTTTGAGTTACATTTTGTGGAGGGTGTAAGGTCTGTTTCTACATTCACTTTTTTGCATGTGGATGGCCAGTTGTTCCAGCACTGTTTGTTGAAAAGACTATCTTTTCTCCGTTATTGCCTTTGCTCCTTTGTCAAAGATCAGTGCACTACATTTGTGTAGGTCTATTTCTGGGTTCCCTGTTTGTTCCATTGAGCTACTTATCTGTTCTTTTACTAGTACCACACTGTGTTGATTGCTGTGGCTTCACAGGAAGTCTTTAAGTCAGGTAATATCAGTCCTTCAGCTTTGTTCTCCTTCAGTGTACTGTGTTTTATCTGCTGAGTCTTTTGCCTTTCCGCATAAATTTTTGAACCAGCTTGTCAATGTCCACTAACTTGCTGGGTGCCTTTAAATTTTAAAAAGTCCAATTTCATCACTTTTTTTTTTCCTTTAAAGGCAGGGTCTCGCTCTGTTGCCTAGGCTAGAGTGCAGTGGCACCATCACAGCCCACTGCAGCCTCAAACCTCCTAGGCTCAAGCAGTCCTCTCATCTCAGCCTCTCAAGTAGCTAGAACGACAGGCAAGTGCCACTACCTGGCTAACGTTTTATTTTTTGTAGAGAGGGGTCTTGCCATGTTGTCCAGACTGATCTCAAACTCCTGGCCTCAAATAATCCTCCCACCTCAGGCTCCCAAAGTGCTGGGATTACAGGCGTGAGCCACCCTGCTTGGCCTTCATCACTTTGTGAGGGAAATCTTTTGAAACTGCATTCTCATTTCTCTGCCTTCCTAAATTGACCCAGTTTAACCTATCCCATGATTCTAGGGCATTGATAGGAGCTCAGCCATCCTTCTTCAGGGAGCTGTTTGTGCCTGTGCTGAAGTGTGTTTTCTCTCTGTGCCCATCCTTCTTGCAGCTGTTGGTATGTTTGACTCCAGCTGCTTCTGTTCTGCTGGAAACTGAAAGATCAGTAACACTGCTTAATGTTGTGGATAAAAATAACAGTAAATTTGCCAAGGAGGGGCCAGAGGATGAGTGCGGTGTTTCAGCAGAGTATTAGGGTGTAATATTTTTCTTATTCTGTGGCTGTTTTCCCTTTTATATTCAGGATAGTGGAAGTTGTAGGTTTAGGGATCTGGATATGTTATATCTAGTTATAATTTATGCCTAATTAGAATTTTGCAATGTGAAAAGGCGTAACAATTTTACTGGAAATGTGTCTGTTTTGTGAAACCAGCATAAGCATAAAGTTATGATACAGCGTACTAATTTTCCAGGGATTTTTCATCCAAAGAGCCTAACTTACTATTTTAGACACATGAAAAGTTTAATTCATATCCCAGATCCTGTAATTTATATTGATAACATTGTGAAGTGTCTCCTCAGAAAATATTGATTCGTGTGTATGTGATGATTTTTTTTCTTTCCTGCAGAAATGGGATCCAATCTAGGTATGATTCTCTTTAATACTCAATTACCCCTTTTTTGTCTCAAAATATACATATCATAAACTTTATCTTAACCCTTTTTAAATGTAGAATTCAGTGGCATTAAGTACATTCAATTGTTATGCAACTATCATCTCCATCCATCTCCAGAATTTTTCATCTTCCCAAATTGAAACTCCGTATCCATTAAACCTAACTCCCCAGCCTCTCCTCCTGGCCTCTGGTGACAACTCTAGGTACCTCATCCAGGTAGAATCATACAGTGTTTGTCCTTTGTGTCTGGCTTATTTCATTCAGCATAGTTCTAGGTTCGCCCGTGTTGTAGCATGTGTGTCAGAATTTCTTTCTTTCTAAAGGCATGATAATCATTCATTTTATGTATATACTATATTTTGATTTACCCATTCATATGTCAGTGGACATTTGGGTGGTGTCCACATTTTGTCTATTATGAATAATACTACTTTGAACCTGGGTATACAAATACATGTTAGAGACCCTGCTTTCATTTTGCTGTGTACACGCAGAAGTGAAGTCACTGAATCATATGGTAATTCTATGTTTAATTTTTTGAGGCACCTCCATACTGGTTTCCACAGCAGCTGTACCGTTTTACATTCCCACCAGCAAGATGCAGTTCCGATTTCTCCGCCTTCTTACAAACACATTTATTCACTTATTTATTTATATATTTTTAATAGCCATTTTGTTGTGTGTGAAGTGGTATCTTGTGGGTTGTTTTTTTTTTAATTTTCTTCTTTTTTTTTTTTTTTCTTTTACAGGTAACAATCTTAGAGGTGGATATATCTTGTGGTTTTGATTTGCATTTTCCTAATGATTAATGGCATTGACCTATGTATTACTTTTAAAACTTGATATTTACTCTTTTCATGTGAAAAGTTATAGATTTCCGTCATTATTTTTAAAGAGTACATCGTATTTATTTAGCGAGGACTTGCCAAATTTCATGCACCATTCCAAGCAGTTGACATACATTAATTTCATTGAGTCTTTGCAGTAGTTTTTACAGATGAGGAAACCCAGGCACAGAGAAGTTAGGTAACTGGTCCAAGCAATAGTAAATGCCTGAGCAGGATTCAAATCCAGGCTATATTGCTTTTGAGACCAGAATTTTAGCCTTCTTGTTATATTAGAAATAGAGCTGCTGCAAACATCTTGCATATCCTGGGCCACTTGTCCAGTTATTTCCTTAATTCCAAGAAGTGGAATTACTGCTCAAAGGGATGAACAGTTTTAAGGCCTTCTATGGATGTGCCAAATTGCCTTCAGAAAGGTTGCATCAGTTGCAATATATAGTATCTCCATTTCCTTTCTTTCTTTCCTTTCTTTCTTTCTTTCTTTCTCTTTCTTTCTCCTTCTTTCTTTCCCTCCCTCCCTCCCTCCCTTCCTTCCTTCCTTCCTTTCTCTTTTCTGAGACAGAGTCTCGCTCATTTGCCTGGGCTAGAGTGCCTCGGCATCAGCCTAGCTCACAGCAACCTCAAACTCCTGGGCTCAAGCGATCCTCCTGCCTCAGCCTCCCGAGTAGCTGGGACTACAGGCACAAGCCACCATGCCTGGCTAGTTTTTTCTATTTTTAGTTGTTTGGCTAATTTCTTTCTATTTATAGTAGAGACGGGGTCTCACTCTTGCTCAGGCTGGTCTTGAACTCCTGAGCTCAAGCAGTCCTCCCACCTTGGCCTCCCAGAGTTCTAGGATTACAGGCGTGAGCCACCACGCCCGGCCCATTTCCACACTATTTCTTACTATTGTCATTCTTTTTCATTTCACTCCCAGTGAAGTGGAATT
>VBSM01002153.1:49238056-49252860 GCA_008086735.1 Cheirogaleus medius
CCTCCCAGAGTGCTAGGATTACAGGCGTGAGCCACCGCGCCCGGCCTCTCATAAACTTCTTTCACTCAGCATGTCTGTGAGACTCAGCCAGGTTATCTTGTGTGTCATTAGTTAGTTCCTTCTTATTGCTGAGCAGTAGTCCTCTGAATATATCACAATTTGTTTATCTGTTTTCCTGTTGGCGACTTTTGGGTTGTTCCCAGTTTGGAGCTATTAAAATTACAGCCGCTAGGAATTTTTTGTATTTTATTTTATGATTTTTTTCTATTTATAGTAGAGACGGGGTCTCCCTCTTGCTAAGGCTGGTCTTGAACTCCTGAGTTCAAGCAATCCTCCCGCCTCAGCTTCCCAGAGTGCTAGGATTACAGGCGTGAGCCACCATGCCCTGCCCAGCCTCTAGGAATTTAATTGGCATCTCATCAAATCTGTCCATCAAATTGCAGATAATTGACATCTTAACAAATTGATTCTTCCAGTCCATAAACATGTTACATGTCTTCATTTATTTAGGTCTTTAATTTCAGTAAAGTCTTACCGCTTTCATGTAGAGATCTTGCATGTCTTTTTTTAAGTTTCCCTCAAGTATTTTATGTATTTTAATGCTATTTCAATAGCAGCATGCTTTCTTTTCCCAACAGGTTCATTGCTCATATGTAGAAATTTTTGTAGTTTGTATACTAATCTTGTGTCCCACAAATTTGCTAAATTCACTTAATGGCTCTAGTAGCTTTTTTTAATAGTTTCCTAAGGATAGCTCACATATATAATCATGTCATCTACAAATAGACATGGCTTTACTTGTTCTTTTCCAAACTTATGCCTTTTACTTTTTTCTTTCTTTAATGTACTTAATAGAACCTCCAGTACAACGTGTAATAGAAGTAATAGAAGAAGATAGCCTTGTCTTCTGATCTTAGGGGAGAAACATTCAGCCTGGGAATTTATTTTTATATAACAAAAGAATATAGCTCTTGTCCCAAATTAAATAATTCAACGGTTTCCCACTAATTTTTAATACCTTTACCATGCATTTAATTCTTACATACACTTGTGTCTGATCTGCATCAAGATAGTCCCTTTAATGTAACATTTAACTTTGATAAATAAAAGCATAGTAGAAATTAGAAGGCTGAGTTAGAATTTAGTGTGGTTCCAGGCTTTTAAGGTAAGTACTTAGTAAGTACTTTCCAAAGTGCAGGCGGGGACTCTAGAGGAAATGGAGAGAGGTGGAAGGTCAGACAGCCAAACACTGGCTGACATGGTGCTGTTTCAAAGCCCTTGTCCAAACTTTTTAAACAGGGGGCCAGTTCACTGTCCCTCAGACCATTGGAGAGTGTGCACTGTGGGCCCGGGACGAGTTGGCTGCTAAGCAGGACAGGCAGCGGGGCAAAAACACCCAGCGGGCCGGATTAATGTCCTCGGCGGGCCGTAGTTTGAGGACGCCTGCCCTTGTCTGAGAAAGATCACTTTATTGCCAGTAAAGAAACCTATTAACCAACTATACTTGTTACAAACAGATGGAGATGAGATGGGCCAACTGTAGTCTCCGATCTGGGTGGAAGGGCCCAGGGGAGGTGCAGGAGGAGAGTGGGGGACTTTGTGCAGCTAACGGTGAGGCTGTTGTGGTCAGCATTGCTGTGTGTTTGATTTTTCAGGCAAAGGCCAGGATGGAGGTGGCAGCAAGGCGGAGAAGACGTTGGGAGACTTTGCAGCCGAGTACGCCAAATCCAACAGAAGCACGTGCAAGGGGTGTATGGAGAAGATAGAAAAGGTGAGAGCGTGGAGCTCTAACAGCTAGCTGACCTTCATGAATTGCTTGCAGTAGATGCCATTGGCTGTCTCAAGAGAAAAGAAGAAATAGGGGCTTTAGGGTGCTAGCTCAACACCAGTGGTTGAAAATAAAGTGAGATGTTGGTACGGACCGGAGATGACAGTCACTTTTCTTCCAGACAGGTCTGACGCTAATTACGGTCGATTCAGTACTCGTGTATGTGGCTGCACCTGCTCTTAGGATACCTGGGAGCATTTGGAAAGCATTAACACAGGGGGTCTCTTCTGGATTCAGCAATAGCTGGGGGGAGGCTGTTTGTGTTTTAGGGTAGGATTAAGTTGAAGGAGTGTGTTTTCCCTGGTGTGAGCCTCCAGCTTTCTTCTATTTAATCAGAGGAACTTCATTAACCAGCCTTTTCCACCAATTCTAGTCCCCGAAGGCTGACAGCCAGTCAGATGGACTGGGCGGATAGCTGAGGCACGGGTAGAGGGGGAGGCTTGTGCCCTCCAGCCTTCTTATCCTTCTCTGGTGTGACGTACATGTACTAAATGACTCATTTAAGGCATTGATTGAAGGTTTCTGTCTCTTTGAGGTATTGTACATGAAAGCGAGGTAAGCCCATAGGTGTTAAGAGAGGAAAAACGTGGAATTGCTAGATTTTTTCCACCTACCTTCAACCACTAAAACTTTGAGGCAGAAGTTAAGGTCGAGTGCCAGCAGCTGTGTGCTGTGGGGCAGCTTGGCCTAAACAGACAGCAGCCCCTTGTGCTGAGTCCTCTGGGTCTGGACCTCACAGGCATGGAAGGAACTCTCCTAAGAATGTCAGGCCTGCAGATCGTAAACCTGGGCAGGCTGATGGGACTAGGTTCTTGCCTATGGTTTTATTACCCTTCTTAGGGGGCTTCATATGTGTGAAGAAACTGAAGAGTCCACTGGAGGGTGGGAGTGGCAGAAAGTCCCTGCTGGTGCAAGCGAGCTGCATTGGAGGCCCTCCCAGGTATTGCGCAAGGCTCTGGCTCTGCCCAGTGCACCACACCAGGTGTTCTTGTGCCTGCCCCAGATCAGCAGAAACATCTTCAAGGAAGCCTTACCACTTCCTCACTTGTCCAGGCAGGTGGGTAGCTAGCCATTTGGGATTTAAAGGACACTGAGACTGGAGGGTAACACAATCCTTGGCGGCCTAAGAGAGCCCAAATATCCCAGCAGCCCTTGAGTCTTCCATTTGCTAGGCAGGCCTTGGCTTGGGACCTGTCGCTCCCTTGGTACCACATACAGTTTTTCCTGCAGGGCCAGATGCGCCTGTCCAAGAAGATGCTCGACCCAGAGAAGCCGCAGCTGGGCATGATTGATCGCTGGTACCACCCAAACTGCTTTGTCAAGAAGAGGGAGGAGCTGGGTTTCCGGCCTGAGTACAGTGCCAGCCAGCTCAAGGGCTTCAGCCTCCTCGCTGCAGAGGACAAAGAAGCCCTGAAGAAGCAGCTCCCAGGAGTCAAGAGCGAAGGGTGGGTGGAGCGCCATGGGGTGCTCTTGGGGTTCAGAGAGGTGCTTGGGGGAGGACCAAAGACCCTAAAGTTTCCATATGACTCCTGCATTTCCCTTTGCTGCCTATCCGTAAGCCAGGGGGATGCAGCCTGAGGGACAGCAGCAGCAGAGCCGTGGGAGCAGAGGACAGAGTAGGGAAGGACTGCAGGGGCTCTAGGGACACATTCCTTTAGCCCTCTGCCGTGAGATCTGCTTCCTGGTGGTCTCTTCCCCCTTTCAACATCTGATCTCCATGGACAAGCTGGTTTCACTTTCCCATGACAGCCCTTCACACATGTAAAGACCACCCCTGCCCTGTCTGAGCACTCCCCTTGCCTGAGTCATCCACACATTTCCTCTAATCCCCATGTGATCTGCTGTCACATCCCCTTGACATCCTCATAGACATGTTGGTATCTTCCTGTGTGTCTGGATTTCTAAGAATGGTTCTGGGAGGATCGTGACCATTTTTAGATAGGGGGTAGACAGTGGATAGTAAGTTTCCTGGCTTAGAGTTCAGAATTATTTGGATTTCACATGTTGTTAACATTTAAGATGGGAAGAATTACCTATCTTGGGTCTGTGGCTGTGTCATGTCTTGCCTAGACTTCAGCCTAGAGAACTGCTTGTAAACGAGCACACCAAGGGCCCTGTGTCGGCCTGGTGTGCACCTGCTCATTGGACAGTGACTGTGGGCCGCCATTGAGCAGCCATGCATATGTTATTTCAGTTCATATCACACACATTCGTTGATGTGCACTCAGGCAGCATGTGCGACTCAGCATATGTGGTTCTGGAATGTGCAAAAAAACTAGAGAATCAGACATAGATCCAAAAGTCCCCAGGGGCCAGGTGCAGTGGCACATGCCTGCAATGCCAGCACTCTGGGAGCCTGAGGCAGGAGGATCGCTTGAGCCCAGGAGTTTGAGACCAGCCTGGGCAACATGGCGAGACCCATGTCTATAAAAAATGTAGAAAAAATCCTCAGGGCATTGCGACACATGCTACAGGTGTAGGAATTCATCGGCTTGTGTATGCGCTGTGATAACAACCACAACGTCCTGAGCACGTGGTGCACCAGGCACTGTGCAAGGTGCTGTACTTGAGCTGTTACCTTTGACTGTCACCACAGTTCTGTAAGGAAGATGGTGGTGGTCTCCCTATTTTATGGATAGAGAAAAGTGCAAGGGTTTGAACTCAAGTCTTTGTGACAGCTGAGACTGACTCCTGACCGCTGTGGCTGTCCTGCCCTGTGTTTTAGGAGAGCTAATACCCTCAGTGCTGAGTATTTGCTGAACCAGCTGGGCAGACTGGCTGGCGGTGCTTTGGCTGCCCCTTCTTGTCTGGGCTTTTCGTGGCAGCACTGCCTCACCTCTGCAAATGGCCTCTTGACCTTGGGAGCAGCCCTGTGTTTTAGCCTGAAATGCTCAGCCTCTGGCACTTTGTCTTTCTGCAGTCCCTGCCCCATAGGCTTACCGTTGGCATAGTCCCTGCCAGAACCTTCTAGGCTGTCTCATTTGTGCCAGGAGATGCGTGGGATTTTTGACATCAGATGGGGCCTGAGCCCTGGATCCTGTACTGTGTTGTTCCAAGGCCCCGGAGCAACCACAACCCCTGTCCTTGGCTGGCAGAACTGACATGGATGCAGTCTCCTGCCTTCTCAGTCGCACATGCTGCCTGAGTGCACATCGAGCACCTGAGTGGGGTAGGGAGGTGGCAAGTGTGAGCAGAGCCTGCATAGAGGCATTAAATGACATGAGATACTGTGAAACCCCAAATCATTGGGTGTCAGATTTTTAATGGCCCTGGTTCTTTCTTTTATATCCTGTGTGTTTCAGAAAGAGAAAAGGTGATGAGGTAGATGGAACAGATGAAGTGGCCAAGAAGAAATCTAAAAAAGAAAAAGACAAAGATAGTAAGCTTGAAAAGGCCCTCAAGGTGAGTTCTGGGCTTTTCGTCTCCTTTGGATATTCTGTCTCAGTGCTCTTCTTCATTCTGGGAAGAAAATTCAGGGAGTCATGTCTGTCTTACCAAGACCTTTGAGAATTCCCAAAGTGATAGCTGTCATTAAATAGCATGGCTTTCCCCCCAGATTATTTTCTTCTCTCTTCCCAAAGAAACCATTCTTATTTGGAAGAGAACCCACGTTAGGCTGTAGGTGCCGGATCTGCAGCCAGGCCTAAGCAAGGGCTGAGCACTCTGTTCCCACCCTCCAGCCTCATGCTGGGCTGACAGAGAATCACACTTCAGCCAAATCACTCATCACTGTGTGTCCTGCACTTTTGTAATCACTCGCAAACATCGCAAATTCAGTATTAAATTCAAGGATGCCAAAGATTCTTAGCATAGACAAATGACTTGAAGAGAAAGTTTTTCCACATTTTTTATTATAAATGAAGATCCCATTTTAAAAAGAAATGGAAGGCATAATAGTGACAGGAGAAAACTACCCATTAAATCTATGATCATTGACCATTGTCTGTAACATACATGTAATTGACATCACTGTTGATTACATGTGTGTTGAAGCAAAGTAAAAATTATTAATCAGAAAATGTATGGGAAATTGGAAGAGCAGTCACTTTCTTGAGAACAGGATTTCTATGAGCCATCTGTTTGAGTCTCTGTATGAGTATCCAGTTTTTGCTGGTGGTTTGAGAATTAGAAACAATTTCTGATCTGCTTCCAGTTGCTAAATAAGAATCACAAGTTTAATTCTCATTCAGGTGTGATTATCTTTTTTTTTTTCTTTTTGAGACAGAATCTCACTCTCTTGTCTGGGCTAGAGTGCTGTGGCGTCATCATAGCTCACAGCAACCTCAAACTCCTGGGCTCAAGCCATTCTCCTGCCTCAGCCTCCCAGGTAGCTGGGACTTACAGGCACGCGCCACCATGCCCGGCTAATTTTTTCTATTTTTAGTAGAGACAGGGTCTCGTTCTTGCTCAGGCTGGTCTCAAACTCCTGAGCTCAAGCAGTCCTCCCGCCTCAGCCTCCCAGAGTGCTAGGATTACAGGCGTGAGCCACTGCACTTGGCGAGTGTGATTGTCATATGGTTAAAAAAGGTGTCCGTTTTGCAGCAAATCTGGCCGCAGTCAAACTATAGTGCCACTTTGCATTTGCCATTTAGTGGGTTTGATGTTCTTTCTCCTCATTTTTGTCAGAGACGTAAAGAAAGTCAGAAAATTAAAATGCTCCCTCAACCTCCTCACCCTGGTGCATCTGTTTCTGCTGCTGTTCTTGGTTGTCACATAGGTGACATAGTTCTGCTTCCATTTAACCTGGCACCACTAGACTTTTTCCTCATGCTCTTGTGTCTCCCTAACTGGTGTCCCAGCATGTGCTGTGTGCCACAGGGAGGAACCAGAGAGGGAATGTTATTGAGAGAGCCCTTAAACTTGAAGCTGGGAAACAAGTGCAATTATGTGTGCCTGCAGCTTTGACAGTCATGTTAAAATCCTCTTTTGGTGCCAGTAGCAACCCTGTGGAGTATGGTAGAGCTGGTGTTTTCATCTCCATTCTACAGGTGTGAGGTATAAGGCTGAGATGGTAAATAACTTGCCCATTGTCCTGGAGAGGGAGGACACTCACCCTGGCCTCTAAAATGAGGAGGCTAATGCCTACCTCGGCAAAGTTTATTATTTTGAGAATAAATGAGATGACACATGTAAGTGTCCAACAAAGAGTAGGCACTTAAAGATTGACTATTCCGTTTTCAGAAGAGCTTAAATATAGTCTTGCATGATGCTGAATATAATATACTATTAAGGAAATTGGTGTTTGGGAATCATTCCTACTCCCTCTTATATCGATGGGGAACAACCATACCACACTCCTTAAGATGCTAATAAATGCGGGCCCTGGCCCCAGCCTGGTGCTTCCAGGTGGTTACCTGTGTCT
The DNA here is from genome assembly GCA_008086735.1 of Cheirogaleus medius. Lineage (NCBI taxonomy): Eukaryota > Metazoa > Chordata > Mammalia > Primates > Cheirogaleidae > Cheirogaleus > Cheirogaleus medius. Next base: position 49,245,247 of record VBSM01002153.1, read on the forward strand.
CCTGGAATTGGTTCCTGAAGCCTTGGTGCCCTGGCTGCAGCCTTCCCCGCACTGCCAGGCGGTTTCCTCCCCATCTTCTGCAGTGTTCTCGGAGAGCCCATGCTCCCAATTGAATTTGGCGTCCACAGGAGTGTGGCCGAGTGTTAAATCCTGTGCTGATCAGCCTACCTTTGGAGGGGCAACTCAGCTGGTGCACAAGTATAACTGGAGGTTCAGCAAGACCAGGGCTTTTCCTTCAGTTGCATTTCTTTCTTTGAAAAGAGCTGGTCTCTCAGCTGCTGGATCTTGTCCTTAGGCCCAGAACGACCTGATCTGGAACATCAAGGATGAGCTAAAGAAAGTGTGTTCGACTAATGACCTGAAAGAGCTGCTCATCTTCAACAAGCAGCAAGTGCCTTCCGGGGAGTCGGCGGTGAGCTGCCTTTGTGTTAAGTGGGACACGCGTGTGAGGCCACCCAGTCGTTGTGGAGTGACTGTCCCAATGGAGTGTGGGAGGCCCTCCGGTTGAACACCTGCTGGTATTAACTGCGAAGAGTCAAAATTCGTAGTTGTGTTGCACGGTCATCACCGCCATTGTGGTCACCATTATCCCAGGGCAGTTGGGGCAGAGTGAGAACAGGCCCCGCCAGACATCTACCCTGTGTTAATGCTTGCTCTGGAATTTTGGAGAGGGCTTTGGTAGGCCACATATTTGCCTCATATGTTCATGCCATGTTCTTTGGCCTGGGGCCCTCTCTCTGCTGCCTTCTGCTCAGACTCCCCAAGGGCTGCTGGCCTGTGGAGGGAGTAGAGACCCCTCCTGAGGGCTGGCAGGGCAGTGTCCCACAGGTGTCCACAGCTGGTCCTTCCCTGCCCTCATTCTCTGGAGTTGAGCTTGGCGTATTGCACCTTGCAAGATCTACCCTGGGCTCTCCTTTATTTCTAAATCACTGAGGGTGGGGGAGCTACGGGATCACTTCACTTGGAAATAAGGTCTCTTAAAGTACAAGAATCCATGCTTCATTGTAAACCAACTGCCCGGGGTTGTTCAGAGCCCCAGAGTGAGCCTCTTTCTAGTGAGTGAAGTCTGTGCAAGTTCTTCCATCCTACATTGTAAATGTCCTTTTCTGTAGTCCCTCCTTTCCTCTCTGACATGTTTCTTCCCTGGCTTCAGATCTTGGACCGAGTAGCTGACGGCATAGTGTTCGGTGCTCTCCTTCCCTGCGAGGAATGCTCAGGCCAGCTGGTCTTCAAGAGCGATGCTTATTACTGTACGGGGGACGTCACTGCCTGGACCAAGTGCATGGTCAAGACACAGACACCCAGCCGGAAGGAGTGGGTGACCCCAAAGGTGAGGGATCGGGGGAAGATCTTGGGATCTCTTGGCAAGAAAACCCGGCCCCCCTTCTGGGCTTGTATACACTCCAAGTCCCCAAGATTGCAGTGCCATGTTCCTCAGACTTCTTTACAACTAGGCTGTCCTCATAATCAGAATGTAAAATTATGTTTTTGGTTCTGTATGTTTGCAAACCACACAAATGTAGAACCAAAGCATCTCTAAGTGTATAGGTTTGTCTATTGGGTCTAAAATCCTCTTGTTTGCAAAGACAATGCATTATTTTTTATTTCTATTCATTGCTTTGCGTGTGCCAGGCACTGTTCTAGGCTCGAGGAACATATGGTGAATAAATAGATAGTAATTTCTGTCTATGTGGAATGAGAGTTTTCCTCAAGCACATTTCCTTGCCTTAGTGCTAGAGGAAGAATTGGATCCAGAGTTCACATATCTCCCTAGTATTGTGTGTTCTCCCATTTTAAATGGAGCTACACATGGACTTCTCACAATGCAGCAAACCTCAACTGGGGAGCCTCCTGTGGAGCCGTGCTGGTGGGGTTACAGCAGTGTCTCTGAGGGGCTGGGTGCTGGAAGGACCTCACCTGTGCCCTCAGAGCAGGAGCTGGGGCCTGGTTGCTGGGGGGCTCGGCCACTCACTTGACTGACTCACTGCCTGTGTCTGCTCCTGGGTGTGGAGCCCTTGGAACAGTGGCACACGGTAAGCGCCCAGGAATTGTTCCTTGGGGTGTCCTATCAGCACCACTCACTCCACACCGAGAACTAAACCGCATTTCCTACCAACCCTTGGCTAAGTTGTTTTTGCTTCCTGTTTACTGCCATAATTGCACTCTCCCCTCGCGGTTTTCTCTCCTCGCGGTTTTCTCCCTATGCTTTTACTTGAGTGATCACGCTAATGTCAGTCTGACCATGTCACTTTCCCCACCCTTAAATCTTAAAGTGATTCCTCAATTTTTCTGAGTATGCAAACCTTACAGACCCTTATGTGGTGTTTGTGTTCCTTTTACCATCTTCTGTGGAGAAAATAATAAAATGGCAATTAGCAACGTGAGCTACTTTGTATTGTATGTGTCAGTGGTAGAGCATGTACATACATTTTTAAAGGATATATGCACATGTGGGGCATTTTTCCATCTGGGGATGCTTGCTGCCCATACAGTGATTCTGTTGCCCCTAGACACTTGTCCTCAGAGCCCTCTGTGATGTGGCTCTGTCAGCCTTCTGTGGCCTCTCTTAACTTCCGCCACCCTTCTCACATACCACTCTGCCCACCCCGCCCCAGGCTCTCTGATTCTTTTATTTAGGAGTGCCTAGCAATAGGGAGCTACCTAGGGCTCCTTGCACACCCACCCTGTGTTACTCGGGTGCCTGTGCTTAGGCAGCCCCCTGCTGTTTGGCTCCTGCCAGGCTTAGCAGGTCACTGCTGCCAAGCGACTTCCGGTATTCCCAGTCTCCCATCACCTTAGCACTCCTCTGGTTGAGAACTTAGCTCCTGTGTTAAAGTTCGCCTTCATGTATCTGACTGTCAATCGATACTGAGGTACTTTCTTAAGGGCAGAAATTGTCTTTTTAACCTCACTGTGCTCTGAAGCACATATTAGGTCTCAGTGTATATTGGAAGCTATCTGTAACCTCTTTTTTCCACCTGGCACTCACTGAACACGGGCACAGCTGAGAAGGGCGATTTCTGGGTTGGATTAAGACTTACAAGCATGGGAACTGTGGTCTTTCCCTGAGCTTCATGTATTTGACATTTATTGATTGACCGTTTAAAGCAAGGCCCTTTGTAAATCACCTGGGATGAAGAACACACTATGCTGATGGAAGGATTTGTAGTGAATACTGTAGGTCTCCTCAGCCATTTCCCCCTCTTCTACGTAGGGAAGGAGATTACCCTGAGTTCCTTTCGGGTAATACTCTCTCCCCCAGCGTGTGCAGTCTTGGGGGGCTTTGAGTCATGGGGTGGGCATGTGACCTTAGAGAGGCCTAATGACTCTTGCAGGGGCAAAAGGGGCTGGGGAGGTTGTAGTCACAGATTCCAGCAGTGGGTCCTTGGCCAGATTGTCAACAGATTTAAAAAAGAAAATGAAAATATTTTTCTCCTAAAGCAGCCACAGTGCCAAATCTATTATAAATGTAGAAGTACTAGAAATAAGTACTGTAGTATCCTCTCATTTTTCTATTTTGTGCTATTCTTTATTGTAAGAAGAAAAAAGGTTCTTTAATTTGGATAAGCTAAATTCCCCTTTTGTCTTTGAGGAGGTTCTTTCAAGGGAAAGCTGATTTCTTAACAATGAAAACTATGTTCTTTAGGAATTCCGAGAAATCTCTTACCTCAAGAAATTGAAGGTCAAAAAGCAGAACCGAATATTCCCCCCAGAAACCAGTGCCCCAGTGGCGGCGACACCCCCACCTGCTGCAGCCTCGGCGTCTGCTGCTGTGAACTCCTCTGCTCCAGCAGGTGAGCGCTTGGCCTGGTCTTAGAGCCACTTGCCAGGACTAGTTGCCCGTGTTTGCTGGTATGTGGAGTTGGCGAAGAGGGTATCCTTCTGGGGGTCTCCTACTATGGGCAAGCCCTGCCCTGCACGTGAGGGGCCTCTTCCCTTGCCCTGACGCACCCCTCAGCAAGGCGTAACATGAAGAACGTAAACATCTGAAAAGAACAAATGACTTTCTCATCCTGGGAGGCTAGAAGAGGGGCTCCTGAGAAAGGCCAGGCAGGCAGCCATACCTGGAGTGGCATTCGGGGTCTCCCACCTGACTCTGCACTGCAGAGAGCATCATTCCGGGCCTTGCTCCTGCGTCCACATGGCCCTGCACCCACTAGTATTCCTGAGCCTGGCGCGATGCTTGGGCTCTGTTGTATGCACAGGAAGTTACAGATCAGTATTAGTGAGAAATTCTCCAAGCCGACAAAGACAGTGAGATCGTGTGTGTGTGTGTTGGCAGAAGAGACCTGCTGCTTATTTACTCAGACATGTGATAGTCCAGTGGTGAAGGCCACAGTTTGGTGGGTAGAGGATGAGGGTTCTGTCCCTGAACATGAACCTATTAGTGACCTTGTTCCCATGCCCTGGGTGGGGGCCATTGGTAACTGTGGTGCCTGTGTCATCCCAAGTCCACTCTGCTGCTTGTCACCTGGGTCCAGGTGCACGTATGGTGGGCCAGGTAGGGGGTGGTGTTCCAGCCCCTCCTTTGAGGGTCCTCTCTGCCTTCCCTTCACTTGTAATTCACACACAAACCAACGATTGTGTTTTCAGTTAAACTATCAGTGTCCCTAGTTGTGTGCCCTCACAGGGAGGGCATGGGGGACTTCTCCCTGCAGCACCTCCTGTTCTAGAAAATGTCACCTGCACTGTTCTTATTTTCAGTGAACAGAAGACACATCCCTGTGCAGGCCTTTCCAGCCTGGGTCAGCGCTAGACACCTGAACGCCAGGCTGCTGCTCCGCCTGGAGTCCGTCGGCTCAGCTCGGTGTGATTGTGCTGAGCAGAGCTCTGAGGGACTGTCGTGGACGTGTCTAATATTTAAATGGGGTTAATTAATAAGAACTGCAGTTTCTTTTTAGACAAATGGGAGAAGGACAACAGAATTTGGGAGTTCATGTGACCTCCCCCTCTTCTTCCCATCGTACTGCAGCTTTCCGGCCCCTCATCCATGGTTGCCGTTTTCCTGGTGTGCCCGTGGAGCAGAGAGGCCGGCCCCCGGCTCACAGCCGGCAGAGCTTCGCAGCTCGCCCTCTTTCTGTGTTGAGGAGCGTGTAGGGACAGCGTTCAGGTGGCAGTTTGCTGTCCTAGCCTCTGCTTTCTTGACAGCATATCTGCATAGGCTTTCCCCAGAAACGAGTTGATGAAAGAGGGATGCTGAGGCAGGGACCCTACAGCCTGCCCTGGGTTTTTCCAGGGAGCAGCACCAGAGCTGGCCCTGCTTGATGATTCTGTCCTCCTGTCCAGACAAGCCTTTAGCTAACATGAAGATCCTGACTATGGGGAAGCTCTCCCGGAACAAGGATGAAGTGAAGGCCACGATCGAGAAACTCGGGGGGAAGTTGACGGGGACGGCCAACAAGGCCTCCCTGTGCATCAGTACTAAAAGTGAGTTGAACCCTTTTGTAAAGTGAGGATAGTGCAATTGTCTCTTATGGTTGTATTGAGTTCAGCGAGGAAGTACCTCACACACAGCACTAAAAATGGTATCTCTAATCATCATCATCATTGCTGAGTTCTTCATGAAGGGAAACCAGTAATTGTGCTTCATGTTGCTGCTTTGTAGTGTATATTCACGAGTGTCTGACGTTCCCAACTAAAGACTATAAGCTGTGATAGGTTAAGTATCTTAATCTCAAAATCCAAAATGCTCTAAAATTTGAAATTTTTTGAGTGCCAACATGACACTCAAAGGATATGCTCATTGGAGCATTTCAGATTTTTGGATTAGTGATGCTCAACCAGTAAGTATAATGCAAATATTTCAAAATCAAAAAAAAATTGAAATCTGAAACATTTCTGGCCCCAAGCACCTTGGATAAGGGATGTTGAGCCTGTATTCTCATCCCTTTGAACTATTCCATAAGATGGTCATGGGTTCACTGCCAAAATGAAAGATCATAGTTCAGATATGTTTGGAAATGCAGAGTTAAACAAAGGTAACCCTGAGTGAGAAAATTGGTTTGGGCAGCACTCAACAGACCACTGCAGAGACACAAAGGCAGAAGCTCCTTGCAGGCCTTTGTAGGTTTTTTATGTGTATGACCGTCTCCAAAACCAGAAAAACAATATATAGCATTTCCGATATGCATTTGACTTTAGTGTCTATTCTGTGGGGTGCCTACTAACATCTCATTCTACAGAATGGTTTGGAGAGGGCTGCCCTAACTCTTCGCAGCTCCTTAGAAAAAGGGCAGTGCTGCTGATAAAAGGTGATTGTTATTAACAGAATGGAAAAAGCTCTGAGCATTGGCTTTGGAAGCAAAAGAGAGCTGTGGGTGATGAGGGTTTAGAAGTACACAGTGAATTAACTCTAGTAATTTAAACTCATGGGTCTTTTTTTCTTCTTCTGGTTCGAACAGAGGAGTTGGAAAAGATGAGTAAGAAAATGGAGGAAGTAAAAGAAGCCAACATCCGCGTCGTGTCTGAGGATTTCCTCCAGGATGTCTCCGCCTCCACCAAGAGTCTTCAGGAGTTGTTCTCAGCACACATTTTGTCCCCCTGGGGGGCAGAGGTGAAGGCAGAGCCTGTTGAAGTAGTGGCCCCAAGAGGGAAGTCGGGGGCTGCGCTCTCCAAGAAAAGCAAGGGTGCCGTCAAGGAGGAAGGTGAGGGCTCTGAGCGGTCCCTTCCCTGGCTAGGGAGATCAATGGCCAGGTCCGCCTGCAGGGAGCTTCGGCCTTTGTGTCCCTGCAGTGGTCTGTTGAGTGCTGCCCAAGCCTCTTCTCTCACTCAAGTTTTCACTGGGCACAGAATGACAGGCCTTTGGGGTGGTGGCAGGCAGTGCATAGATGCCATGTTGGCCGATGATGTGAGTGGAAACTACTCATTTGCTTTCCACCTTCCCCTTTTTAATATGTGCTTAATTTATGTTTATATTTTTCTGTGCCCTTCTAAGATATCAACAAATCTGAAAAGAGAATGAAATTAACTCTTAAAGGAGGGGCAGCTGTCGATCCTGATTCTGGTAAGCAAACAGGAACATGAGCAGAATGAATGCCCACAGCACTCGCAGGCATCAGTGCCTTTGCTCTCAGGCCTCCCTCTCGGGCTCCCCTAGTCCTGACAACACATGTCTTTTGTGAGGAACCTCTTGAAGGTGGTATTAGCCAAGCAGATATGAAGCCTCAGCCTACTACCCTTCTCCCTGAGAGTACCAGTCCCTCTAGGGGAGGAAAACTATGGGGGCTTTGCCTCTGGGACAGGTCTGGAACACTCTGCACATGTCCTGGAGAAAGGTGGGAAGGTTTTCAGTGCCACCCTCGGCCTGGTGGATATCGTTAAAGGAACCAACTCCTATTACAAGCTGCAGCTTCTGGAGGACGACAAGGAAAGCAGGTGAGTTTGGGAGACCTCGAGTGCTTACCAGAGATATGGCCTGTCCTGCAGCTGTCAGTGTTGTGCTATCAGCCTCGTGAAACCGAAGTTACTCCCAGTGCCTGAGAGATTAAATCTAATCACAAAGAACAAAAATGTATTATAAGGGCCGGGCTCACGCCTGTAATCCTAGCTCTCAGGGAGGCTGAGGCAGGGGGATCGCTCAAGGTCAGGAGTTCAAAACCAGCCTGAGCAAGAGCG
>VBSM01002153.1:49252960-49267796 GCA_008086735.1 Cheirogaleus medius
AGCAATCCTTCTGCCTCAGCCTCCCGAGTAGCTGGGACTACAGGCATGTGTCATGATGCCTGGCTAATTTTTTCTGTATATATATTTTTAGTTGGCCAATTAATTTCTTTCTATTTTTAGTAGAGATGGGGTCTCGCTTTTGCTCAGTCTGGTCTCGAACTCCTAACCTGAGCGATCTGCCTGCCTTGGCCTCCCAGAGTGCTAGGATTACAGGCATGAGCCACTGCGCCCGGCCCAAACTTACTCTTTAATGTTGTTTCAAACCCTCTAGTTACTAAAGAGGTTTGGGTTTGGTTTTATAAATTTTTTTTTTTTTTTTTTTTTTACATGGTGGTTACAAGCAAGGGCAGATTTTGGATTTGGGTATATTTCTAGGCAGAGCAGTCCTCATGTAGTGAGTTCATCATCCCTCACTACAGCCAGCCCAGAACAGGGTCTGTGCATAAGTAGAAAAGCATGTGGAAGGAACTCAACTAAATTGTAATATTGATTGTGGACATGGGCATTTTGCTGGTGGCTTAGATTTGCTGTTTTTTAGAGTGGAAAGGTAGTGTGGTCTGTTAGGGTCAGAAGAAATTTTCAGCATAGGTCAGGGTAGCTTCCCAAACATTTTCATAGGAAAAAGCCAGGGGAGAATGAATTTATACACCCCTCAGCAAGAGCCCCAAATTTTCCTGGAAGTCTCTAATTTCATGTTAAAAATACATATAAATCTTATATATTGGTTTTTGATATATCTGCATTTATTGTGATATGAAAATTAAATTTTGTATTACTTCTGCTAAGAAAAATGAACCCACCCAAAGCTAAGCAGCACAGCATATGGGATGTGGACCCTTGGTTGAGATGGAAATTGAGAATGATAGCCTGGACCTTTATCTAGGTCTCTAGATTTGAGGAACTATTGCTATCTCCTCCCCCCCATTTGTTACATCTCAGTCTCTGATCTGAGTCAAATTCTTCATTATTTTTAGGGTATATCTTTAAGGGTAGTCTGTCCTTGAACACAGGACTTCCAAGTGATACTTGAAGTATTGCTTGCTGTGTTTGTTTGGGGAGAGGAATGGAGTTGGGGATTTTTTGTTTTTTTCTTTTTTGAGACAGAGTCTCACTCTGTTGCCCAGGCTAGGGTGCAGTGGCGTCATCATAGCTCACTGAGACCTCAAACTCCTGGGCTCAAGCGATCCTCCTGCCTCAACCTCCCGAGTAGCTGGAACTAGAGGCACCGGCCACCACACCCAGTTAATTTTTCTATTTTTGTAGAGATAGGGTCCTGCTCTTACTCAGGCTGATCTCAAACTCCTGGCCTCAAGCAGTCCTCTTGCTTTGGCCTCCTAGAGTGTTTGGATTACAGGCAAGAGCCACCACATCTGGCCTGGAGTTTTTTTGTAAAGGTCTGCAGACTCCCTTGGACACATCTAATTTAGGAGAAAAAAAAAAAAAAAGATCTGCAGACTCCAGGATTCTATAGACTTCCCAAGCTTGGATGCCAGATCTGTGCTTAACCAGTTCATTGGCATTTTTGTCTATTTGCCAGTATGATTTGGAAGGGCATTCTTTAATTAATTTAAATTTCTTATAACCCTTAGTTAAATGAACTATAAAGGCCCCGCTTGTAATAGTGATTTCTTTTGTTCTGTGTTAATCACCGTCATTTTTGGGTGTTTAAAATTCTTCCTCACCCAAATGGAATGGCAGGGAAGGGAACATCCTCCTGAAATGTGACCAGCTGACTCACATGATTGTGTCTGACACCCTCCATCCCCTGTAGGTATTGGATATTCAGGTCCTGGGGCCGTGTAGGCACAGTGATTGGTAGTAACAAACTGGAGCAGATGCCGTCCAAGGAGGATGCCGTTGAGCACTTTATGAAATTATATGAAGAAAAAACTGGAAATGCCTGGCACTCCAAAAATTTCACCAAGTATCCCAAAAAGTTCTACCCTCTGGAGATTGACTATGGCCAGGTAATCACATAATACCCTAACACCATCTGCTTCTAGGGAAAGGAAGGGACACCTTATTCTTTAAAATTCACACTGTGGATCAGATGGCGTCATTACGAATACTGCCAAATGTTCAAAGAATACCAGTCCTTCACAAATTCTTCCCCAAAAATAGAAGAAAACACTTCCCAACTTACTTACATGAGGCCAGTACTACCCTGATACCAAAGCCAAAGACATCACAAGAAAACTTGCAGAATCCTCAAGAAAACACTAACAAGCATGTAAGTTTGGTTCAACTTTAAACAATCAATGTAACATACCATAGGAATAGAATAAAGGACAAAAACCACATGATCATCTCAGTAGATGCAGAAAAAGCATTTAATTAAATCTACACCATGGAGTATGAAATAGAGTTTAGATGAGAACAGTGGTGGCATTTTTGAGACATCAAGGAGGAACAATCTTCCACGTTATTCCTGAAACACAACAGGGTAATTCATGGATTCCAGATAAGGCTTTTTATCTGAACTTATGTTCACCATTGATCATGTGACCTGGTCTGTCATCAGGGTAGAATTACAATAACTTGACATACTCTATCTACTAGGTCACAGTTTTTAGTCTCAAATTATTTCCTAATAATTATCTATATCTGTAGTTTAGGAGTCTCCCTATATATGTTACCAGTCATCTCTTGGTTGAAATTTTTGACTTTTTCTTTGTTTGTTTTGTTTTTCCGGAAAAAAAAAATGCTTGCCTTTTGAAAACTAAGAATCTACCGTGTTCCCCTGAAAATAAGACAGAGTCTTATATTTATTTTTCCTCAAGAGACACCCTAAGGCTTATTTTCAGGGGATGTGTTATTTTCCCCTCAAAGCCTCAGCTTGCAGCACGCACAGGATGGCCGGGACCTGACAGGGGGAGCGGACCTTGTTGGTGGGGCTGCCCGCACCTTTCCAGTCACCTCTGGGATAGTAGCTGTCACGATGGGGCAGATGAGAAGGGCTGCTCGTCGTCTTCACCACTCTGCGACAAAATGCATGGGTTGTGCAGATACGCTGCATAGCCACGCCCATCGCTAGGTCTTATTTTTGGGGTAGGGCTTATATTGCGCAAATGCTTAGAAATCCCGCTAGGGTTTATTTTATGGGTAGGTCTTATTTTCAGGGAAACACGGTATTAATTTTTTAATTGTGGAGAAAAGTACGTATTTATTTTACAAAAGGAGAGACTCATGGATGGGTGGAGATTTTAATTCCAAATCTTTGGAGCCTAGCATATCTCAGAGGGGGAATTATATAATTTATAGAGGTGTCATGAGCTCTCCATAATAAAAGTGGAATTTATCTCTTGTTTCTGTAATGCTGAGGTTGGGACTAGACTTTCAGGACAGACTTGGTCGGACTCAGTAGTGCGCCTGGCTAGGTTAAATATTTATTTTAGGAAATCTTGAGACATACAGAGGCACAACAAATCACTCGGAATCAACCACAGCTAAAGTTATGGTATATGTCTTTTTCAGTCTTCTTTCTTTGTGCATGTACTTTTCCCACCACCATAGAATTGGAATCTTGCCTTATAAAGTTTCTAGTAACCACATTTTAAAAAGCAAGAAACCAATGAAATTCATCTTAGTAATTTATTTAAACCAGTATATCCAGAATATTCTCATTTCACTATCTGATCAAAACTGACAAAATTATTAATGAGAAGTTTTCCCTTTTGTTTTTTTCTATACTAGGTCTTTGTAATCTGGTGTATATTTTGCACTTACAGCACACCTCAATTTGACCAGTGGCTACTGTATTAAACTACACCAATCCAGAGCATCATTTCCTTTTTTTTTTCCTCATTAAACTTTGTTTTAATGGATCTCAAAATTCTAAGACAGATTTTGCTCAAGTTGTTTCCATTAAAAAGTACTGATTTTAACTAATAACTTAAAACTGGCACACAAAAAGAAACAAAAGTGGTCCACCAGAGCATCTTTTCTTAAGGCTGCATTGAATCCCATCCTGTGGGTGGGCCAGAATTCATATTTCTCCAAATAATCCTCCCCCTTAGGCATTTAGATTATTTCCAGGCATTTGCTATAATGATGCTGGTACTCGTATAAATATTTGTGTACCCCTGTGAATATTGCCATTACAGGTAGAGTAGTTATAGGGTCATAACATATCCGTACTTAAATAAGGCTAAATAACACATTGATAATTTGCCCTCCAGTGAAGTTGCATCCATAATATAAAAGAGTGCATTTAAGACTCAGTGTTTCAAAACTGAGTAAATCTACAAAGGTGACAACAGCAGCTGTGAGCACTAACAACACAGATTAGCTCTCTGCAGCTTGGTTCAGCCAGGCAGATTCTACATTCAAAGCCCAACACCAGTTACCTTCACTCCAAATAAATACCAAGCACTGTAGTAGTTGCTAGGGACACTGTGATGGACAGTCCCTGCTCTCATAGCATTAGGTTCTAAATGTGAGAGGAATTAAGGCAGTTTCAATACAGTTTTTTTATTCTCCTTTTTGAGACAGGGTCTTACTCTGTTGTGCAGGCTGGTTCTTGAACTCCTGGCCTCCCAAAGTGCTGGGATTATAGGTGTGAGCCACTGTGCCCAGTCAATACAGTATAATCTTGATAGCTTGGGTGCTCCAGATAGCAGGGGTAAAGTCTCGTGTGTTATCGGTTTATTAGGTAGTGCAGTCCCAGTGGGGCTGGGGGGCTTTTGCAGAGGAGGAGGGAAGGTTAATGCTAGGGTACACGTTAACACTGTCAAGCTGACTGGCAGGAAATGGGACTGGTAGCCTGATCCTTTGGTAGTATAGAAAAGGCTGTATAAACATGGTCTTAGAGCTGGCCCTTGGGTGAGGAAGTGTTAAGAAAAGGGGGGAAGAATTTGTCCATCAGCCTCACGTGTCATTGCTCCAAGGTTCACCTTCACAGCTGCCTACCATTTCCAGGATGGGCATGAGTGGCCACTGGGCAGGTTGCCAGGCTACTCCAGCAATCCCAGGGTGGATCAGCCCATGCAGATGTTGCAGTGTAGATAGGATAAGAATCGGGAGCAGCCAAGAGGACTTGGAGTTGCAAAGGAAATGTCTGACCCATGTGCAAAGTCATATGTGCTGCTCCTGGCCGCTGATACCCAAACATTTTTAACACTCAGCTTTTTTTTTTTTTTTTTGCTGGTGGTACTCCATCTTGTGTCTTCTGTCCCCAGCCCAGCCACTCAGACATCACCACCACTTTGCTTGGGTTATTGAATTGGGTCTCTTACTAATGTTCTTTTTTCCCTGGAGGATGAAGAGGCAGTGAAGAAGCTGACAGTAAACCCAGGCACCAAGTCCAAGCTCCCCAAGCCAGTTCAGGAGCTCATTAAGATGATCTTTGATGTGGAAAGTATGAAGAAAGCCATGGTGGAATATGAGGTTATTGCACTTTATTATTTTATCTGTGAGCATTTGCTGAGGACGATGATCTGTGTACTGAGCTCGTGAAGAGCTCTCCGGCTGCTCTCGTTTTCTTGTTTCTCTCTTTCAGAAACAGAAAATGTTGGCTGTCAGCTTCTTGTCATTGTCCTTTAGTCTTAGATCATATGAGTGCTGAGGCCTGGAGTGCTTGTTCTCTTGCAAAGGGCCATTTGATTTACTGTGAAATGTGTGGTGTGTTGTTGTAGAGCTGTCTCCTGGTCCACTGTCCCTGTGTACTTCTCTCCTTTTTGTTGCCATGATAGGGAGTATAGTCATGGTTCTTATGTGGCCCAACCAAACCAGCCAACTGGAGTTGTCATGGGAAATGCAAGACTTAGCCCACTTACAGAAAAAGAAAACCACTGTAACTAGCACTGTCAGAAGGGGCAGAGAGCTGCTGGCACTTGCTTCATTAGATAAAATTCATACCAGCTATTTTTAAGAAAAGGTCGGGAGTGGGGTGAGGGTGATGATTGTTGATGAGTCATGTGCCTGCCCAGGATAGAAATGGCAGGGACTGGAAGCAGAGGCCAGGCGTGTGCTGTCTGTTCTCCATCTTGTCTCTGCTCTTCCCCTGGGAGGTGAGTGCATCAGAGCTCTTTATTGCTGGCCGTGGGGGCCTTCAGAGCAGTGATGGTCCAAGTACTACTGCTACCAGGACAGCAGTCACAGTCTCTGTCCTCTTCCTCATCTGGTGAACCCGGAAGCTTTAGGCTGCTCTGAAAACAAGCAGCTGTGGTACACTGGTTATTCCCTTTGTCCTGGGAACCCAGAAGATGAGAGTCTCAGATCCACCCTAAGCATTCCACCCCTTATCCATGGGGTTGCCCCCTTCATACTCATGTCCTGCGTCTACCCATGTCCTTCCTCCTAGAGTCTACTGGCTCGCCTTGGAACCAGGACAAGAGGTCTAGCCGGGGCTGTAGAAACCACCAGCAGCCTTTTCCTCCCCAACCCCGTAGACTTCTGTTTGGGAGGTCCACTAGTTTGAACAACTTGTGGGTGGGCTCACCCAGAATGAGGGCGGGTAGCGGTAGAGAGGTACTGGGATAAGGGAAGGAGAAGAGAGAGAGTCTCTGTTTCATTAATGTTTTGTGTCCTGCATATCATTTCCAGCCTCATACTCTGATTATCTACGATTCACAGACATTCTCAACTATTCTCAGTTACAAGTCCTTTCCTGTGAAATGACATCTTTATGTTGTTTTTCACTCAGAGAAGTAACTAGTTTAGCAGGAAGAAAAGAGCCAGGGGCCCTGCTGCTGAAACAGGCTGGAAGGCGGCCAGGTGGAAGTGTGTGGAAAGCAGGGCGCACACTCCTGGCCACGTGGGATGACCCTGAGAGCTTTGCCACAGCACCAGGGGGCCCTGGCTCTCCCTGTGAGGGGGGCGCACTCCTAGTCCAGAGGGGAATGGGGTCTGGGTGCTCAGGCCACATGGGGTGAGGGGTCCAGGCTCTAGCTCTAGACACCTCTCTCTTGCTGCCAATGTGGTTTGAGGGTCCCTGACCCTGAGGCTTCTCTCCGCTTGTCACTTTCTCCCTAAACTGGGCTGCTGTGGAGCCACTGCTCCCAGCCCACCGTCCAGTGCCGTGCGGGGTTTTTCTGGGAGTGAGGGCGTCTTGTGTTGGTGGAGCCCATCTCATGTTCTTAGAGCTTGTGCATACATTTTGAGGGGTGTAGGGTTCAGGTAACTAGGTCTTTCTTTTTAAAAAAAAAAAACACCAGAGTTCTGCTCTTAGTCTCGTCACACTGCCCTTGATCAGAACATCTTTTGGGCTTTTCTCACTCCCTGGCCATCTTGGTGGCTGGTCTTGGTTCGGGGCCGTCCCGCACCTAAGGCAGGAAGATGGTGGCCGCAAAGAAGACGAAAAAGTCATTGGAGTTGATCAACTCAAGGCTCCAACTCATTATGAAAAGTGGAAAGTATGTGCTGGGGTACAAGCAGACTCTGAAGATGATCAGACAAGGCAAAGCGAAATTGTTCATCCTCGCCAACAACTGCCCGGCTTTGAGGAAATCTGAAATAGAATACTATGCCATGTTAGCCAAAACTGGTGTCCATCACTACAGTGGCAATAATATTGAATTGGGCACAGCATGTGGAAAATACTACAGAGTATGCACACTGGCTATCACTGATCCAGGTGACTCTGATATCATTAGAAGCATGCCAGAACAGACTGGTGAAAAGTAAATTGTGCAGATATTTTCTTTAATAAAACACAGTGCCTGTGATATTAAAAAAAAGAACATCTTTTGGAATTCCTTCTTTAGAATTGTTTTCAGAGCCAATTGATAATCCATACTGAAGTCACTCTGCTGTTACCTTGTTCTTGGCTCAAAATAGGTTATCCACCTTCTTCCCCAGATGTAGCCCCAGCTGTTTAACTCTTGCCAGAGATCAGATTCAGATCTTCCCTCGGGATGGAGTTTCCAGCATTGCGGGTGCGGGGTGGTGCGCGTGCCAAGGCTTGTGGATGTTGGTAGAACCTGTCGTGCTGGCTCCTGATTGGTGCCTGATGGAGTTGTTATCCCTTTTCATATCCTCTTATTTAATTTTATCACCATAGCAGTTCCATTTCTAGAATTCTTGTTCAGCTCCATCTTTGTTCCAGGCACGGCAGGAAGTGCTGGACAGGCAAAGATGGGAAGGGCCCCCGGGAGCTCAGAAGGATCTATTGGGAAAGCTCCAGAGACAGTTGTCTTGGGATAGAGTGTGGGTCACATGGTACACAGGTGTTTCCACCGGGGAGTCCAGAGAGCAGCACAGGCAGGCTCACTCACAGAAGGAAGTGGGTGCCCTTTAAGGAAGGTAGCCCCATTTTGCAAATGGAAAGCCACGCTGAGAGTGATGCCTCGCCAGCTAACTGGTGGCACGGCCTCTCTTGATGGTAGTTCCAAAGGTGTTATGCACAATAGCAATATTGTTCAAACAAATGCTTAGCTTTCTGGGGTGACAGGTTTGAAAGGGACAGCATTGATTTCAATATAAGTATGTAAGTTCAGGACTGTGTCCTCATAATGTTAACCACTTGAAAATTCGTGGTTCTTGTTTTCCAACTGGGAACTCAAAGAGGGGTGCACTTATCGAGTTGACTCTGGGACCCCAAGGAGGGATCCGGGGGTGGGGGGTGGTGCTGAGATGGGGAGCCATGACTGATGGGCCCTCATCCTCACTTTGAAATTGGATGGGAATTATCCTGTACCTTCTTCCAGAAGTGCAGAGCTATTTGAAACTAAGCCTAGGGACGAGGAGCTATGGTTGGCTAATTGCAGCCATAAATAAAGTGAGTGAGAATCTTCTTCCAGGCAGACTCCATTCTTTGTGGGGAGAGTGAGGCTACAAAGTCTGGATTTGGGTCATGGGGTCAGGGGTCTCCTCAGGAAAACTGGGCAAGCTTATGACGGCTTCCTCTGGGGCCCTGAGGTCAGGTGAGGATTGCTTGGCCCAGGTCACCTGTCATTGTGCTGCACAGTGCCCACCTTTCAAAGGGGAAACCCCCTGTCTCCTCAGATCGACCTTCAGAAGATGCCCTTGGGGAAGCTGAGCAAGAGGCAGATCCAGGCCGCGTACTCCATCCTCAGTGAGGTCCAGCAGGTAAGCAGGGGGCTGTCCAGGGGCCTGTCTTGGGTCGCCCTCCTCACCTGGCTGACTTCTTACCTAGGGGGCACTCAAGGTTAATGAACCAGAAGTACTGAACCACTCTTCATGGGGATTTAGGTTTTTCCAATTCAACAAATGTGACTAGTGCCTTCTGCTTGCAAAAGATCATCACGAAACAAATAAATAGAAGTGTTTTCAGTTACCAGATATGGAGTAAACTCCTTATATACTTGATGAAGAACTTGGTTAACTTCTCTCTCTCTCTTACTTTTTTTGTGATGGGGGGGAGATAGAGTCTTATTCTATTGCCCAGGCTAGAGTACAGTGACATCATCATAGCTCACTGCAACCTTAAACTCCTGGGCTCATGTGATCCTGCTGCCTTAGCCTCCCAAGTAGCTGGGACTACAGGTGTGTGCCATGACACCTGGCTAATTTTTCTAATTTTAGTAGAGATGGGCTCTCACTTTTGTTCAGGCTGGTCCTGAACTCCTGAGCTCAAGCGATCCTCCTACATTGTCCTCCCAGAGTGCTAGGATTATAGGCCTGAGTCACCACACCTGGTCTACCGTGTCCCTTAAAACTACAGTCATCTCTTGGTATATGCAGAGGACTGGTTCCAAGACTCCCCGTGGATACCAAACTTTACACATGCTCGAGCCCCTCAGCTGGCCATGCGAAACCCATGGCTACAAAGTCAGCACCCTGTATCCCCCAGTCTCAAATCCCGAGAATTCTGTATTTTCAATCTGCTTTCAGTTGAATCTGCAGATACAAAAGGCTGGCTATTTTTATTGAAAAAAATCTGTGTATAAATGGACCCACTTCAAACTCATGTTGTTCAAGGGTCAACTATATTGGGATTTTATTTTATCTGTCTTTAAGACACACAGTTACTGGGAAACCATCAAATAGAAAACTCTTTTTCTTAGTTTATTCATGTTCATTCAGCCTTTTTTGACCATATTTCAAGGTCTCCTAGCCTGAGAGCCTTTAAGCTATATTCTGGAGGGGCTGGATGGTCCCATTTGTATTTGGGGGTGGGGTACAGGATTTACTCTGAAAGAAGAAAAGCACACAAGAAGCAGAAGTGGGCCCAGGAACCAGACTTTCTGACTGGTGCTGAATAAGAGGCCCCAGAGTTACTAAATCCGGCTATAGCTGGTTCTGAGCTGTGACTTCTTTCCTTGTTCCCACTGGCTGAGAACTTCCAAGGTTTTCCTCAGTCTAAGTTCTTCCTCTTCCAGAATCCCCTGGTGGAAGGGCTGGGGTACCATCTCTCCCCATTGCACAGAGCCAGCTGCTGCACGGTAGAAGTCTTACCACTCGGTGAATCCATGTCACAGCGAGAAGCAGGGTTGGGGCTCTGGGCCTGCAGGGTGCTACTTCATTGCCCCTTGCCCTCCTGCAGTCACCAAGGCTGTCTACATGGTGTCCCAGTGCTCAGGCTCTTCTACCTCCTTGTGCATTTATATAGCACCCTCTGCAAAATGGAGGACTTAGCGACACTGGCAGTAGGGGTTGCTTAGCCTTTCTTTGCCTGGATGCCCCTGGACCTCCAGGTGCAGTAAAAACTAACTCCCCCCCTCGAAGATGAGGGTCAGTGGATGAAGGAAGCCTGGCTGAGTTTTATAGCAATGGTCAGCCCCGCCAACATTTTATTATGAAAGTTTTTCAATCGTACAAAGTGAAAGAATTTTACAGCAATAGCCATGAGCCCACCACCCATATTTTACGATGACTATTTTGCATAGTGATAGGGAGTTTTATTTATCTGTAACTACACAGTTCTTTGTACAAATGAAATTTCATATGAGATGCCCATCATGTGTTGAGCTGTGCTGTTGGAGGATGGGGGTCCTGCCCCTGTTTGGTGGTGTAACATCAACAGGAAGGTAGTCTTCTTGTTGTTTCCTGCTTGTCCCGGCACATGTATACAGCAGGCTACCTCTGGACTTGGCTGTGGCACCCACCTTCTAGAAGAAAAAGCTTGGCCAAGTGTAGGGTGCTCAGAGCTGCTGCCTCAGTCTTGTGTTCCTTCTACCCCTTCTTCTCCAGGCAGTGTCCCAGGGCAGCAGTGAGTCCCAGATCCTGGATCTTTCCAATCGCTTCTACACCCTGATCCCCCACGACTTCGGGATGAAGAAACCTCCGCTCCTGAACAACGCAGACAGCGTACAGGTAGCACCGAGGTTTTTGAAGGGAGCCACAAGTCTGCAGGGCTGTGGTGTTACCTCCTTGCCACTATCCCTCTACATCATGATCCTGGGGACTGAGCCGGTGCTCACAAGGCCACCTCCATGCCTTGTTTTGAAGTGGGGTTTCTGCCCACGTTGGTGGAGGCAGAACTGTTTTCCTATCTCTGTTCTACCAAGTCAGCTGGGGAAAGAGCCATCGAAGAGGGAGATCTTCCTCATAATAGCATTTTCTTCCCCATTTTCCCTCCCAGCCTCATAAGGGAGCCAGGAGAGCTGGCTCGGGAACGGTTTATTTGTAGTGTCTTCAGTACAGGTTCCTGGCTGTCTGTGTGAGAGAGGAAAGGCGGTCACCTCTTACCTCTACCTCCCCAGACAGCGATGCCTCATTAGTATTCCAGGAAATCCTTATGAATGTCCACTGTGTGCAGCAGATGACAGGGTATTCCAGTCTGGGGGCAGAGTCTCCTTTAATTATACTGGACGGATCTGCATGTAGCATTTCTTTGCCAAAACTGGGTGAGTCTGTCTCCCTCACTGTGGTAGTTAACTCAGGGGCTTCCTTTGCTCCTCTAGGCTAAGGTGGAAATGCTGGACAACCTGCTGGACATCGAGGTGGCCTACAGTCTGCTCCGGGGTGGGTCTGATGACAGCAGCAAGGACCCCATTGATGTCAACTACGAGAAGCTCAAAACTGACATTAAGGTAACAGGCTGGCCCTTCCTCCAGTATCTTAACCACGCATCCCAAGAGCAGTGGTCCCAAGCTTGAATGTTTGTCTGCATCTCCTGCAGAGTGTTAGAACACAGATCGCTGGGGCCCGAGAATTTGCCTAACAAGTGTCTGGATGTTGCTGCTGATGGTCCTTTGAGAACCTCTGGAAATTTCACCTGTACATAATGCACTTTGTTTTCAAGGCAGGCTTCCAAGCCAGTACCTTGGCTTGGTGTAGATACTGACTTTTGAGGGGTCTTACCAAAAGTTCCCTTTTTTCCCCCTTTAATTTAGAGAGGAGCTCTAATTTTGGAGACTCTTGTGGGGTGAATGTTTAGAAGGCTCATTATTGGTGTCCATTTCAGAAGTGGAAATGCTTGGTGGCAGCTGTAATGAAAGTACAATGCTTGCGTTAGTTTTTCTCTGGAGTTGAAGTGACTGTGTTGGCGCACACACAGTCCCTGAACTTGAGTGTGTTGGACACTCAGGTGAAATCCCCCCACCTAGGCCAACCAGTGGGCGGATGTTTGCCTTAGCTCCTATGTTGCCCTGCCCTTGAGCCTGTTTTCATTACCCCTGCTTGCTTCCCTGCAAGTATTGCAAGGGTTGAAGTGCAGTAGTGTCTGTTGAGCCTGGTACTATGTGTATACATCACAAAAGAGTCTTTGCTCCTTGCCTGGGGCAAAGCCTAGATGTGTGGGTCCAAGCAGGATAAGACACCTAATGTCACTTGTTTGCCTCTGGGACACCTTGATGGGAAAGGTGTGGGTGTGGTTCTTTGTAAAGGGATTCTTTTTCTCTTGGTTTACAATTCTGAAGACCTTTAAGAGGCAATGAGGTTAACCAGAATTCCTAGATTTTCTAAACTTTAGATGAGAATGTGAAAATATAAGAGAACACACATAACTACCTCTGTAATACATACGGGTTTATTTAGCATAGATTATATTAACTATTAATATCTGATAGTTGTTTGTTGAATGTGTGTTCTGAGCCAGCCAGGATATGTGTGACCCTGAGGATCCAAAAGAGACCGAGCATTTGTCTCTGTCCTCAAAATCCCAACAGTTGATCCTTGCCACTTTCAATTGCAAGTCTTGGCTGGCTGACATCTTCTGGCCCATTGTATTTTGTTTTGTTTTGAGACAGAGTCTCACTCTGTTGCCTGGGCTAGAGTGCCGTGGCATCAGCCTAGCTCACAGCAACCTCAAACTCCTGGGCTCAAGTAATCCTCCTGCCCCAGCCTCCCGAGTAGCTGGGACTACAGGCATGTGCCACCATGCCTGGCTAATTTTTTCTATATATTTTTTTAGTCGGCCAATTAATTTCTTTCTGTTTATAGTAGAGACTGGGTCTCGCTCTTGCTCAAGCTGGTTCTGAACTCCTGAGCTTGAGTGATCCACCCACCTCGTCCTCCCAGAGTGATAGAATTACAGGCGTGAGCCACCACGCCCGGCCTGGCCCATTGTGTTTTAACTCAGACGAGCTGGACTCCAGAGCCTGTTCCTTGTTCACTGACAGTGAGCTCCATGTTCTAGCTTTGCTGATAGCCCAAAGCATAGAAGTTTAAGACAGAAGGGTACCCTGAAATCCTTTAGCCACCCGAGTAGATGAAGAGGCAGGTGCCCAGGGAATTGGAACCACTGTCCCAGGGTCTGCCAGCCAATGGGCCTGGGACCCAAGCTCTCAGTCCTGCCCGGGCTTCCATCGAGGAGTGTGGTATTGATCTGTGCATCAGCTGAGCCTATGTGGTGGTCTTCCTGCCTCCGTGGGGCTCACCTGGGGTCTCCCTTGCTCTAATCTCAAGATGCCTTTTATCTAGGTGGTTGACAAAGATTCTGAAGAAGCTGAGGTCATCAGGAAGTATGTTAAGAACACTCATGCCACCACGCACAATGCGTATGACTTGGAAGTTGTCGGTGTAAGAATCCCTTCTCCCCCACCCTCTTCGGTGTCCTGCCAGCTTTCCTCTGCCCACTCCTCCAACCTGGGCCTGGGTAGGAAAGAACAGTTAATTTTAAATACGTAGAAAAGGTGACTCATTTGTTGAGCAGAAAAATTAATAATCTCATGGTAGTTTGGGGGTGGCTTTTTATTCTGTTTTAGAGGACATTTGGTGTCCCCATACCTGGTTTTGTTTGTTTGTTTGGGGTTTGGGGTTTTTTGTTTTGTTTTATTTTGTTTTATTTTTTGAGACAGAGTCTCACTCTGTTGCCGAGGCTGGAGTGCAGTGGCATCATCATAACTCACTGCAACCTCCAACTCCTAGGATAGAGGGACCCTCTTGCCCCAGCCTCCCAAGTAAGTTGGGACTACAGGTGTGGGCCACCACACCTGGCTGCTTTTTTCTATTTTTTGTAGAGATGGAGTCTTGCTGTTGCTTAGGCTGGTCTCGAACTCCTGAGCTCAAGCAGTCCTCCCGCCTCGGCCTCCCAGAGTGCTAGGATTACAGGCACGCACCACTGCTCCCAGCCCAAACCTGGTGTTAGAATCAGAAAATATGATTATCAGAAGTCAGAGATAAAGTTCCGCTTTATCTACTGCACAGTAGTATTAATTGTAATAGCTGGTCTGTGCTGGGTGGGACTTCAACAAGTCAGGGGACTCTTATCCCAACCCAGTGGAAAATATCTTCCATACTGCAGCAGACCTTAAGTTTTCTAGCTTTAGGGACAGCTGGTCCGTTCATCTATATTCACTCTGATCTCAGCCAACCAGAGTAACAAATGGCTTGCTTTTGTGCCTCCACTTTGTCTAATACCCCAACCAGATCTTTAAGGTAGAGCGTGAAGGGGAGAACCAGCGCTACAAACCCTTCAAGCAGCTTCACAACCGAAGACTGCTGTGGCACGGGTCCAGGACCACCAATTTTGCTGGGATCCTGTCCCAGGGTC
>VBSM01002153.1:49267896-49285843 GCA_008086735.1 Cheirogaleus medius
TAAAGGGATCTATTTTGCCGACATGGTCTCCAAGAGTGCCAACTACTGCCATACATCTCAGGGAGACCCAATAGGTTTGATCCTGTTGGGAGAAGTTGCCCTTGGAAACATGTGAGTACACCTGGCTCTGGGACTGGTGGCACAGTGGGAACAGATAGAGTGGGCTGTAGGTAGGAGAATGCCCCTTGGCTGGGAGATGACCATGGAAATTCCCCTCCATGGTTGGTGGATCCCCCCCGCCCCCCCCCAGTTACGACTTTTAGCTTGTAAGTAATAGAAACGAATTCAAGTTAAGGAAATAAGGAAGAGATAGAGGGAGGCCCCCCAAAGTGCAAGCACAGGAATACAGCCAGGCCTCAAGCTGGCAGTGCCTATTCCCACTGTGGACTGGGAAGCAGAGAGTCAGTTGCACAAAGGATGGTCACTCCATGGCTTCCTCCTCCCCTTGCCAATGTTTAGGTTTTCTGAGCCCATCCCAGATGGAACTGGAATCTTAATCCCAGTTCCACATTCTCCACAAAGAAAATCTGATTAATCTAGCTTGGTTCAGGCATCCATCCTGGTCCTGTGAACTATAACCAAAAGCACAGGGTCATGTAATAGGCCAGCGGTCTGTGGAATGTGGGCAGAAACCCAGAGTGGCCGACCCACAGCTCCAAACATTTCCTTGAATATAGCCCCATAGAAGTGATCGTTGGGAACAAAGTATGTTCAGAAAGAACCACAGCTTCAGGTTCTGGAGGAGGGCCAGAAACTTGGGGGGGAGCTCCAGGCAGTGAAGATGGATTGGCTGCTGTGGGCTTTGATCTCATCTCTGTATCTGACCTTGCTCTGCCAATCAAATTGCTGGTTTTGGGAACCCAGTGTCCTTGGAGGCCTCTTCTGAGACTGCCCTCTCTTGAACAGGTGTGAACTGAAGCATGCTTCACACATCAGCAAGTTACCCAAGGGCAAGCACAGTGTGAAAGGTAACATGCTCCCAGAGCTACTGTTGCAGCCCCAGCACCCTGGACAGCATGGAGGGAGGGAGATTCTCCTTTTCAGAAGGCTGTCTTCTTGTGGCTGGTTGTTGAACAGCTAAAACTTAATTTTTAAAAAGTTTCACTCAGGCCGGGCACGGTGGCTCACGCCTGTAATCCTTAGCTCTCTGGGAGGCCGAGGCGGGTGGATCGCTCAAGGTCAGGAGTTCGAAACCAGCCTGAGCAAGAGCGAGACCCCGTCTCTACTATAAATAGAGAGCAATTAATTGGCCAACTAAAAATACATAGAAAAAATTAGCCGGGCATGGTGGCGCATGCCTGTAGTCCCAGCTACTCGGGAGGCTGAGACAGGAGGATTGCTCGAGCCCAGGAGTTTGAGGTTGCTGTGAGCAAGGCTGACGCCACGGCACTCACTCTAGCCCGGGCAACAGAGTGAGACTCTGTCTCAAAAAAAAAAAAAGTTTCGCTGTGTGGCTGCAGCTAGGATCACAGATGCCGTAGGAGACTCTTGGTGTGGGCACCAGTAACCAGGTGCACTGGCTTTGAGTTTTATGTAACTATCTTAGCTACAGCAGTGAGGGGGCCTGTCATGACACAGTGGTACTTGGAGCATCTTTCGTTGCTAGAATTTGCAATATATGATGATTTAGGGCCTTCAACTGCCTGGTTGAAGTGACTGCTTTGGGATTCTGTTCAGAAATGTTATCCCGTAGGAGGCTGCTACCATTCTTATTAAAATCAGTTAAGGTTGATGCCTTGGGAACCTTGATTTATAGCCTAAAGTTTTATATCTGAAGAAGGATAGGGTATGGGATTTGTATGTCTTTAAAATGAACGCATAGACCCAACATAAAATAGACCTCATTGTTCTAGAACATTTTCGACATCTGTCTCCATGGTTCATTTCACTTGTGCCTTTTGTAGGTTTGGGCAAAACTACCCCTGACCCTTCAGCTAGTATTACTCTGGATGGTGTAGAGGTTCCTCTTGGGACTGGGATCTCGTCTGGTGTTAACGACACGTGTCTACTGTATAACGAGTATCCTTTCATGACTATTTTGTGTGAACACGAAGGAATGTTCTGGAGGTACAAAGTCGCTTGTATGCAGTCAGGTTACCTGGGACAGACAGTGATTAGAGACTGTCGTAGTATGTCTCATGGTGACTGTTTCCTGTACAGAGTGAGAGGTCTGAGTGCTCACCTGTATAAGCCTGGCTTCCAGAGCATGAGCCTTCCCCTGATTTCCAGAAGATTCTCTCTTCTCCTTTATCTGCCTGAGGGGCACCAGGCCAGCCCCACGAAGAAAGCCCTAAGAGCAGCTTTCAGGCTGGCACTAAAATCCTCCAGCCGGGGCGGCGGGGGACACGTGCTCTGTGTTGTACTCCGTTGGCTCCTTGACAAGCTCCCCCCCAGGTACATCGTCTACGATATTGCTCAGGTAAATCTGAAGTATCTGCTGAAACTGAAATTCAACTTTAAGACGTCCCTGTGGTGAACTGTGAGATGCGGCTGAGACTCGGTTGTCGGGTGACTCCGGTATGAATTCGCCTGACGAGCTCACAGGCCAGCGCTCGGGCGGAAGCCTCGGCTAAGTTGCGGATGGGTAGTACCTTCCCTAAATCTCCTTAGAGGATTTTACATGAACGCGTTAAAAGATTTTTCCGAACTTTTCAAATCCCTTGTTTTGTGTTATGTTTGGGGGACGGGGTCGTTTCAGGGTTTTTTGCTTCTTGCTAGGCACAACTGACAGGAGGGAAAAGATGGGGAGAGATTCTGTTTGTGTGGACTAGTCCCGTGGAACAGACCGCGCCAGCGTTAGAACGTCCACCCTACTGGTTTGCCCAGGAAGGGAAAAAATACACTTCCACCCTTTTTTCTAAGTGTTTACCTTTAGTTTTGATTTTGGAGAAATGTTAAGCATTTATTTTGAGGTAAAAATAAAAACTAATTTCATACTATTTAGATTTTCTTTTTTTATCTTGCACTTACTGTCCCCTTTTGAACTTTTTTTGTTTGTGGTGAGGGGTGTGGGAAGACCAAAGGAAGGAACATTAACAATTTCTCAGAAATAAAAAGAGCTTTCATTTTCTAGAGCAACTTGAACATGGATGCTCTTGGAAAATGTAGTAGAGTCGATTAAAAGTTGCATTTGGAATTCTTGACTTTCTTGTGAGCAATTTTGTCTTCCAAATTAATATTGTCTATACCACAGATATACCTAGCCAAGGGCTAATGGTAATTCTCAATTAAAATGCAAATGGCTTCTGTATGTGTGTGTTTTGTGTTTGGTCCCATTCTTACTACGGATATGTTAATCTTCACAGTGCAAGGCCCACAGAGGCTTCCAAGAGATTGTTTCTACCTGTATCTATGAAACCACAGAGGGTGCCAGGCAGCAAATGTGGCACTGCCCAGTGGGGATGCCCCATCTGAGTGGCAGAAAACCAAGCACCAAGCATAGGAAGGCACTTATATTTTTTTTTTCAGCTTATCGGATCCATGGTGGAGATAAACTCATACTATTCTCTTTTATGGAAGACTACTTTACGTATACTACATTGCCTCATACAACTACCCTATATTTGTGAATTATACCTAAATGTTTACATTTAAATTCTCTGAAGGCCAGGACTAGTGTCTTAATGTCACTTCTGACCTTTTATAGGAGGGGAATGGGAAGTATGGGCCAGAAGGTGGAGTCGCAGGCAAGAAAAGGCAGCTGAGGCTGCAGAGAATCCTACTGGGGTTGGTGGGAGGTGTCTAGAAACTGTTCCCAGCAGAGCAGGGGGGGAAACAAGCAAAGTCAGCTGATATCTCAAACCCACAAGTTATGCTGGTGTTTTTGTGCTGAAGGAAACGAAGGACACACTTCAGGCTGGGAGGAGTGGTTCACACCTGTAATCCCAGCACTTTGGGAGGCCAGGAGTTCGACACTAGCCTGGGCAACTTAGCAAGACCCTATCTTTTTTTTTTTTTTTTTAAGCCAGGCATAGTGGCATGTGCCTGTAGTCCCAGCTGTTTGAGAGGATTGCTTGAGCCCAGGAGTTCAAGGTTACAGTGAGCTGTGATGATGCCACTGCACTTCATCCTGGGTAACAGAGTAAGACCTTGTCTCTTAAAAAAAAATAAAGGACAGACTATTCAAAACAGGAAAGAAGAAAAACGCTCAGTTTTCTGTGAGTTGAGCTACATTTAGTGATTATAACAGGTGCAATTAACAAACTGAGGGCCATACAAACCAAATCGTTAGATTTCTGTATAGAAAGATGGGTAGAACAATTTGATGACAATAAAGTTCCTATCTTTTTTTCAGTATCTGTAGCATTTGATGAAAATACCTTTAACCTGAGACCCTGTCTCCTGATTAGCCCGTGACTCGGGCTCTCGGACTCCCTGGATCCTAAATATTCTGACCCCCTCCCCTTTTCTGTCAGCACAGAAAAGCAGTTACCATCACAGTACCTGATTAAACAAAGTATTTTTAGGCTGGAGTGATTGCTTAATGGGTTCTCTGTAATCAAAACTGATTTCTTTTTTTAAGAAATTCACATTTCTGAATGTATTTTTCTTTTAAAAGAAGGAACCTTTTGTATTATGTTTCAGTATTCACATTCTGCTTTCCTGTCTTCACTTTAAAGAAATGCAAGTCCTATCTCAAGGTACCAGCTGAAATGTGAGAAGTTAATTTAAAAACTAACAGACCAGCCTTGCACAGAAACTCAGGTTGCTCCACAAAAGAAGAGGCGCTGCCCTCTGCCTGTCCTGGTGAGCTACCCTCCTTCTGCCTCTGCCTGGAGATGCTCTAGCCAGCAGCAGTTGCCCAAGGCAGTGCCTGGCTCACATTTCAGACCACATTGTTCCACACAGTGGCGCATGCGTACTTTTTAAAGTTCTGTGAAGCACCACACATTAAATTCTGCATTGGTGGTTCTCTCTTGGGTGCCACCCTCTTTTGTAGGTGACATACAGCTCCTCCCACATCCCAGAGCACTGACTTAATGGCTGCTATAGGACGATTTGCCTGCAACTGCACTTTGGGGTAAACCTCAAGCACTACTATCCTTCTAGGAATGAAATCCAGTGGTGGCCTGGTCCCTGGTGCATGCACAGTGTGCCTCTGTGTGTTAACCGTTGACAGTGAACGCCTGGAAAGTGCATTGTCCTTTGGCCTTAGGAAACCTTGTTGGTTAAGATTTGAACTTCTGGAATGGTTTATCCCCAGCTTGTTGGGCTGGTTTTATTATACTCTATAAAGTATGCCCAGGTGCTTTAGGATTTCACATTTCCCCAAGTGGTGTCGTTTTCCTATCCCCTAAATTCTGTGTTTCAACTTCTCAAAGATTGTGAATTGCTTTCTTGAGACATGTTTCCCCCACTCCTCTAGGGAGGGTCCTCCCCTTTGAGTCTTGTTTGGGACTAGTGGGGTTCAGTGAGGTTGGTACAGTGATTAGCAGTGTCCCACTGCCCCCCACTTCTGCCACACCCCCTCTGGATGGAGGATTAGACAGCAGTTTCTCTTTGGCACATGTCAAATATGCCCCTTTTGGCCGGGCACGGTGGTTCCCGTCTGTAATCTCAGCACTCTGGGAGGCCAAGGCGGGCAGATCCTTTGAGCTCAGGAGTTCCAGACCAGCCTGAGCAAGAGCGAGACCACGTCTCTACTAAAAATAAATAGAAATTAGCTGGACAACTAAAAATACATATATAAAAAATTAGCTGGGCATGATGGCACATGCCTGTAGTCCCAGCTACTTGGGAGGCTGAGGCAGGAGGATTGCTTGAGCCCAGGGGTTTGAGGTTGCTGTGAGCTAGGTTGGACGCCACAGCACTCTAGCCCAGGCAACAGAGTGAGACTCTGTCTCAAAAAAAAAAACATGCCCCTTTTTGTGGCTTACTCAGTATCGGTTTTCTCATATTGTTTAGCTTTACTAGTCTCTGCAGTAGGTAATCTAGGTTATAAGAATATAAGGTTGTGGAGACTTATTTTGAAAAGTAAGCAAAATATCTGTGAACATTTTCCTCCTTGGTGGATTGGCCCTTGTGTAAGGTTGCACACCGCCGGCCTGGTGGGTGGTGCTGGTGATAGGGACACCTGGATGCTTGTCCTGAGTGCCAGGTGACTTGGTACTTCTCCACCACTGTGGCATTGCGCTCAGCTTTACCCTTTAGCAAGAACTCATTTCACAACCAGCGGAGTGCAGCTGTGGGCTCCTGCCTGTGAACTAACTGGTTAAAACCCCGACACCTAGAAATGGCCTGACTGAAAGGTGGAATGGCTCATAATAATGCCAGCGTGAGACAACACCCTGAAGGGATGGGGTCAATCTTATAGGATGTGGTAGATGCTTTAAATCCAAAACATATATGCTGCTGTCTCTCCCTCAGGCACAGTGTGGGGTCTGGGAACCTAGGAGTGAAGTGGGAGTAGCCCCTCTCACTAAACACTACATCTGTTGCCCCACTCAGAGCTTCTGTTTGGAGATCTTAGTCCCCAAGGGAGAAACACTTCCCCTAGGGGACACAGTGGTTTCACTGAATTGGAAGATGAGCCTGCCATCTGGCTGTTCGGGCTCCACTGAGCCAGTGCACAGAGAAGGGATCACTCTCCTGGCTGGAATGACTGAGCCTGATTACCAAGGGGAAATTTGGATGCTACACAGTGGGGGCAAAGAGGACTGTGCCTGGAACCCAGGGGGTGCTCAGGAGTGCCTCTCAGTGCTACCATGTCCAACAGCAAAGGCTAGTGGAAGCACAGCCACCAAAATACTGCCACCCTCCAAAAATGACAGGTCTGTTGAGGATTCAAGTCCTTCAGGAGTGAAGGCTTGGGTCACTTGAGTCAGTTAAGGTTCTGGCTGAGGGCAAAAGAAATGGGAATGATTTCATAGAAGATAAAAGTCACAGATATCAACTGTGGCTTCATGACCAATGATAGAAACAAAGACTGAAGCAACCAGTTAGCCATAGACAGTGCCGTTTTCAGCCAGAGAGTCCAGGATTTCTGACGGTGGGTTACAGTGGCTACACTGGATTCTTTATTACAGCTTACCTGTGAAGGTGTCTGGGTTACATTTGCACCCCTGAGTTCCATGCCCCTTAGTTCAGTGGATTCTGAACTCTGAGTGATACTATCAACCCTCTCCAGAGATGGAGGAAGCAGGGGCGAGGGTTCACAGGAGGGAACCCCTGTATTCCTGGGGTCATCTGGGCTAGGGCTCGTGCTTGTTGCACTTTCAACCAAACCTCTTTCTCACTTTCTCTGCAGAAAGATGACCCAAGCCTGTCTAAATCCCCCAAATCTGGTACCTACCTCTTAGAGTTGTCTGGAGAATGTATTGCTAATCCCTGAAAAGTACTTTGTGTGGTTCCTGACCTATATAATAAGTGCTCCATAAATCTTAGCCATTACTGCTGAATTCCTAGAGAATGGTTTTGCTGAAGTCTGAATCCAAAAAAGGAAGCTCCAGGTAAGAAGAGAGAAAGAGCAGGACACAGAAGCAGTCTTGCTTCTTTTCAGTCTCCTGTGAACATGACCATGACATTGGCCTTCCCCTCAGTGTGGCTTCATCATCCCGTCCCTCCCTTCCCTCCCCCTTGACTATGAAGTGGCCAGCCTTGCCAGCACTTCCCCCCAGGCCCAGCCCCACTTCCAGGCAGGCCTGCTGGGGCTCAGAATAGCCCAGCTGCTGTCTCAGCAGATGGCCACGCTAATTTTAGCCATGTGGTACTCACCCAGGGACCAGGCTGGGCTTTTTCGATTTGAATAAGCCAGTTTGCAACTTTGATTTAGAGCCAATAACAGCTTTGAGTTGTTGTGATCTCTGTGTCTGCCTAGCACCTTACAGGATTCCAAAAATATAATTTTAAAGGGTTTTGTTTCGGTGAACCAACAAGGCCCAAGCTATGGAGCCAGCAGGCAGGCAAGCCAGTAGGGTGCTGACAGGGTGGTGAGAAGCAGCTGGTGACACCAGCTCCTGCTTCCGCTCCCTGATGACAGGCAGGTGGCAGGGCCTCCACATCCTGGGCACACACCTCTCATTGCTCTCCTCCACAAAGTGAAAGAGGCAGCGGCCATCTGAGCATCCTGGATTGTCTCTGTACCACTTCTGCATCTTGATGCTGTGGACAGACTGGTCAGGAAGAAATTAACCAGATGCCAACAAGAACCTACGCTGGCTCTCTTGTATGTGGTCTCATGACAACCTAACATGACGTAGGTAAATGTGGAGACAGGCTCAGAGGTGGTAAGAGGTCCCAACACAGGTTGGCATTGAGCCAGGTTGAGAACCTGTCTTCCAGGGTGATGTTTCTCACGTGTCGTCATCTCCCCACACGTGAAGACTGCCTTTCATGCCTCATCTCCCAGAGTGGCCTGGACACCTGTGTTCGAGCCCGCCCTCCCCATTCTCTGATTGATGACCAGTCACCAATGGGAGACCACACTAGCTACTTCCCAAACCAGGTATGTGAACTCTTGGAAGATGTTTGGATGGTCTTCAGGAAATCCACTTGATGTCAGGCTGCTTTCAGCTACAAAAAAGGAAAGCCCAACTAACAGCAGTTTGAACGATAAGCACACATACCCTCTCTCCATCAAGAAGTGGACACTTGCAGGGTTGGTTGTTTCTGCTGCTGTGTTTCTCTGGGCTTCCCCTTCATGGTTGCAAGGAGGCAGCTGCACTCCTAGCACCTGCAACCGAAGGCAGGAAAACAGAGTTACCCCTTATCCTTTTCTTTTTACCAGAGAGAGAAACTTACCTCCGTTGCTTCCAACAGACCTCTCTTCCCAACTCATTGGCCAGGGGTTGGGCACACACCCAGGCCCCAGCTGCAGGCAGGCTGGAAGTAGAGAGTCCAGCATTCTCAGCCTGTTTGGAGTGGGCTCTATCAGCAAGGACTAGGGGTGAAGAATGTGGGCTGAGTGCGTGCCGCGCACAGGAAAGTGCGCGGAGGCTTCGGCACGTGCGCTCTGCTGGGCAGTGCGGCCAGGAGCTCAAGGAGGCTCCCTCAGCTGCTCTAACGTTCCTAGATTTTGTGAAGAAAAATATGAACCGTCACAGACATAGAAACAGTTACCCAGAATAGTGTAAACAGTGGTACTTAGTGCTAATCCCACGGGCTCAGTCAGGCTTTGATGACATTGATGTCACTGTCAGACACGCCTAGGACAGCCATGCTCTTCTTTTCCCCCTTGCTTGTCTTTTTGCTGTGAACTCCAGGGTCCTTGCCCAGAAGATGGCCCTGCCCTGCTTGTCTGGGGTGGAAACCCTTTGCCTGGGCAGTCGCTGGGCTCCAGCTATACTGGTGGCGATTCCACTCCCTCTCCAGATGGGCAGCCATGCCCAGGACTCCAGGACTCGCCCTGACTGGTTGTGGTGGCCTCTGAGCAGATCTCCCGGGCAGGGTTAGCAACTCCTTAAGGACAAGAGCCAGTCTCCTTGGGCATATCCCGCTTTGTCACCAGTGCAGGGACCATCTCCAGGCAGGCCCTGGCTGTGACAACACCAAGGAAATGGCATACAACACCCCTCCCTGCCCAACTAACAGACATTTGACAAACACGTCTCATCCACACTAGGTTGAACAAGCACAACGTGTGGTCAAAGCCATTTATTTTTCTCCCACTGGCCCTTTAAAATCATTGAGAGGGGAAACCTTTCCCTGCCACTGGGAGGGAATTCTGCAGGCCGTGTGGCTCTTCTGTGAGAGACAGTATGCCATGGTGACTCTAAGACTCAGGCACAGTTTCACCTCAGTAATCGGAGTATCCAGTCCGAGATAACAATCACATCTCTGAACTTGATGTAGCGTTAACATTTCTCCCTCCCTGGGCTGGAGGCCTACAGTGGGAAAGGGAAGAAGTTGCTCTCTTCTTCTGAGCCCCTCCTCTTCCCACCCTGTGTTCTGGGCAGTGTCAGGGGAGGTGTCAGGGCAGGCGCTGGGAGATGGGGAACGACTTCCTGCACTAGCCCCTGGTTGATCTGGCTCTGGCAGGCACATGACTGTGGCTCGCTCGTAGTGAGCTTTTATCAGCTTCTCAGGGGGTCCCTCCAACCTGGCAGATTTGTAGCTATTGTGCTGGTCCCCTGTGCAGCTTCTAGTCATCAGTCATTCCCCTCCAGCTCCCTGGGGCCAGGCTCCCCATTAGACAGGACCAAATGGACCCCTCACCGCTCTCTCCGCCTAGTTGCCCACACCTGGTCTACCAGAATCGCTCACATGCCCCTTGCTCTGCCCCTCTCTGGGAGCGTGGCCGGTCCCCACACAGCTGTGCTCTCCAGCCTCTGCAAGGCAGCTGGTCCTGTGTCTTTCCCAGAAGAGGAGGCCCACCCTGGTCCACCACACCCCCAGCCAACGGGTTACCAATAAACTCTGCAAGGAGATAAGCCACCCACTTCCTCTTAGTGGGGGTAAAGGTAGGCTCTTGGCCTGCTTTCT
This sequence comes from Cheirogaleus medius, assembly GCA_008086735.1. Taxonomy (NCBI): domain Eukaryota; kingdom Metazoa; phylum Chordata; class Mammalia; order Primates; family Cheirogaleidae; genus Cheirogaleus; species Cheirogaleus medius. Next base: position 49,278,316 of record VBSM01002153.1, read on the forward strand.
TCTAAGATAGCCTTAAGAAATGCTCTGTCCCTCTCCATACTCTGACCCCTTTTTACGTCCCCCACCAAGCTGAAGTTTCCAAGAATCTGAGAACTCTTCACAGACTGTTAACTTTCCACATGTACTATATTTCGAAGTCTCCATCAAAACTTCTATTTTAACATCCTAGGGCGGGTGCAGTGGATCACGCCTGTAATCCTAGCACTCTGGGAGGCCGAGGTGGGCAGATCGCTCAGGTCAGGAATTCGAAACCAGCCTGAGCAAGAGCAAGACCCCATCTCTACTGAAAAAAATAGAAATTAATCGGCCAACTAAAAATATATAGAAAAAATTAGCCGGGCATGGTGGCACATGCCTGTAGTCCCAGCTACTCGGGAGACTGAGGCAGAAGGATCACTTGAGCCCAGGAGTTTGAGGTTGCTGTGATCTAGGCTGACGCCACAGCACTCTAGCCCAGGGAACTGGGCTAGACTTTGAGACTCTGTCTCAAAAAAAATTAAAAAAAACACATCCTATTGCACATTATTTATCTTCACACCAACCCCATGAAGGATATTAAGATCCATAGTTTACATATGGGAAACTGAGGCACAATGAGACTAAATGACTTGCCCAAGGTCATACGTTAGAAGACTATTGTAGGCATGCCTTTCATTGCCTGACCCCTACACAAATCCTGAGTGGACCAAGTGACAACCCCCTTCACCTACCCCAAAGCCAGCAACCAATACGTTCAGTAATTTGTACAAAGAAAAAATGATTGCACCTGCAAGGAATCTTTGGGCGGATGAAAGGTATGTGTATATTGTCATGTCAAACTCGTTGAGTTGTACACTTTAAATAGATGTGGTTTACTGAAGGTAAATTATATCTCAATAAAGTTGATTTTAAAGGCCATTTTTTAAAAAACTTGCCTCTCAGTGGTAAAAACTGGAGCTGAGATGCCATTGCGTAGACCACGTTGGGCTCTGCAGCGTAAGTTAACAGAAGTAATCCAAGGGCACAGAGGAGCCCAGCAGATTGCCAGAGAGGCCCTTCCCCACCCCCTTTGGGGGGACAGAAGACGGCAGCTCCAGACTTTCTGCTTCCCACGTCCTGTTCCCACGTCCCCACAGGACCTGATCCCCTCTTTTTCTTTCCTTTGGATTCCCAAGGTCTCTGTTACTTTATCATAAAACTCGCTCTTGACTTGAGCCAGTCCAACTGGGGGTCTGTTCCTACATGGGAGAGCCCTGACAGCATGTGGGGACCCGGGTTCCCTACCTGTGCTCCTGAGACGTTTCTGCTGGGCTAGAAAACAGGTGTGAGGCCGGTCCTCTTGCTGGGGCCTGAACCCAGCAACCCTGACGTCTGACAAGCCTACCGTACATCTCCACACACTGGCACCAGGGCCTGTCTGGGGCAAGGGGGAACGAAGGCGGAAATTTGTGACGGCTGTCTGAGGCCACACAGCTAACCCCCTGCTTGGAGCAATGACTCAGGGAGTGTAGTCACTCAGGTGAGCTTAACGGGGCATCTCAGCCTGCTCCCTGAATAGGGGACGAGAGGGAAGGACAGCCACTGATGCCTCTGAGTGGAGCAAGCACTGCCTTTGCCCAAGCTCAACCTACTGTGGCTCTCTTCCCCTCCCCCACACTTGCTTCGCCTGCCACTGCCCCACCCCAGACAGTCCCGTCTCAGCTGCCTTGTCTATTTTACACCTTTCAACTATTGCACTTGCTCACCACGCTATATGTACATAATATATTCATTTGATAAAAACTGAAGATTTTAAATCTGTCCAACGAGGTTTATTTTTTTTAAATCTATGTCATACAACATGAGGCAATTCTGTGAGAAAAAAATTAAAACACATGCATAGAAAAGAGGATTAAGAAAAAGACCCCAAAATGTAAAAGTAGCAATCTCCAGGTGGTAAACTCTTAAGTAATTTTTTGAGGGAGCAAAGGAAGGGAGTCTCACTCTGTTGCCCAGGCTAGAGTATCACGGCGTCAGCCTAGCTCACAGCAACCTCAAACTCCTGGGCTCAAGTGATCCTCCTGCCTCAGCCTCCTGAGTAGCTGGGACTACAGGCATGCACCACCATGCCCGGCTAATTTTTTCTATTTTTGGTAGAGACGGGGTCTTGCTCTTGCTCAGGCTGGTCTGGAACTCTTTTTTTTTTAATAGTTTTATAGTTTCTTTTCTTTTTCTTTTTTTTATTTCAGCATATTATAGGGGTACATATATTACGGTTATGTATATTGCCCATGCCCCCCTCCCCTCTAGTCTGGAACTCTTGAGCTCAAATGATCCGACAGCCTCAGCCTCTCCAAGTGCTAGGATTACAGGCATGAGCCACCATGCCTGGCCTTATGGGTAATTTTTATCTTTGGGGTTTTTCACATTTTTCCACAATAAGCCTATATAATCAGGTAATAAAAACCAAAATCCTTTAAATATGACTGGGAAGTCTCTATTTTGCTGTCACACTCTAATTATCCTTGCTATTTTCTACAGATACGCACTGATCTTGGGTTTGCTACGTCTCTTGTTAACGGTCTTCCCCATGTTGAAGCCTGGGTGCCCTCAGCAGGGACTGAATGCGCTGTGGCTGGGGACATGGCAGCTGGGAGTGGCTTTCTGTGGTGCCTCCTCTCCAAGACAGGCACCTTCTGGCTCCGCAGGCTCCTTAGCACAGGCCAGGCGCAGGTTGCCAAGCCCAGGGCCCAGTGCTGGTCACCTCCAGGAAGCTCCCTTCCTTTGCTCCCAAAACACACGCAGAAAGCCCGCTGCTGGCTTCGGTTTCTAAGGAAACTTCCTTCCTCCTGGGCCTCATCCCTGGCGGGCAGAGCATAATTATCCGCTGGAGAGAGACAGAGTGCGCTATTTTTCTGCTTGAATCACTTCCAAGGGGACTGGTTGTCATTTCTGACGGGGAAGTTGGGTTTTATAGAGGAAAAGGTCCACTTGGCCAAAGGTGGACTCCACGCGGAAGGGATTGGTGAGCCCTGCCAGCTGATTTAAGGGAGGGGAACCGCAGATCAGGGGTCCCCGCCACCACGTAAGAACTTTGTAAAGTTCTGGGATCCTGGGAACTTGCCTGCATTTGCAGATTGCCACCAGCTGCCTGCTCACTTTAGGATTAGCAGGAAAATTCTTGAGTTGTTAAAGGGTCTGTTTGCCCTTAATAGCAGCAAGAAAGGGGGAAGCGGGGGGCCTGGGCCCCACTCCTCAGCGCTGGAGGGACAGCTCAGGTGGAGGCCACGGTCAGGGCTGCCCACAGAGGAGAGAGGTGCAGGGTGGGCCCGAGCAGTGCAAAGTGCAGGACAGAGTCCCTGACACAACCCCCACACACTGCAAATCCCACGGCCGCAGTGAACCCCGAGAAGCCTAGGTGAGAACCCCGGAGCTCCCCGCTTCCGGGTGCTGTGTGTCCAGTTAACCTCCTGGGCCTGCTGTGCTGTCCGTTCCTTTCACCCTCGGGAGACGGGCAGGGCCCGCAGTGGGTGAGCCTGGGCATGAGGACACAGACTTAATCTCCCTTGTGCAGGGATGCACAGGTGGCCTCTGCTTCCTGGGCGTGGCTTGTTCACCTTCTGCAGGGCCTTCACACCCCAGTCGCTGTCTTCCTCCGCCCAGAGAGGCCCCAGGAAGGGAGGTCCCCGACAGCCAGCCCCTCCCGGCGGAAGTCAGACATTTGAGGAAAGGGACGGCCAGTGCCTCGGTCTCACTCTTCTCTTCACGGCCCCTGCTTGTTCCAGAGGTGACCAAAGGGGCCGCAAGAAGTAAAACTGGCAGCATTTTCAGGCCAGGAAAAACACCTGGACCCTGTTTAAAAAAACCCTTTGCTCTGTTGGTATTTTGCCCCAAGTGCTCCGCTGAGACCTCCTGGCGTTTTAAGGGCTGGCAACTAAATACATATATTAGTCCCCCTACCCACTTTGATCCATCGAAGTACTGGATTGAGGAAGCCATTTCACATCCAGAAGCCGGGGACACTTCCCTCTCCATTTTGCAGACAGGAAATCATGACCAAAACAGGATTCTGTAGAAAATCTTGAAAAATAAGTACAAAAATCAAATGTACATTTGATTTTTCCAAGGAACCCTCCTAGGACCACTATCTTGGGGAAAATTGCTCATGTTTAATGGAAAGCAAATAAATGAATGGACTGAAATGAAATAAGGCGTCAGGGAAATGGACTGAAATGAAATAAGGCGTCAGCCAGTGACAGACATGCGTCTGAGTGCATCTCTGAACCTGGCTGTGCTTCCCAGACAATGAGAACTACGTTATTATCGGTGCTACTTGTATTGTGTCTCAAGGGGGGCGGTTCTTGAAACCTCAGCCTGTCTCTCCTGAAATGAGTCTCAGTCTGCAGTGTGTAAATGCCAGCGGCTCAGCTCCTCAGTTCTGCTTTAGAATGAAATATAGTAATGCAGTAAATTGCAAGGATCTGGGATTGAAACCCTAGAAGGAAAGAGGAAAGGAAACGTATAACGTGAACGCAGGGGCCAGGCACAGAATCCTGAGGTGTTTGCTGTTTTGTTTTGTTAGTTTTTACCTGTCAATGAAGATTTCTTGATCAGAAGTGACTAGATTCTATCTTTGGGAGTGGCAAGGAACCTTAGGAGTATTTAATTGAGGGATTCCACGGGTGGGCTCTGGAATCTGTGACATCACAGCTTTGACGTGTAAAATGTTGTTGCATATAGGTTTGGCGGTTTTACAGTACGCCCACAGTGTCTTTAATAACTCACTCCTCAAAGGGTGGAAGCTAATTCCTCTCCCCTTCACTGTAGGCTGTACTCAGCGACGTGCCTCTAGCACACACATCACAAAAGGCTTCCTCCTTGCCATCTTTCCTGGAGAACTTGCTCTGGGGGAATCCAGCTGCCCTCACCAGTCTGTGAGTGACCCATCTCAGAAAGGGTCTTCCGGCCCCACCTTCACACCAGTATTCCCCAGATGTGAGACATGGAGTCACAGGAACTTTAAGGTTTAATGTCTGCCCTGCTGGGTTTGGGACTTGCATGGAGCCCCTTCCCCTTTCCTTCATTTCTTTTCTTTCTAGACAAGAGCAGTGTTACCCCTTTGCTTGGGCCTATTCCTCCCTTTTGGAAGGGGAATGTTTACCCAATGCCTGTACAACCATTGGATCTTGGAAGTAAATAACTTATTTTTTATTTTATAGGCTCATAACTAGAAAGAACTTGCCTTGAGTCTCAGATGAGACTTTGGACTTTTAAGTTGGTGCTGAAACAAGTTAAGACTTAGGGATGGAATGATTGTATGTTGCATGTGAGAAGGACATGAGTTTCAGGGGGCCAGGGGTGGAATGCCATGGTTTGTATGTTGGTCCTTTCTAAACCTCATGTTGAAATTTGATCCCCACTGTTGGCAGTGGGGCCTAATGGGAGGTATTTGGGTCATGGAGGCAGATCCCTCATGAATAGTTTGGTGCCGTCCTCAAGGTCATGAGTGAGTTCTCCCTCTATTAATTCCTAGAGAGCTGGTTGTTAAGAAGAGCTGGCACCTCTTTCTCTCTCTGTTGCTACCTCTCTTGCCATGTGATCTCTGCACACACCAGCCATGAGTGGAAGCAGCCTGAGGCCCTCACCAGAAACCAAGCAGATGCCAGCACTATGTTTCTTGTACAGCCTACAGAATTATAAATTACCCAGCTTCAGGTATCTTTGTGTTCTGATGGTCTCCATCTATAGTTAATGAGCTTGCACACTACACAGGATGCCCAGCCAAGGGGGTGAACGAGGACTGAGATCCAGCTCTTTCCTAGGCAAGCCCTTTTCCTCAGGGTTGTGTCTACCTGGAGGTGGTGTACATTTTCTGTTTTACCTGACCTATAACTTTTTCTCAGCCCCTAGCAGTGCCCTTTGATTTCTCATCTCTTCAACATTGTGGGAGCCCAAAAAATGTTTGTTGAAAGAGGAAATGAATCAATGAAAAAAACGCATGGGCCTCCTTTGCTTTCAATGGAGGTGAGTGGGAGAGGTAGACACTATTTTTTACCAGCCCAACAATCATTCCCTTCCTTCCTGGCTCCCCACCCCCAACCTTCTTTTCCTGATGTTTACCTCCCATTCCTCTGGACTCAAGTAATTCTGAGAAGTCTAAGCCAGTGATTCTCAATCTTAACTGCACATAGAATCACCTAGAGGAGATGTTTAACATGCCCAGGGCATGTCCCAAACCAATAAAGGTGGACTGTGAGGCACTCAGGCATCAGTGGTTTGTAAGGTCCCCAGGTGGTGCCACATACACCTGGCACCTGGTTGATAACCCGACACCTCTGGTCTAAGTCATGGTGGCCCCACCCCCTTGCTAGGGCATTGGTTAGGAAAGAGCACGTGCCCAGTTCTGGCCAATGAGACATGATGGGAAGTCTGCTGAGGGCTTTGGAAAAGAAGGACTCACTGATAAGAAGCAGGTAAGGGCATTCTGATGTCTGGATGCCTAGACAGATGTACCATAACTGTCAGTCACCCTGAGAAGAGCTCTCCCCAGGACAAGCTGAGGTACTGGGGAAGGCAGAGTGAGGAGGGAGAATGGACCCAGGTCCCTGGGAACCTCCCCAAACTGCACATCCACCAGCCTGAAGCTGCCTTCCTCCAGGGTTCTCATTGCCAGAAACAGTACCATTGCTTTATGGGGCAAAGTCATTTGAGGGAGGGTGTTCTGTTATTTACAGCAGGAGATGTAACTAATACAGTTAAGAATTCTCAATGCATAATGGACTTTAAAAAGATTTTCCTATTGGAGGGAGAGCTCAGCTGAATGTACGTATGTGAGTTTTCCCCCTAAAGGAACAGCAGTGTGTGAGAAGAAAATGAAACAGAACATGAGGGGAAGTAAGGGAGAGAAATAAAACACCAAGAGCTAAATATAGAGAAAAATCCACATACACAGTTTGAAAGGAAATTATACTTTAGAAGTGGAATGACAATGATACAGGAAGAAATTAGAGGAGGTACTAAATAACTTTGAGAACTTAAGAATGCTGATGATTAATGGAGAAGTAATATGGCTTTCTCAACACAGAGGCCCAGAGGAAGGATTAGAATTAAAGAGCAAAGGTAGTAGGAGAAGAACAAGTGCCAGGACCAGGGATGGGAGTCACTGAATGCACAAATAGCTATTAGATAGCTGCTCCGTGTCCACTCACGCAGGTGACAGAATAAATCTAAGAACACTTGCAACCAAAGTACAAGATTGGCTTTCAAAAAAAACATCTGGAGAGCACTTATCTTGCACATAAAATGCATGAAATAAATATTTGTTGAATCAACTAAGGACAGGATTTATTTGGGCATAGAAAATGCAGAGAGACTTAATGACAACATGGTAGGTGAATTCTCAATCATGAATCCCTGGTAGTCACAGCGGGCCAAATAATTGCTGTTATTATGCTTGAGAGACAAATGCATTATCAATGCAGTGGAATTTGATGTGTGACTAATTGTTTTTAATTTCAAAAAATGGGCCGGGCGTGGTGGCTCACGCCTGTAATCCTAGCACTCTGGGAGG
>VBSM01002153.1:49286032-49298264 GCA_008086735.1 Cheirogaleus medius
AAAAAAAAAAAAAAAAATGCAAAGTATTCCATTCCAACAGAAAAGTGTATGAAAAAGCTTAAGAATGACTAATATCCTTATGTCACTCATTTCAATGTTAGCAATTTTTACATTTTTAAATCAATAAATGGACCCCATACCATGTAGAAGCTTCACTGAAAAAAAGCCTTTGGAAGACCAACACCAACAGGGCATGTTACCAGATGAAATGTTGAAAAAATCAATTATTGAGGGGGACTGTTTCCAGCCCTGGCACAGTCACAAGTACCATACGTGCCCTCCTGCTATAAGGAAACTGGGAAAAACATAGGAAACAAATGGTCACAGACATTGTACAATGGCAATGCAAGACCCTAAGAAGGGAAAGAAATGAAACGAGTCCAAGAATCACCTGGATTATCTTCCTGCAGATATTAATACTCGCCAGGCTGCTGTGGTGCAAGAAGAGAGAATCTGAGCAGAGTATGGCAGTTTCGCCGAGTTGAAGGACAGAGATTGGTTTCAGGAGGCTAAGGTGGCTGGAATTTGCAAGGTAGAGTTAACACAGAGAGAAGATCCAGAGAAAGAGCCCAAGACATCTGCATTACAGTCCCCTTGAGTCTTGTGCTGAATAGTGAGCTGTATATCTAACATGGAACTCTACAAAGCTAAGCAAAAAATAGCCATGAGGAAATGTAAGTTGGACAATTTCCAAAGCCTGCATGCTACTGTTTGAGTTCCCAACCAATCAGAGTGAGGAGAAGTGATCAAACACTCAGGGTATGCAGTAGATATCCCAAAAAGGTCACACCTTAGGAGTAAAGCTAAAATAGCCCTACAACAGTGGTTCTCAACCAGGAATGATTTTACTTCCCCAGAGTATATTCTGCTATATCTGGAGACAGTTTTATTGTCATGACTGGGCAGATGCTACTGATATCTAGAAGGTGGAAGCCAAGTGTCTTAGTCCATTTGGGCTGCTATAACCAAATACTATAAACTGGGTAGCTTATAAACAACAGAAATTTATTTCTCACAGTTCTGGAGCCTGGGAAATCCAAGATCAAGGCACTGGCAGATTTGGTGTCTGATGAGAGCCCCCTTCCTGGTTCATAGAAGCTGTCTCCTCGCTGCTTCCTCAGATGGTGGAAGGGGACAAGGCAGTTCTCTGGGGCCTCTTTTACAAGGACACTAACCGAAAGTCCCCACCTGCTCTAACATCATCACATTGGTGTTAGATTTCAACATATAAATTTGGGGGGATACAAACATTTAGACTACAACACCAGGGACACCGTTAAACATCCTATAATGCACAGGATGGCCTCCCCACACAACAAAGAAGTACCAAAGTGCCGATCCAAATGTCAAAAGTGCCAAGATGAGAAACCCTGCTCTGAGTAAAGATTTCTCTAGACTCATCCTAACAAAATTTAAAAACAACACTTAAAAGGCTCAAACTGACCTACAAGTAATATAACTGCTTATCAAGCAAAATTCAACACTCTTTAAAGAAATACAAAAATCATACATGCAACCATGTAATATCTACAATGAAATAAAAATTACTAGACATGCAAAGAAGCAGGTTGTGGAAGGAAAATCAGTCAGTAGAAACAAACCCAGAAATGACAGAGAAAAATGAGTTAAACAAGAATATTTCAAGGGCTATTACATATAGATGCAAGGGTTTAAAGGAAAACATAGACATAATGCAGAGAAAAATGGAAAATATAAAAAACAACCAAATGGAATTTCAGGAGTTGAAAAATGCAGTATCTGCTGAAGATCAGTTAACTTGAAGACACAGCAATAAATATATCCAAATTAAAGCACAGAAAGAGGAATGTCTGTAAACGTGAACAGAAACTTCATGGCCTATGAAGCCATGTAGCACAATATCAAGCAATTTAACATATGTACAATTGGAATCTGAGGTGGCGGGGAAGGGGAAAAATATTTAAAGAAATAATAGCCAAAATCTTTCCAAATTTGATAAACCATAAATCCACATATCCAAGAGGCTCAACAAACTCAAAGCAGGAAAAATACCACCACACCAAAGTACATTATAATCAAAGTGCTAAAAACTAGTGATAAAGAGAAAATTCTTTAAATTTTCTCTTTACAAGAAGAATAAAAAGACCATGACTTTTAGAGAATATAGATAAAAATGATTGCTGAGTTTTCATCAGAACAATGCAAGCCAGAAGGAAAAGGAATGCTATCTTTCAAGTACTGAAAGAGAAAAGTCACCAGGTTTTATGGACTGAGTGTTGGTGTTTCCCCAAATTCATATGTTGAAATTCTAACACCCAATGTATTAGGAGGTGAGGACTTCGGGAAGTAATTAGATCATGAGAATGGAGGCCATACCAAGGGGATTAGTGCTCTAATGGAACAGACAAGGGGACAGCTTTATTCCTCTGCCTCTTTTTTTTTTTTTTTTTTTTTTGAGACAGAGTCTCACTCTGTTGCCCAGGCTAGAGTGAGTGCCGTGGCATCAGCCTAGCTCACAGCAACCTCAAACTTTTGGGCTCAAGCAATCCTCCTGCCTCAGCCTCCCTAGTAGCTGGGACTACAGGCATGCGCCACCATGCCCGGCTAATTTTTTCTATATATTTTTAGTTGGCCAATTAATTTCTTTCTGTTTTTAGTAGAGACAGGGTCTCGATCTTGCTCAGGCTGGTTTTGAACTCCTGACCTTGAGTGACCCACCCGCCTCGGCTTCCCAGAGTGCTAGGATTACAGGCGTGAGCCACCACTCCTGGCCTCCTCTGCCTCTTTCTACAATGAGAAAACAGCCATCTAAAAACCAGCAAGAGGCCCTTAAAGACATGGGATCTGCTTGCACCTTAACCCTGGACTTCCCAGCCTCCAGAACTATGAAAATACATTCCTTTTCTCCTCCTCCTCCTCCTCCTCCTCCTCCTTCTTCTTCTTCTTTTCTTCTTCTTCTTCTCCTTCCTTCCTTTCTCCCTCCTCCTCCTTCTCCTCCTCCTCCTCCTTCTTCTTCTTCTTCTCCTGCTTCCTTCCTTCCTCCTCCTCCTCCTTCTTCTTCCTCCTCCTCCTCCTCTTCCTCTTCTTCTTCTTTCCTCCTCCTCCTCCTCCTCTTCTTCTTCTTCTTCTTCTTCTTCTTCTTCTTCTTCTTCTTCTTCTTTTGAGACAGAGTCTCTCTCTGTTGCCTGGGATAGAGTGCAGTGGCATCATCATAGCTCACCACAACCTCCAACTCCTGGGCTCAAGCGATCCTCCTGCCTCAGCCTCCCAAGTAGCTGGGACTACAGGCATGCGCCACCACATCCAGCTAATTATCCTATTTTTAGTAGAGATGAAGTCTCACTGTTGCTCAGACTGATCTCGAACTCCTGAGCTCAAGAGATCCTCCCACCTTAGCCTCCCAGAGTGCTAGGATTACAGGCATGAGCCACGATGCCCAGCCAATAAATTTCTTTTGTTTAAGTCGCCGGTCTATCATATTCTGTTACAGCAGCCTGAACTGACTAAGACACCAGTCTAAAGAAATAAAGACATTTTCAAATAAATAAAAGGCTGAGAGGTCATTTTCAGCAGAACTTCTTTATAAGAAATGTTTTGTTTTTTTTTTGAGACAGAGTCTCACTCTGTTGCCCAGGCTAGAGTGAGTGCCGTGGCGTCAGCCTAGCTCACAGCAACCTCAAATTCCTGGGCTCAAGCAATCCTTCTGCCTCAGCCTCCCGAGTAGCTGGGACTACAGGCATGCGCCACCATGCCCGGCTAATTTTTTCTATATATTTTTAGTTGGCCAATTAATTTCTTTCTATTTTTAGTAGAGACGAGGTCTCACTCTTGCTCAGGCTGGTTTTGAACTCCTGACCTTGAGCGATCCGCCCACCTCAGCCTCCCAGAGTGGAAATGTTTTGTTTTTTAAAGTTCCTCAAGCTGAAGGAAAATGATAGCAGATAGAAAAATGAGAGGTATACAAAGAAATGAAGAGTACCTGAAATGGTAAATATGTGGATAAACGTACAATTTTTTTGTTTAAAAAATTTTTTTAAGTTAATTGACCACTTAAAACAAATAGAAAAGTATATTTTGGACTTTATAACATATATGGAAATAAAATATATTAAAACAATAGCACAAAGCTTGCAAGGGGAAAATGGAGGTCTACTATTAAAAGGTTCTTACATTATTTAGGCCAGGCGCGGTGGCTCACGCCTATAATCCTAGCACTCTGGGAGGCTGAGGTGGGAGGATCACTCAAGGTCAGGAGTTCGAAACCAGCCTGAGCAAGAGTGAGACCCCCATCTCTACTAAAAATAGAAAGAAATTAATTGGCCAACTAAAAATATGCATAGAAAACATTAGCTGGGCATGGTGGCATACACCTGTAGTCCCAGCTACTGGGGAGGCTGAGACTGTAGTCCCAGCTACTGGGGAGGCTGAGGCAGGAGGATCGCTTGAGCCCAGGAGTTTGAGGTTGCTGTGAGCTAGGCTGACGCCACAGCACTCTAGCTGCGGCAACAGTGAAACTCTGTCTCAAAATAAATAAATACATAAATAAATAAAAGGTTCTTACATTATTTAAACACATGTGATAGCTCCTGGCGTGTGTGTGGACACAGGGCTTGTGGGAGACGTTCTCGATGAACACAGTGCTGTCGCAGGTGACTCGATCTTTGCCTCCTTGAGTGTGATGGCGTCGCTCACCATCTTGGGCTGCTTCATCACCATGGCCTTCAAAGACAGGACTGTCCCAGTGAGGCTGCACGTCTCCCGGGTCAGGGGAAGAAGTGTAGACAGCGCTGCTGGACCTAGAGAGGGCAGTGATTGGGGATTCATTACATTGATATAACTGCTGATTAGCTCAGCTCACTTCCTAGTAGTAGCACCGACTTGTAGTTAATTCCGGGAATATATTTGATTGGAATGTTAAGTAGTTGTTTTTTATTTATTAGCAGAACGCTCAACAAAAAATGATCTACGATTAGAGAGCTAATGGCAACATGTTTGAATCAACAAAATTTGAGACCTGTGATTAGAAGTCTCATTATGGAGATATGTAATCAAAAGCTGTAAAGATTATTTAAAATTTTTTTAATCTTCTGAGATTATTTTAAAATCCATCTCAGTACCATATATATATATTTTTTAAATATATGATGTGAGCTGTTTTGGTAGTCTTATTTTTTTTTTCTTATTTCTTTTTTTCTAACCACTAGACAATCAGGGATTTGTAGTCTTATTAAACTATGTATCTGCAATGAATTTGTATGTCTGCCTATTGAGAACAATTTTTCTTTGTTTTGGAGTTGTATGAGACTCATCAATCTTGAATACGTGAAGTAGTCTTTTTTTTTTTTTTGGAGACAGTGTCTCATTCTGTCACCCAGGCTGGAGTGCAGTAGGGTGTCATCACAGCTCCGTGCAGCCTCCAACACCTGGGCTCAAGCGATCCTCCCAGCTTAGCTTCCCAAGTAAGTGGGACTACAGGTGCATACCACCATGCCTGGCTAATTTTTTATTTTTAAATATTTTTAGAGATGGGGTCTCACTATATTGCCCAGGCTGACCTCCAATTCCTGTCCCCAAGCAATCCTCCCACTTTAGCCTCCGAAAGTTCTGGGATTACAGGTGTGAACAATCAACCACACCTGGCCTCACGAACTAGTATTTTTGATAACTCATAGTTTATAACAAGTTTTAAAATTCAAAGCTATTAAACTATCAGATTAAACCTATTAAAACTATTTATGATCAAAATCTATTAGTCTAGTCGGATTTAGAGCTTTTGTTGCAGGTAGAGTAGGGATTGAGATCTTTATATAGAATATTGCTCAAATAGAAGTCTTAGGTTCTATTTTAGTGTTGATACTGAAGGTATAATGTGATAGACTTAAAATATGAGAGAGAAATTTATGGAATTAAAATGTGCTTATATGTTGTTTTTCCCTGAGTTATCTTTATGTTTATCATTAGTGTAGCCCGGAGATAATTTGTAGTTAAAGCTCTGAATCAAGTTATACTTCGGGACAAGATTTTTTCTGAGAGGTGATAATCTGATGCTGCTGTTGTAAGATATGAAAACAGCAAAATCAGATACTATCAAACTCTCGCCGTTTCTTTATATCCCATGAACACGTACACGTCCTGAAGGGGCCGATCTTCCAGGGTTAGAATCTGTAATTCTCTATGTTGAGCCATCCAATCTTTCTAGTTCGGGCAGTTCTGATGACAAAGTGCTGCTTGTAGCTTGGGCTGGTGTGTTCCCCTAGTTAATATTTTATGTGCAAATTCATTTAAGAAATTCTGGACAATGATTTAGTGTGTCTGTTGTGTGTGTCGGTAGCAGGGGGAGGGTATGTCTCTCCACTTTCCCTCTCAAGGGATAATCTACCATAACTTTTTCACAGTTTGTTATGGAACAGTTCTGTTAAAAGAGGTTGCTATAATATTATTCCTTCAAGGAGGTGTTCTTTCCTCCCTTATCTTGGCTCCATTATGCAGACTGGAAAACAAAGAGACTTCCATAAATAACCTGGGATACACCAGTAAATTTTGCCGAACACTATGTCTTTAGAAGTAGCATCTCAGAAATACAACTAACGACATTCATTTCCTTCTGGGCACATTTTGGGAAGCAGGACATAGGAGAGAGTGGCCAGGAGCCGGTGTTTGTGTGCTGGGATGTGGGCCAGGTGTTTCACATAAGTGATCTCATTTAACTCTCACTACAACCCTGGGAAATAGGTTTAATGATCTCTCTCTCTCTCTCTCTCTCTCTCTCTCTCTCTCTCTCTCTCATTTGCAGACTAATGAGTAAAATGTTTGGCAGAAAAGACAGAGTGGGAAGGATAGCAGTTTGATGTCAGTCTTTCGTTTGCAGCTATCATTTAAAATTGTCCAGCAGAATGCTTCTTTGACTTCGCATCTTCATTACGTGGCCTAGAAAGTGATCTGGTACAAAGTGACTACCAAAAATTTTAGATTGAGACAAAACCTAAAATCTGAAAGCAAGATATTTCTTGTAACTGCTTTATGGAGACTTGAATCACATACCACAATTCACCTATTTAAAATGTATAATTCGCTGGTTTTTAGTATTCTGTAGTCCACCCTTATCTTTGGGGGATATATTCTAAGACCCCTAGTGGATGCCTGAAACCATGGATAGTAAGTACCAAGCCCTTTATATACTATGTTTTTCCTATAAATACATACCTATGATAAAGTGTAATTTATAAATCAGGCACAGTAAGAGATTATCAATAATTAATAATAAAATAGAACAATTACAATATACTGTAATAAAAGTTACAGTATATTGTAACTCTCTCAAAATATCATACTGAACTAAACTCACCTATTTTCAGACTTTGGTTGACTGTGGGTAACTGAAACCATGGCAAGACAAACCGTGGATAAGAGAGAATTACTGGGCTGGGCTCGGTGGCTCATGCCTGTATTCCTAGCACTCTGGGAGGCCAAGGCAGGTGGATCGCTCAAGGTCAGGAGTTCGAAACCAGCCTGAGCAAGAGCAAGACTCCCCCGTCTCTACTAAAAATAGAAAGAAATTAATTGGCCAACTAAAAATATATAGAAAAAAAATTAGCCGGGCATGGTGTCGCATGCCTGTAGTCCCAGCTACTCAGGAGGCTGAGGCAGGAGGATCACTTGAGCCCAGGAGTTTGAGGTTGCTGTGAGCTAGGCTGATGCCACGGCACTCTAGCCTGGGCAATAGAGTGAGACTCTGTCTCAAAAAAAAAAAAAGAGAGAATTACTGTATGAACAGAGTTGCGCAACCATCACCACAGTTGATTTTAGAACATTTTCATCACCCCAAAAAGAAACCCTGTATCTTTTAGCAGTCACTCCCCATCTCCTACCCCCATCAGCCCTAAGCAGCCACTAATTTGCTTTCTGTCTCTGTGCATTTGCCTATTCTGTGCGTTTCATATAAATGGAATCTTACAATATGTGGTCTTTTGTGACTGGCTTCTTTCACTTAGCATAATGTTTTCAAGGTTCATCTACGTTGTCACAGTTGTGAATACTTCATTCCTTTTTATGGCTGAATAATATTTCATTGTATGGATATATCACTACTTTTTTCCAATGGCTGTTTAAATTGTCAAAATAATAAAAAATTAACTGTAGAAAACTTATAAATACAGATATGAAGAAAAGAAAAATCACACATAATCCCACCACTCAGAGATAGCCACCATTAACATTGCATATCTTTTGTTCTGAGTTTAGTCTATGCATATATATTTAATGGAATCACACTGTGTAATGTTTGGCTAATATGCATTTTTTCTTATGGTAAAAAATACATAATATAAAATTTACCATTTTAGCCATTTTAACACATACAGTTCAGTAGCATTAAGTACGTTCACATTGTTGTACAACCATTACTACCACCCATCTTCAGAACTTTTTCATCTTCCCAATCTGGAACTCTGTACCCATTAAACCAGTGGTCCCCAACCTTTTTGGCACCAGAGACTGGTTTCATAGAAGACAATTCTTCCATGGTCTGGGGAAGGGGATGGTTTCAGGCTGACTGAAGCACATTACATTTACTGTGCAGTCAAGCCTGTCTGCTAATGATAATCTGTATTTGCAGCCGCTCCCCAGCGCCCGCATCACCGCCTCAGCTCCACCTCCGGTCATCAGGTCTTGGATTCTCATAAGGAGCACAACCTAGATCCCTCATATGCTCAGTTTACAGTAGGGCTCCCGCTCCTGTGAGAATCTAATACCACTTATGCAGTGATGTGAGTGATGGGGAGCAGCTGTAAATACAGATGAGGTTTTGCTGGCCTGCTCACTCACCCACCACCTACCTCCTGCTGTGTAGCCTGGTTCCTAACAGGCCACGGACCAGTACCAGTCAGTGGCCTAGGTGTTGGGTACCACACCATTAGACAATAGCTCCCCATTCTCCTCTCCCCTAGTCCCTGCAACCACCATTCTACTTTTTGTCTCTATGAATTTGACAACTCTAGGTACCTCATATAAGTGGAATCACACAATCTTTGTCCTTTTGAGTTATTTCACTGGTTTATTTCACTTAGCATAACGTCTTCAAGGTTCATCCATGTTGTAGTATGTCAAAATTTCCTTCCTTTTTTTAGACTAAATAACATTCCATCATATGTATATAGCACATTTTCTTTTCCCATTCATTCATTGATGGATACTTGGGTTGCTTCCACATTTTGGCTATTGTGAAATAATGCTGCTAAGAACATGGGTGTACAAATATCTGTTTGAGTCCCTGCTTTCAATTCTTTTGAGTGTACCTCCACAGTGGAATTGCTGAATCATATGTTTAATTTTTTTAGGAACCACCATTCTGTTTTCCATAGCAGCTGCACCATTTTGCATTCCCATCAGCTGTGCACAAGTGTTCCAATTTCTCCACATCCTTGTCAAACACTTATTATTATCTGTCTTTTTGATTATAGCTATCCCGGTGGGTGTGAATTGGTATCTCATTGTAGTTTTGATTTGTATCTCCCTAATGATAATGATCTTGAGCATCCTTTCATTGGTTTATTGGCTTATTATATCTTCTTTGGATAAATGTCTATTCAGATCCTTTGCCTATTTTTTGAATTGGGTTATTTGTCTTTTTATTATCAAGTTGTAGGAGTTTTTAGATATATTTTGGATATGAGTACCTTATCAGGTATATGATTTGCAAATATTTTCTCCCATTCTGAGGGTTGTCTTTTCACTTTCTTTTTTTTTGAGTAAGAGTCTCACTCTGTTGACGGGCTAGAGTGCCATGGCATCAGCCTAGCTTACAGCAACCTCAAACTCCTGGGCTCAAGCAATCCTTCTGCCTCAGCCTCCCGAGTAGCTGGGACTACAGGCATGCACCACCATGCCCAGCTAATTTTTTGTATATATTTTTAGTTGGCCAATTAATTTCTTTCTATTTTTAGTAGAGACGGGTCTCACTCTTGCTCAGGCTGGTCTCAAACTCCTGACCTTGAGCGATCCGCCCGCCTCAGCCTCCCAGGGTGCTAGGATTACAGGCGTGAGCCACTGCCCCCGGCCTGTCTTTTCACTTTCTTGATAGTATCCTTTGAAGCGCACAAGTTTTTAATTTTTATAAAGTCCAATTTATATTTTCTTTGGTTGATTGTACTTTTGTGTCATATTTGAGAAGCTGTTGCCTAATCTAAGGTCACAAAGATTTACACCTCTGTTTTCTTCTAAGAATTTTTATAGTGTAACTCTTACATTTAGGTCTCTGATCCATTTTGAGTTTAATGTTTGTATATAGTGTGTGAAAATAAGATTTTAATAAAACTTTAATAAAAACTTTATTAATGATTTTCATTACAGAGTATAATATACTAAACTCCACTAAACCTAGATGTTTCATCCATGATATCTAGCATATGTAGAGAATTTTACCTTTCTTTATCTGTTTTATCCATATCTATCCTCACATTGTGATCTAGGTAGGACAGTGTAGTTATTTTCACTCTTCAAATGGGAAAACCAAGGTAGGGAGGTTCAATGACTTGTCCAAGATCATAGCGCTCCTAAGTGGTAAAGCAAGGGTTAGAACCCATGTCTTCTGCTCTCACTCCTGGTTCCTTTTCCACCCTCAGAAGATGTCCAGGGAGAGGATTCTAAAGGGCATTACCAGGGTTTTAGCCATTGAGCACATTTTAATAATATTATCAAAATATTTATTATAATTATATGAAATATTTTTATGTAAATATCATAATTGATACTATTTATTATCAAAAAGGGGTTCTAGTAAATGAAGGATACCAATACCCACTGGAGACCTTGATAGGTATTTAATTTACATTGTATCATTTAATCTTCATAATAATCCTTCAAGGAAGGGAAGAAGAAACTAAAAACTACTACAGAGAGTAAGTAGTTTGTTCAAGGCTACGCACAAAGGAAGCAGGGGACTGCAATTTGAACCCGGATCCTGACCCTGTCGCTACTCCTGGCATATTTGGATGCGAGGAATGCAAGTGCTTGTCTGGGTCCTACCAGCAAAATAACATTTACATGTATATAAATGAAGAGCTTTTTTTTTTTTTTTAACCTAATTATGGTTAAGATTGTCAAGCAAAGAAACTGTATAGCCTGTATTTTTTCATTACCAACTCAAATTCTCAGGACCTTATCAAAAGTATTTATAAAAACATTTACACACACACCATACATATATAATATATACACTCACACACATTTTATCTTTGGTCATTGCAACTGACTGTCCACACAGAAATAACTCAATAATAGATAAATGGGCCATGGGACTGGAAATGATCAAACCTGACATGCCTAAAATGTCATTTTTTTCTTACAGTGTATTTTTATCTTGGTTTCTCATGACTTATTACCTTATCCACATTTTAATTTTTTTAAAGCAAACAACACTTAAAAAAATGTTATTTTAAATTGGAATAAATGATTGGAAGAAATTTAACACCCCTATGCTGTATGTTGCTGTGGTTTGAATGATGGTGTCCCCTCCAAAATTCAGTTGAAACTTAATCCCCAATGTAATAGTATTAAGAGGTGTGGCCTTTAGGAGGTGATTAAGTCACCAGGGCTCTGCTCTCATGAATGGGATTACACCCTTCTTAGAGGGCTCAAGGTTGAAAGGATCATTCTCTTGCCCTTTTGTCCCTTTGGCTGTGTGAGGACACAGCATACGTCCCCTCCAGAGGATGCAGCAACAAGGCACCACTCCCCAAATACCAGTGCTAGCACCTTGATCTTGGTCTTCCCAGTTTTCAGAACCATGAGAAATAAATTTCTGTTGTCTGTAAATTACCCAGTCCCAGTTATATTTATAGCAGCACAAATGGACTAAAACATATACATTATCCTCACATCACAGAGGGAGAAACTGAGGCACTGAGAGTGGGCCAGATTCCTGATTCTACCACCTGTTTGTCATTGTCCTTGGACGAATTGCCAGGTTGTTGAGAGAATCAAGTAAGCCAATGATTGTAAAATCTCACATAAATACCCAATAAACAACCTCACTGAAAATAATAAAGTGCCTTGGCTTCTGTCACACAGCTAATAAGTGGTAGATCTGCAGCTGGGATACAGCTTCAGCCTTCAGATTATGAGAATCATATAGGGTTTTTGTTTAAAAACAGATTATCAGCGGGCCTTGCACTGTGGCTCACACCTGTAATCCTAGCACTCCGGGAGGCCAAGGCAGGCGGATCGCTCAAGGTCAGGAGTTTGAAACCAGCCTGAG
>VBSM01002153.1:49300402-49310810 GCA_008086735.1 Cheirogaleus medius
AAAGCACCCCCCCTCTTCCCGCCCGCCGCCTGCCCCGCCGCTGCACCGGCCGGGACGGGCGGCCGTGCTCTCTGCCGGGCAGGTGGGCTGACTGCCAGCCCCACCGTGACCCCCTAGTCCTCCCACTCCGATGTTGCCGCCGCGTCGCCGCCTTTGTTATGGTGTCTGTGTGTTGGTTTCTGGCGTTGTGGGAGCGCCAGGGCCGGAAACCGAAAGCCCGGGAGTCCAGCCTGTGCCGGGCGCAGGCGGTGGCTGCTCCCCTGGCCCGACTCCGGCCCAGGTGGGGGAAGAGCGGCCCCCGGACGCGAGGGCTGTCCTCGCCGCCTGCACCACTCTCCCGGCGCCGAGAGACGCCCGCCGGGGTTATGTAACTCGCCTGTCCCGGGGCCGGGGGAGGGCTCGGGCTGGGCACGGGGTGGTCACAGCCCCTTCTTCTTGCCCCCGCCTCTGATCTTGTCCTGTCACAGCTCCTGTCTCTACAGGCGCTTGTGATCTTCACTGTCTCCCTCCACCCCCAACCGGTGTGTCCACTCCTGGAAGTGTTTCCGTGTCAGAGGATTGGCCCCTTCCCCTGGCACCACAGGTGGCAGCGGACCTTTCCGGAGGTCATCCAGACTGTATACACAGCGTTCAGCTAGCCCCCATCCCACAGACTTACTTCTGAATGTCTGTGTCTTAAGAATCATTGGGGTATGTTTACACATGGATGTGACCAACACAGCACATGTTCGGGACTCTGCCTGACACCTACTCCTGCGCATTGCCTCACTTAACCGTGTTTACTCACCCTGACGTCTAAGACATGTATGCTCACTTGTGTTGAATAAGTAAAAGCACCAATTCCGTAGTTTAAGGACAATGGAACTTAATTTTGTAATTTAGAGTATTGCATAAATTATATAAAAGGCAAATATTTTAGTTAATCACAAAAAGATTCTGAGTCCACATTCACTATTGTTTATGTATCCATATCATTTGTGAGAGTTTTAGTATAACAAAAACAAAAGGCTCAATCACTGTTAAATCTGTGCACATGTGCACAAGGCAAATAGACTTTAAAAATGAGAGATAAAGATACTGTCAGTTCTGTTTTCTTCATGAGGTCAAAGTAAAATAAAAGTTCAAGTTGCTAAGCTAGTGAAAAGTTGTATTAAAAGTTTTTGTTGTAAATTTGATGTAGACCAGCACTGAGTCCCAAAAGAACTTTCTCAGTGGTGGAAATAATTCTCTTTTGTGATGTCCAATAGGGTAGTCACTAGCCATATGTAGCTATGGAACATTTCAAATGTGGCTAGAGTGACTGAGGAACTGAATCTTTAATTTCATTTAATTTTAATAAATTTAAATGTAGATAGTCACATGTAGCTAGTGGCTACTGTATTAGTCAAGGCCCAGCTATAGCCCATCCATGAGTTTCATTATTTTTTGTTTGTAGAATACAGTTGATTGTGATTTAGGATGCTCCCAAATAATGATGGGCCTGCTAAGTACAATGTGCTTGTTATCTGAAAATGTTTTTCTTATCCTTGCTATCTTTATCATAAAGATGTCTTATCACCTTTTAGAAGTCACAATCACTAGAGCTATTATTTTGGTTTCTGTGGTTATTCTGTTGAAATGAGAAGTGTTTTAAGTGGCTTTCTTATTACTGTCATTAGGAATATTTGCTTCATTATCAAACATTTATTGAGAACTTACTGTGGTTCTTTGGTTCTTTGTAGGGTCTTGGGATTTATACTAGGGTTCAAATACCAGCCACACTCTCAAACTTTATAACTTAATCATCTCTGGTACATTGGTGTGTGTGTTTGTGGGGTGTGTGTTTTATTTAGCTAGACTTCAGCTTTGTTGAAACCAGGCATTTTCTTACCTGGGTTGTTACATAGTGCCACAAATCAGGGATATAAATACTTGATTTTATGGAATTGAATGTAGAGTAATAGGCATTATTAGTGAAACTGGAGTAGGGTCTTGAAAAGGAATAGTGACTTCGGTTTGATACTGGAAATGGTAATATGTTTTTTGGTAACGTTTATTGAAGGAGGCTAGCTAATATATTAGCCAATAGCCAATATAATATTATCAATAATAAAAAGCTACCATTTTTTGAGTATTACTAGGAACCAGATGTTGTGCAAAGCATATTACAATTATTTGTTCATTTAATCCTTATTTCAATTGATGTAAGTACTTGACTTTATATATGACGAAAATGATGCCATCTTCGGCTCAGATCTTTCCTCCGAGCTTCCGATCTTGATATCTCTTGCATATTTCACTTCTCCATTTAGATGATTCAGAGGCCCCTCAAACTTCACAGGTTCAAAGTCTACCTCATAATTCCACCCCAGGACAGAGATACTTCCAGTGGCTCCTGTCTTAATGAATGGTTCCACTGTGTATGCAGCTGGCAGGGAAGAAACCTAGAGATTATCTTTGGCATGTCCCTGTCTTTCACTTCCCATATTTAAGCCTTTGCTAAGTCTTTCTAACTTTTACCTTCTAAATGTCTATTAATTCTACCTACTTCTTACCATTACCCCAGCCCAAACTGTCACCATCTCTTTACACTAATTACTTCAGCCTCCCATTAATCCAACCCCCTCCCCACATACACACAGACAGAGGGATCCTTTCAAAATGTATATATGTCATCTTCCTATTTAAAACCCTTTAGTATGATGGATGCGGCAATTCATACCATAATCTGAGCTACTTGAGACGCTGAGGTGGGAGGATCACTTGAGGCCAAGAGTTGGAGACCAGCCTGGGCAACATAGTGAGACCTCTCCCCTGTCTTCAATTTTTTTTTTTTAATTAGCTGGATGTGGTGGCACCCACTTCTAGTCCTAGTCGGAATGCTAAGGCGGGAGGATCACTTGAACCTGAGAGTTTGAGGTTGCAGTGAGCTATGAGCGCCACTGTATTCTAGCCTGGGTGGACAAAGCAAGACCCTGTCTCTAAGAAACAAAACCACACCCTTTAGTAGCTATAAGACCCTTTGTGGTCTGGCTGCTTCCCACCTCTCCAGCTTAATTTTTTACCATTCTTCCTCTCATTCTATCCCTTTGGGTTAAATTGGACCATTTTCATTTCCCGTACTCACCAGGCTCCCTTTTCTGCACGGCCTTTGCACATGCTGTTCTCTCTACCTGGAATTCTTTCTTCCCTTCACTTTCAGTTAACTTCTGCTTATGTTTTATATCCCATTTTTACACTTCATCGGAGAGCTATTTTGCATCTTTCCTGACTAGACTATGTCTTCTTTAAATCTTTTCATACCACTTTGTAACTTCTTAGTGACAGCTGTCACAGTTGCAGTTTTACATTTGTTTATGTGATTGTTTGGTTAGTAGCCCCACCAGAGCAGGTGGTACCCTGTTTCTCTTCATCATTGCATTCCCCGTTCCATGTATAACACCTGGCTTACCTCTCTGACCTTTCTTCGTACCTCTCTTCCCTTGCTGGATACTCCCCAAGCACAATGCTCCCACTCTTTGATTATGCTGAACTATTAATAATTTCTCAGGACTTTTTAACCTGCTGTTTCTTCTGCCCAGATTCATTGCTTTGATTTCCTGCTTTTCAGAGCTAATTCTTCTCAGATGTTACCTCCTCAAAGATGCCTTCTCTAAGTGATAGCGCCCTGTTTATTTCCTTTATAGCAATTATCATGAGCTATAATTATTATTTTATGTATTTGTTTATTATATGTCCCTTTTTTAAAATTTTTTATTTTTGAGACAGAGTATTGCTCTGTCGCTGTGGGTAGGGTACAATGGTGTCATCATAGCTCACTGCAACCTCAAACTCCTGGGCTAAAGCAATCCTCCTGCTTCAGTCCCTTATGTAGCTGGGGCTATAGACATGTGCCACCACACCCAACTAATTTTTCCTATTTTGGGTAGAGATAGGGGTCTGGCTCTTGCTCAGCCTTGTCTCCAAATCCTGACCTCAAGCAATCCTCCCGCCTCAGCCTCCAGAATGCTAGGATTACAGGCGTGAGCTAGTGCACCGGGCCTGTTATATGTCTCTTTCTGCTAGAATGTAAACTCTGTAAGAGCAGCAGCTTTGTCTGTCTTGTCCCTGGGGGTAACCCTAGGCCCTAAAATAGTCCTTATGGCAGGCATTCAGTAAATACTTGTTGAATGGATGAAAGAACGTACCTGGTTAGAGCAGGATTCTAACTTAATCAGATTCACCTGCCTGTAAAATTCATTTTCTTAACCTAATAGGTTTTTTTTGTTTTTTTGGTTGTTTTTTTTTTTGTTTGTTTTTGTTTTGAGACAGAGTCTCACTCAGTTGCCCGGGCTAGAGTGCCGTGGCGTCAGCCTAGCTCACAGCAACCTCAAGCTCCTGGGCTCAAGCAATCTTTCTGCCTCAGCCTCCCAAGTAGCTGGGACTACAGGCATGCGCCACCATGCCCAGCTAATTTTTTCTATTTTTAAGTAGAGATGGGGTCTCGCTCTTGCTCAGGCTGGTCTTGAACTCCTGAGCGCAAATGATCCGCCCACCTCAGCCTCCCAGAGTATTAGGGTTACAGGCGTGAGCCACTGCGCCCGGCCTCTAATCATTTTTTTGATTGCTCAAAATAATACAGTAAGCACTATATCAGAATTAGCCATGTACTGTGTGCATTGTTCTAAGCACTTTTATGTATATTAACTAATTGAATCCTCATTTTACAAATGAAGAAACAACAGCACAGAGAGGTTAAGTAACTTGCTTAAAGTAAAACTCAGGAAAGTGGCCGAGCCAAGATTCAAACATAGATAGTTTCAATCTAGAACAAGTTCTCTTAACTACCATGCTATACTGCCTCCCACAAAAGGAAAAAAGGTTAAAGATGGTAGGTCAGAATCCCCAAGATACGGTTCCTGCCTTTATGGAACAGGAGTGGATATCATATGGCTTATCCCTTTTCCTTCAGATCTCTACTCAATACCACCTTTCACAGAAGCTAATTATGAGCACCTTACTACAAATAGTCTTCCTTTCCCCCACGCCCACCCTGCCTATTCCTGTTACCCTGCTTTTTTTTCCCCCAGAGTGCTTATCATCACCTGACATGTGTGTTTGTCTGTTTCCCTTCACTAGAATGTAAGTTCCATAAGAACAGGGACTTCAGCTGTTTTGCTTGCTGTTGCATCCGCATTGCCTAGAGCAGGGACTGGCGTGCAGTTAGCGCTCTGTACGTATTCACTGAATGAGTGAATGATTACTACATTTTCTCAAATGAACTGTATATCTCTTGGTAGCTACATGGATATGTGCATTGTCTACTATTACTGCTTGTTGTGTTGTATTGTTTGAGGCTTTTTAGGAAGATTTTATGCCATTCTTCCCCCACTCCCCCATGACTCTACTGCCTTTGGTCATTAAGCTTCAATTCGTCATACAGACTCTGTTCTCCTGTCTTGTTAACCATTCCCCACATCTAGGCAAGAAAGTAGGCTGACAACTAGAGTGGCTTTAATGCTAATAGGTGTCTGTTCTGCAGGCCTGTCGTACTGACCTGTGGAGGAAAAGTCAGTTGAGGTTTAGGGGATCTGAGATGCATATTGTTTAAGGATTTGAGATGAAATGTTTCATAGCCGTAACTGCCGTACTTTATCTGTTACTTCTCCTTTAAAGTCTGTTTTCCATTTATATAAGTTGTAAATCATTGCTGCTTTTACTAAACACCAAGGAGGATTAATCTATCATCTCTGATTTTTGTACCTGGTTCATGTTTCTTTTTTTTTTACTTCATCTCCTGAGATCATCCTTAATTGTTATTTTTCAAATGACTTGGACTTCTTTGCAATACATCCAATTCTGAGATTTTAAATTTTGTGTTCTCCCTTTCTCAAAAAACTTCTTTCCCTATTTATTCTCCTACTTCCCCAACCCATAGATACTGTCCTTTATTCACACCAGGACCTGTAGCCCAGTGTCTCTCAAAATGTGTTACCTGCAACAGAATCCCTTAAATTATTTATTAATAGAACAGGTTCTGTATGTATGAGGAGCTTCCTGGTTATTCTAATATACACTAAAGTGTTATCCAGTGGGCCCCTCCAACTTTATGCTAGCCCCTCTTGGCTGTTCTGAACGCCCTTTTCCAGCTTGTATCTGTAAGTGTTGCACATACTTGCATTCTAGACTTTCAAGGGACTTAGTGCCTGCTGTGACAGTCCCTGGATCTTTTCCATTGTCTGTTTTCTCCACTCCGTTAACCACTTCTAATCTTTCCCTCAATAAATGTCAGTTCCCTTTCTCTGTTCCTCCAGCACCAGAGCACTTCTGGTGGATCCAAAATTACTTCTGTCTCTATTCTTCCTCTTTTCTCTCTTTCCTCTGCTGGAATGTTCTCCAGTTCTCAAAACATCAACAAGACTCCCATATGTTTTTCTTCCGTTCTTCCTTACCCTGTCTGAGTTCTGGTCTATAGCTTGAATTGTCTGCTATTAATATTTCTAATTGCACCCACCATCACTTCAAACTCAACATGGCTAAAACTAAAGGGATCGCTTTTACTTCCAAACCACATTTTTTTTCTCACTTTGATTATGAAATAATTATTAATTTGTTTTATTTTTAATTGCAGGCTCTTCAGCAAAAGCCCTTGTCAGTTTAAAAGGTAAGAATTATAGCAGTTTTATGTGTACCATAGCTAGAAATTTAATTCATTAAATTAATTTGGGTATAGTGTTTTTCTTTTCCTTCTAAGTTATGATTCATTGTAGCTTTTAAGTATTGGTTTTCACTGATAACCTTAAATGCATAATGCTTTTGTAGGAGAATTGATTCTCAATTGTTAGAAATTAAGAAGACCTTTTCCCTAAAATTATTGATTAAGAACTTTCTAACTAAACATTCCAGGAATATCTTATTTAAATTTAAAGCATTTATTAAACTGCACTGAGCTGTATGTTTACATAATAGTTTATTTTTAAGGATTTTGCCTTCTAAGTTATAATGCAAGTTCCCTGAAATAAAAGAATGATAGTACTTTTCTCTTTCTGAGAAAAAGTTAAACATGTTTCTTTGTCTTGCTATTTCTTTTGGTAGGTACATTAGGCTAGTCTTTTAATATAGTCTATTTAAAATTTTACCACTTGATGAAGATTCTACTGGGTAAATAAATTTGGAACCAAGCTAAATATTCTCAAGGTTTCTTTAGTACTTTTAGTTTTTAAAGCTACTGTGTTGTGCTTTGAATTGGTGATTTACCAAATTAAATCCTTCTGACTTGAGGAAACCACTGATCTTCTAGAATGCCCCCAATTTCTTTCCCTAGCAGGATCAATTCCATCCCACCTCTTCTCTTTTGTGCTTCCTAAAAAGTATTCCATTATTCTTTTTCTCCAAGTATTAAACCCATTTCTTTTTTAAAAAAAATTATATAAGTAATGTAAATTTCTTATAGAAAAAAATTAGAAAATGCTGATGAGCAACTAGAAGAAAATAAAAATAACCATCTTCTGTAGATTCATCCTGGTTTTCTATCTCTCTCTGTATATATAAATATATCCTTTATAAAAAAATTAAACTCACTCTTTATTTTCATAATATATCTAATCAGTTACTTGATTGGATTTTTCCTGGTTGTGCAGAACTCTGAAGACATTTCTTTCAAGTAAGAAAAACAGAAACACCACACTAATTTCATTTTCATATGTCAAGGGCTTCACATATTGAAGCAAAAAACATTTGGAAATATGCTCAAAATTCAAGGTTAGAAGGGGTTTTTTCCATTTTTCCATTGCCCTGCTTTCAATCAGGTAGTTTTTGGCAAATTAGAGTGGAGGCATTATTAAAAGCCAAAAAGAAAGAGAAAAAAGAAGCTATGTGTTTCAGTATGGAAATTTAATACTTTCAAGATGTATTGCTTTATCGAATTATTTAGAGAGTTTGACAGAAAAATACAGAAGAAATTTTTCATTTGTAATAAACTAAAATTATGGTCAGTATATTTTTTTCCATGTTGGTAAATATTTCACATATATAGCTGTTATTAAAAAGGCAGTGTTCATAGAATGAAATCCTTTGAACTAAACCTAATTTTTATTAGTATTAATTATTCATTACAGAGGGAAGCTTATCTAACACATGGAATGAAAAGTACAGTTCTTTACAGAAAACGCCTGTTTGGAAAGGCAGGAATACAGGCCCTGCTGTGGAAATGGTAAGGAATGAGCTTTTCTTACATTTTTAGAATAATTACCGCTAAATTGTATTATTGGCATGTTTAGGTTCTTAGAGCACAGTAAAAAAACTTTACAAGTTTTTTCTCCAACCTCAAGCATTTGAATCTTTAAGTGTCATTGAGCACTATTTGATCTTGTTTAGGTAAATTATCTGTAGTCAGTGATAATCTGGTCATCATTAAGTGTTTGTTAAATAATTGTAGTTTGTTTAAATAGGAAAAACAAAACCAAAAAAACTCCAACAACCCCAAATCATACTTTTATTAGTTATGTAAAAAATTTACATGGCTCTGGTTCCTGCAAAAAGATTTATAAGTAGTAAGGTATTAAATTCTTGTATAGCTAAACAAACAAACAAACAAAATCCTTGTATAGGTCAAGGGTAAGTGCCTTTGGAGGTAGAAAGTAGAGATGAACATATAATTGTCATGACTAGCAATTTTAGGAACTATTTCTCCCCTGCTCTGTCAGGAAGTTTTATGGGTCAGTCATGAAACAAGCCCAGAGCTGGGATAGACAGCAGCAGTTACAGTAGCCTGGCCAGCTGGCCACAGTGAATGTGTGGGACTTCGCCACTACATGAGGGACTTTCCATCACCTACATGCCCTTCTTCCTTTCTGCCTGTGATCAGGGAAGGCAGGTAGAGTAGAAGGGACTTCCTGTCAGGGATATAGAGTATTGAGACTCCGAGTGGGTTTAATTTTAAGGGTCTGTAGATCCAACTGGATGCAACCCATATGGTGTTAGCCCTTTTCACCTGTCTCCTTTGCAAATGGGCATGAAGGTCTGTCTTGAGTGGTGGAAGAAGGCTTTGAAAAAGGATGTGGGTTTTATTGGGATATTATTTCTGTTGTTTCTATTAATGAAACCTCTGAATATAGGGTGGACTATAAAAATTTTTTATTATAGACCCGTAAGTATATGGTGTACTTTTGGTATTTAAAAAAATTTTTTTTAGTTCTCCAGGTAATTATTGAGATCTATCATATATATCTTGTATTTTTATTTACAAATTTCCATTTGTAAATAACATTTTTTGATAGCAGATCTAGTATAATATTATATACATTTAGGCTTACTCTTCTAGAGTGATATAGTATCTTTGGCCCAGCTCAGCCCTATGCAGCAGACATATTATGTCATACACCCAACTGGTATTAACCCAAATGCCAATATAATTTGAATTGGAATTTCTAGAATTTATTTTCCTATTTTCACCATCCAAGGCTGCCAGTGTACTAAGGAGACTTGGGTTCTAGTTTTAGTCATCAGCTAGGTGTTTGATTTGTAAGCAAATTGCATAAATATATCATACTACTTTCTAAATTAATCATTCTACTAATGATTCTAATTACTATTTACTAATTAATATTTAGATTCTACTAATCTAAATATATCATTCTACTTTCTAAGATTACTTATATTTGGCTTTTTGTACTTTGATTACACATACTTCATCCTTCCATACTGCTGGTATTAATAATCCAGAGTTAGCCCTATTTTCCAAGTATACAATTGCATTTTGGAACAAAAATGGGAAGTGTTCAGCTTTTTCATTAAATAAAAAATTTCTATCATAGCCTTTCAGAAATTCAAAACGAAGTCGACTCTTTTCTGATGAGGATGATAGACAAATAAATACAAGGTCCCCTAAGAGAAACCAAAGGGTTGCAATGGTTCCACAGGTATGTATGTGCTAAAATTTTGTTTTATGTGAAAAGAAGTAAGTACTTGTCCAACATAATAAAGTTTATGGTATTTATTCTATTACATTTTGAGTAACAAGTTCTTTTCTTTAAACCAGTACTGCCACTCTGCTTCTATTTTAGTTGCCTAAAAATGTCATTGTTTTGTTGATCAACTTTAAACTAAAGTAGAAAGCCAGTTGTCAGTCCTACAAATGCACAGTTTTCTTTTGAATATGGAGATAGTAGACATTAAGCAAATAGGTTTGGCAATATGGAAACAGTTTGGAGTTATGCATGGAAATAAGACAGGAAAAAATATTTTACTTTATCCCTGAGGAAAGTATGTTGAAGACTTCCTTAATCCAGAAGAGGAAAATATATAGCATAAAATCATATCTCCTGTTTGTATTGTTGGCATCTTTTTTTAAATCACAGTGGACATGTAAGAATCAAAAGAATAAAAATTGGGGCCAGGCGCGGTGGCTCACGCCTGTAATCCTAGCACTCTCAGAGGCCGAGGCGGGTGG
>VBSM01002153.1:49358355-49373336 GCA_008086735.1 Cheirogaleus medius
AAAAAAAAAAAAAATATATATATATATGTATATATATAGTAGTATTCATAAATGGTCTTTCTTTAAAAGTGATAGTTTGGAATCACTTGCTGGTTAAAAGTTTATGATACTGTAAGTTTCTTTAACACTGGCATTTGACTCAAACTTCCATGAGTTTTGAGCACTTTGTTCTCTTCTGACCATGTAATGAAAGTTTGCTGCTGAAGTTCTCTGAGTCCCTGTGGGATGTGACATGGTATTGAATTAGTGCATATGCCATATCAGCATGAAGTCATTTTGTACAAGGACAAGGAAAGAGAGAGGCATCAGGAGAACACAGAACCTGCCAATATCCGTCTCTTTGCTGCTCCCAAATAATTTATTAAAGTGTTAGCAGACACCCAAGTAACCTAAGATCAATTCTGGATTCTGTGTCCCTGCCTGCATGTATTGGGTGTGTATTTCCAAAATACTCTCCTTTATGGTATTGCCTATAACAGCTGGGAGACATCTGTGCAGGTAAAATACCACCCCAAGTTTGTCTAATCAAACACAGATTCTTGGTGGATCTAGGATATAATAAGACACTTTTAAATAGATTCCAATCCATTTTAGATTAGATCCTGCTCTAGAAAGGAGTGGTTTTAAATAAACAGTTCCACTGTCTCAGGCATTTAGCCTTCGTAGTAACCTGAACTTTCTGTACTCGTTTAGATGAAAGAGAAGATAACTTCAGCCTCCTCTTCTTTTAGATTGAACTCATGTGCTCTGAGTGCTAACTCTGTGCCAGCCCCTGTGCTGCAGGATGTGAGAATTTCTCCTGCTCAGCAGCCTGGCTGCTTGGTGGGGTGGCCGCCCCGCACTGATGAAGTCTCCCTTAGACCCAGACTCAGCCCACGTCCATATATCACCCAAAATATGCTTGCACTCTGAGTTTATCTTGGTACAAACAGTGCCAAAGAGAGCCCTGCTTTTAATTTGGTTGCTTATTTGGTGATTATTTAAAGTCATTAGCCCTCAGACTTTGTTCTCTATATACCATTTCCCACCAAAAGGGAAAAAATGCACCTTTAAGAAATGGCTCATTCTAGGCCTGGGACATAAAATATACGAGCCTGGAATATTTAGTCATATCTAAAAACAAGAAAACTGTAAAAAGTTACTAAGGTAGCAAACACTCTCAAGAAATAATTTGAAGAGGCTCCACTGGCCAAACATCGGACAATGAGAGCATCAGTAAGAATAATAATAGTAATAGATGAAACACATCAAACACATCGAAATCCATTATTTCATAATGATCATGAAAAGAATGAGTCACCTCTGGAAAGTTCTAGGGAACATACCCTTTATTCTGAAAACTGGTGGGCAAAGAGAAGGAAGCATTTATCCTGCCAGACAAACTGTTGATGAAGAGAAGCTTCTCCTTGTAGAAGGATTACTATCCCGCTGGCAAATGAAGACACGATGCGAGAGTTAGAATAGCCCGGTTTTGCAACCTGTAATGAAATAATGGGCCTAAGCAATGATCTTCATGGCTACTAACATCTGCTTCCTTGTAGAAATTCACACCACCGCCTGTGAATCATTCTTGCCAAAATATAGACCTAGAATCCAATCCAGCCATTAGAGCTCACTGGTAGTTCAAAAGCAGCACAGAAAGCAGGAACGTGTCCTGCACCACCACAGGGACACAATCAACAAAACCCAGACTGTGGGAAATTCTACAGGGCAAACAGCCAGCTGCTTTGTCAAATAATCAAATAAATTGCAAAAGAGACAGAGAGAAGGAGAGAGAACTAACCTATAGAGACATAAAAGACATATCGACCAAATGCAATGTTTGGATACTGATTCAAACAAACCATCTGTAAAAATGCATTTCTAGGGCAAGCTGGCATATTTAAACATTGGATATAATATGGTATTAGGGAATTGTAGTTATTAATAATATATATTTTTAGTTTATATAGTGATTTTGTGGTCATATTTTCTTTTAAAAGGCTCCTGTCTGTTAGAGATATGTGTAGAAATATTGGCAGATGAAATAATAATGATAATTGGCTTCAAAATAGTCTAGTTTGAGGGTGAGAGGAGGAGGGGCAGAACAGAGAAGAAACGACTGTGAGCTGAGATGGTAACAGTTGAAGCTGCGGCGTGAAGATTCACTGTACTAGTCTCTCTACTTTGGTGTATTTGAGATTTTCCAGTATAAAAACTTTTTTAAAAATAGGCAGTATCTTTGAAAGAAGTGGGAGCTATTGAGCAAGAACAGAAATACCATTTGGGGAAGGCAAGGTCTGCTGTGTGTGTGGCACTCGCTTTGTGGACCCAAAGGAGGGGACAGCGGCCAGCTCCAGTCCCTCCCTGTGGAGCTGGGGCTGCAGGAGAGCAGCGTGGAAAATGAGCTTCATTTTTCCTCTGGGGAATGTGCGACGAGCCAGGCTGCACGAGTCACAGCCACCACGTCCGTATTTCCTGTGCCCCCATAGGTTGCCCCGCCCAGCCGTGCTCAGAGCCTGGGGGACACGGGCTGTAGCAGAGGCAACCGCAGGTTTGGGCGAGGAGGGGGCCGGGCAGAGCCTGAAAGGCGGTGGGTTTAGGAGGGTTGTGAGAAGTAAGTTGGGAGCAGAGGTGTGAACAAAGGCACAAAGGCAGAGCCTGCAAGGCCTGTGGGACAGCCAGCCCAGTGGGTAGCTGGGCCCTGGCTCCCCCCTCCCCCGGGAGACTGAGGCTACTCCAGCGCTGGTAAGAGGCTGCGGCAGGGACTGAGTGCGAGGACCCCAGAGAAAGGAACACCTGGGGAAGCACAATCCAGGTTTTCATTCCACTGTTCATGGGGAACTTTTTCTCCTGCCGAAGATAACCCTTCACATAGGTCCTTTTCCTCTCCCAAGATGTCCTCTGCAAGTTCCTGGGGGCTCTGGGTAGGGTTCCAGGCGTCTCTGGGAATTTCATCTATTATTAAATTTCCCCCAAATGAGGAGGTGCTGGAGGCTGTGTCAGCACAAGCAGCAAGAGCCACACACGTGCTCCTGTAGTCCCAGCTACTCGGGAGCTGAGGCAGGAGGATGGCTGGAGCCCAGGAGTTTGAGGTTGCTGTGAGCTAGGCTGACGCCACGGCACTCTAGCCCAGGAGACAGAGTGAGACTCTGTCTTAAAAAAAAGGGGTGGGCCACACAGAGGGTCAGCTTAGAACTGTTCATTTTGAAGTCTGGGAGAAGAGACTCCCCAACCACAGCCCTAATAGTGACCCCGACTGAGGCTTAAGAAACTCACCCACCCCCCACCCCATGCAGGGGGGCGCATCCCCTCCAGCAGCTCAGGCTGGGTGGGGTGTAGGCCCCAGCCCTCTTGGGGAAACTGTTGGGGCCAACGCTGAAAGGCCACCCCTGCCTCCAGCACACAGTGTCCTTGTTCCTGGGCCAGAGGCGCCCATGGGGGCAAGAGGGCACCTACCCTGGGACCTTTCCAGAGTTGGGCAAACAACAGCAGGAGAACCTGTTGTAAGTCCTGCGCGTTGCCTCCTATGGCTTGACAGAGGATTCACTAGGTGCTGTCCAGCCTGGAAGCCCCTGGCCTTGGCGGCACCGATGCAGACAGGTCTTTGCAGGTGGGACTTCATAGGTGCCGCCTTCCCTCCTGCTCTCCTTGGGGTGAAGGGTGACCCAAGAGGAGGAAACAGCTCTGGGGGCACGAGGTGGCTGGGATCAGAGTTGGGCTGAGCAAATAAGGGCCTGGCCACCTACTCACCCTTTAGGCCATCCTTCCTCACCTCTCGGACCCCACTATCCACTCCCTGCTTCTTCGCTAGGTTAAGTTGGTTCTTCCTCCTGATACTAGTTGCAAATCCCACCCACCCTGCACACCAGCCAGGTTCAAGTCCTCCTTCCCTTGGAAACTGCGGGTTTTTCTGCCTGATGCTGCCCACCTCAGTTTCGTGCTATTCTCTGGTCAGCTCATGTTAGTCCTACTTTCTGTAAAGTTTTCTTATTATAGAAGTATTCATGCTTACTACAGAGAAATCAAATCAAATATAAGCCACAGCAAAAAAGAAAAGACCCATAAATAAATCATCTGGAGGCAGCCACTGTCAACCCTTTAATATAAACCCCTTTCTATGTGTGCATGTTCTTCCATCTCTCTCTCTCTATATATATACAGACATATATGTCTCTATATATGTACATTTCATGTATAGTTTTTATGTACACTGATCTTGTGCACTATATTCCATAACCAGAATATAAATTCTTTGGGGGCATGAACGTTTAGTATTACTGTGTCCCCCATATGCCTAGGACATATAAAATCTGTAATAGGCTCTTTTTTTTTTCTTTTTTGAGACACAGTCTCGCTCTGTTGCCCGGGCTAGAGTGCCGTGGCATCAGCCTAGCTCACAGTAACCTCAAACTCCTGGGCTCAAGTGATCCTCCTGCCCCAGCCTCCCGAGTAGCTGGGACTACAGGCATGTGCGACCATGCCTGGCTAATTTTTTCTATATATATATTTTTTAGTTGGCCAATTAATTTCTTTCTATTTTTAGTAGAGACGGAGTCTCTCTCTTGTTCAGGCTGGTCTCGAATTCCTGACCTGGAGCGATCCACCTGCCTCGGCCTCCCAGAGTGCTAGGATTACAGGCGTGAGCCCTCTCGACCGGCCTGTAATAGGCTCTTAATACATATTCGATCAATGAACTGAAAGAAATCTCTGGGCTCACAATCCAAAATCTGTGTGTGTGCACATTTGTAGGGAAAAAGTGAATTAAAATGGGGTGTGGGGGGCTCACATTTGACATACTTTGAACGTATCTGTATTTTTTTTATAGCGATCATGCCTCCTGTAACGGTGCGTGTGTGCTGGGTGCGAAAGGACCGGGGGTGCCTGGACGGCCGGCGGGCGGTGCGGGCCAGTCCTGCCTCAGCAGCATCCCGAGCTGACTCTGGGCTGGGAGTAGATGGGAAGCATGAGCCGCCTCTGCTGCCTGGAATGAGAATGAGGCTTGCTGGGGAGCATGGTTGGAGGACAGGTCTGCAGCTCTTAACGCGGGCCTCCGCGAGGCACCTCGAGTGTGAGGGCGAAGGGGGCCAAGCCAGCCGGGGCCTGGGGGGGAGGGGCCGGCTGAGGCTGTTTGGGGAGCATCTATCTCAAACCCTAAACGGCCTCTCCCTGTGTGAGCCCACACTTTCCCCCTCAGCAGGAGTGTGTGCAGGGCTGATCCTAAACTGCGTTGGTTGTCATTCCCCGGCCTGGAGCCAGACAGGGGTAACCCCCACACGGCCCCATCCGGTGACTCCCTGCTGTGCCCACGCAGTCATCGGCGTTGCTGACCTGAGCCAGACAGGCGGCTTGGGTCTGCCCACGTGTCCGTGCGGGCAAGAACATGTGGGGGGGCCCGGACCCCAGACCAGATCCAGGTCTTCCGCAGGGCGCTCTCGGCCTCGGGCCTCCACTGCGCATCTCGGGCGCCTGGGGTTCTTCATGTCGTCGTCCGTCCTCCCTGGGACACCGCTGGAAGCTGGGTCCGACCGGCCTGGAATCTGGTAGCCAATGGAGCCCAGTGAACCCGCCATGGGCGCGCAAACACGCGGGAGCCCGGTCCCTCCGCCAGGCCCGCGGCGTGGGCGCCGCCAGCTTCCGCCCTCCCCGCGCGAGGCTCCCACGCCGCGAACCGTGCGGCTTCTTGACTCTGTCTTCGCTTTAGTCCCTTATTGGTTACCGGGCTGCAGTCCAGTCCCTCAACCTCTCTGAGCATTGGTTTTCCCATCTGCAAATGTGCCAGCAAGGAGCACAGACACTCATCGATTCCCTTTTAAAGCTGTGTGTGTGGCCCCGTGCCCGCACCGCCCCGCTCCTGGGGCATCTCGGCCACCCCCGCCGCGCCAGCGTCGCCGCCGCTGCAGATGGGGCAGTGGGGACACGCTCACCTGAGCTCTGCGCACAGCCCTCCCGCCGCCCGTCTGCCACGTCTCCCGCCCCGCTTTGCAAAGTCGGTGTTTTCTCAGGTGTGCTCACCTTGGCTCCCGTCTGGCCCGTGAGCTCCTGGCGGGCAGGCCGCTGCGTTCACGCCGCACTCGGGCAGCTCACGGGGTGGATGCGCCAGGAGAAGCCGGGCCTGGAACTCCTGAGGGTATAGAGGGAAGAAGCAGCTCAAGGTGCTGAGGTATAAGAGGACAAGGACAAGGACAAGGACGAGGACAAGGACGAAGGAGGGAGTCCATCCAAGAGCACCTCTCTGCTTCACTATCTCTTTCTGGAAGACTCAGTGGGGTTTCTTTCAGCCCTGCAGGTTTCTGTCAACTGATTTATCTCAAGAGGAACCAGAGAGCTAAGCTGAAGATTTGTGGTTTTAGAGCCTGGAGCAAGTGACAGTTTCTCCCAGGGCCTCAGTTTTGCCACCAGTGAAATGGGTTAAGTGGTTCTTGCCTGAGACCTTCTTCCTGGGGGTTCTTTGATGGGTGAAACTTTTCACAGCACTTTATAAGACTCAGATGAAAGGCGAGCTTGGGATGAAAAGGTCTTGGGGCCATATTACACTTCTCCTGGTGGAGGAAGTGGTCAGCTGACAGGTAGCTGTGAAGCCACCCAGGGGCCCAAGCTGCTGGAGAATTAGCATGCCAACCAGCCACACCTAGGGCATGAGGGGCCAGGAGGGGCACCCTTATCAAGGATGAAATCTGTCAGGGGGACTTGGGGCAACCCGCTGAGGAAGCTGGAAACTGGGCCCAAGAGATGGAAGCCAGCACGCAGCCTTGGTAACCTTCGTGCCGGCCTTCCCCCAGCTCTGAGCCTCAGTTTACAGATGCGTGAAAGGAGGCGGAGGAGTGCAGCGGTTCCTGAATCTGGCTACACTCGTGTTGGTGTTAATGTCGCATCACAATCTCCCGGGGAAATTTTTAAAATTCTGATGCCAGTCTGTACCCCAGATGAAATAAATGTGAGTTTCTGGAGGGGGGACCCCAGCATCATTAGTTTTTTAAAGCTTCCCAGGTGATTCCTGTGCAGCCTAGTTTGAGGACCACAAAAAAGATTTCTAGAATCCTGTATTCCATAATCATAACTCACTTTCCCACCTTATGAGGAGGCGGTGGGGATTTGGAGGTTTGACTTGTATGTCTGAGTCTTTGGAGCAGCCTATGTGTTCAGAATTCAATTATTAATTTATTTCCAACCATTTTTCAATTATACCTTAGAAGGCAAAATATGGCAGAACTGAAATCCACATATAATCTTTCCAGTACTCTTTTTGGTCAGGTTTTATTCTCCTCCTTGACCAATTATTTTTTTAAGATTACAGTAGGGAGCATATATTCAGGGCAACTTCAATCTATGCTTCCAGGAAAATAAAAAATATATTTTAAAAAATTAGAATTGCAAGTAGATGATCCCACCAGGGTATTTTGAGTTTTAGATCGTTTCTGTTCTCCTGGCCCTCTTTGGTGAAACCTCAATGAACCGTGACATATCTGAAAGCCAGCAGCCAGGAGAGAGAGGAAGAAGCAAGGATTAGCCACAAACCCGCAAATTATCAGCAGTAGGAGGTTGTGTGAAGCCCAAAGCCTGGCCCCTCTCTGTCTGCCTCAGAGACCCCAAGCCCGCACCCTCATCCCTGCTCACGGTGGACCCGGAGGGGCAGTGCCATCAGACCTTCACCAAGTCCCGTGACGGGGCTTGGACCTGCCCTGGGACCCTGAGTGCCTGAGGGTCAAGCACGCACAGAGGCCACTGCAGCGAGGAGATGACCTTGGACGCAGGACCACTTGCTGCGCACAGTGCAGGGGCTCCAGGCTCTGAGGGGTACTTAGGCCATCAGCCCGAGACAGCACAGGGACATGGAAAAAGAGCCAGTGCTGTGTTCAGAGTTGCAGGGACAAAGAGGACAGACAGAGATGGCCAAATGCCCAGTGGGTTTTTTATTTGTACCAAGTTCTTTGGCACCTGGCCCCTCCTGCTGTCAGCATGGGTGCTGTCCCCCTCGGTGTTCCAGAATTTCCCCTCACTCCCGATGCCCGAGGCTCTTTAGAGATCCCTGATTTCCGTCTTGGCTGAACACACATCACTCAAGGCCTGGCAGATGGGAGGTGGCCTTGCCTGCCCCAGCAGCTCCCTCGTGCCACCTCTCTGTTGCGGATGCAGCTGTGGACGGCAGACCCTTGGGACTGGATACATTGTGCTTTCATTACAGAATCTTTTCCTGGACTCTGACCAATAGTGCACTTCATGTAGACTCAAGTCACAAACCTTCTTCTGAGCCTTAGCTCTCAACACATCCACATAGAAACAAGGATAATCCAATGAGGCCCTACCCAGCCTGTTGAAAGGAGAAAGCAGTGTCCATGCGGGCTAGGCACTTTTCTAGATGTTCTGCTCATATGACCTCAACGAATTCCCCAACAATCCATGCTTCATATACTATTTCTCCCATTGACAGGTTGGGAAACTGAGGCTCTGTGAATGTAGATGAGCAGCTCCATCTCCCACAGCTTGTATGTTATAGGGATGGGTCTACCTTCCCCTCCAAACTCCACTGTGGCCAGGCACGGTGGCTCACACCTGTGATCCTAGCACTCTGGGAGGCTAAGGTCAGGAGTTCAAAACCAGCCTGAGTAAGAGCTTCCCATCTCTACTAAAAATAGAAAAATTAGCTGGTCATGTTGGCACATGCCTATAATCCCAGCTACTCGGGAGGCTGAGGCAGGAGGATTGCTTGTGCCCAGGAGTTGAGGTTGCTGTGAGCTAGGCTGACGCCACGGCACTCTAGCCCTCCACCCTGGGGACTCCGGAGTCCACTGGAGACCATGGGAAAGACCAAGTCCCCGCCTGCTTCCAGCCGTTTAAGGCAACCAGGGATCAAGCCCTTCCTTCCACAGGAACCCCGAAGAGACTAGATTTTAAGATGACACCTCTGTCCTCAGAAAACCAGTGTGAGGACAAAACAAAAGGAGATGCCCTGGCCCTATAATCCCTCAGATCAACGCGCCCTCCAAAGAAGCTGCTCAAATTTAGGCCACTTGCTGTTCCATCTCCGAGGCACACAAGGACCCTCAGTGGGTTTTGAAGCTCTTCCCTGGCCTACGTGGATCCTTGGTGTTTCCTGTCCTGTCACTGGGGCTCTGACTGTGTCTAGGACCCACACTGAGAATCCCTCTTTCTCTACTGGAAGGCCAGGCCAGCATAGCATTCCGGGGGGAGGGGACACGAGGCAGGGGGAGGGACTGATACGCTGAGCAGATCTGGTGGGTCAGCACGTGTGGGCTCTTCCATCAGCTGGTGGTGACTTGGACCAACCCTTAACCCCTCAGATTTCTCATTCATATAGCGTGAGCACTGGACTCCCGGGTTCCTTCCAACTCTGTGACTCAGACCCGTACCTAGCCAGTGCTGGGAGAGAGAATAATTACTGAAAAAGGGTCTTTGCTGGGCCAAACTTCAATCAGCTTCCTGAATCTCCTCCTAGGCCAATCTGTGCACTTCCTTGTAAAATCCAGTTTTAGCAAGAACTCTGCCTAGTCAGGCCAGCAAGAACCTGGCACCCTCAATATCTGATCATCCTCAATATCTGATCCAGTGCCTCATCCTCCACCAGCCTCAGGTGATGTCTGGTCACCTGGCCTGTCTCCAGCAAAAATCCTGTTAAGTGGCTTTAGCCAGAGTCCCCCTACCCCTGATGTTTCCTCTTACACATTTTCTGTCCACTGACCCCCACACCTCACCCTGCTCCCTGGCTACAAATTCCCACTTGCCCAGGCTGTGTTCGGAGTTGGGCCCAATCTCTGTCCCCCACTGCGAGACCCAGTTGCAGCGGTCTCTGTACTATGGTGATGGTCCTGACTGAAGTCTTCCCCACAGTGCTTTAACAAGTGTCACTGAATGATTTTTTCTTGCTTTCTTTTTGAGACAGTGTCTCTGTCACCAAGGCTGGCATGCAGTGGCACGATCATAGCTCTCTGCAGCCTCAAGGTGCTGGGAGTACAGGGTTGAGCCATGCACCCAGCCAATAATTTTTCTTTAACATCACCCAATACAACCACCTTCTGGGACAAGGCCCCGCCGCCCTTCCCCAGGTGTGCTGAGAGACACCTGCACAGTGCGTTCATCATACTTGTGTGCTGTGCCCTCCGCCACCGAGTCCCAGAGGTGCCTACTCCCTGGGATGATAAACTAGGGTACATTGGTTCAAAGGAAATCTAGACCCCAATGAAAACAATCTGTGGCTCTAAATGTACTACCATGGAAAGAGGTCCCCCAAGATATTATGAAATAAAAAAAGCAAATTGCCAAACAGAGTGTGTACTAAAAACACATTTGCATGTTTTTAAAATGGATCAAGCCCATCTATACATGTATATATCTGCATCTGCATAGAAAAAATTTCAGGGAAGGTTACATAGGGAACTCGCACCTCTGGGAAGTGGGAGTGGGTGGGAGAGGGGAATTTGACTTTGTACTCTTACCCTTCAGTGCTGAGTGAATCTTTTTTACCACAACTATGTGTTATTTTCTGATTAATGAAAAAGTAAACATATTAGAAAGAAGTCAATGAGGAATAAAGATTATTTCTTTAATGATTAATAATAATTATTAATCTTTTTCTGACTATATCAATTATTCTAGTATAGCTAGAGAATATATTTATATTTTAAATTTATTAAAATACATGATATATTGAAATGTATTAATTATAATTAATATTGAGGATTAATAGATAAAATCCACAAGGAATAAAAATAATAAGAAGAAAATATTGCCTCATTCCGCGGTCTGTCTGGCTTTGGACTATCGGTGTGTTCTCTGAGGCTCTCGCCTGTTCCACACCATATCCCTGCTTCCCAGATAACTTTAAAAATGTTGTTTTTTAAACATGAATACATGTAGCTTGGCACACAGGCCTGTGCCATGAGGGAGAGGGCGTGGCTGGTCTTCACTCTTGGGACTTTTTACAAGGTCCTTTTTAACACGGGTTTTATTTGATTATCACCTTTATATCTGCCTCAGCCGGAATCCTGCTGTCTGGCGCCTGGGAAGCCGACAGCCTAGTCCCTGCTCTGGGGCTGGCACACCACATTCTCCTGGGTGTCAGGACTTCCTGCTGCCTGCAGATATGCAGCGAGACAGGGCGGTTCTGCCTGCTCAGAGTTCCTGCCTCTGAAGCCTCCTGGCTGCCCCTGGACCCCATGCTCGGGGGGTGGGATCTGCCCTGGGAGGAGACAGGCTGCTTTTCTCAGCCGGGGATGACCTGCGTGTGCCTGGGGCACGTGGGCAGGGGAGGGGATGCTGGGTGTCCCGCAGTGCCCGAGTCAGTTCACCCCACATCCCACGGCCGGGCAGCCACAGAGACAAAAGCACAATCTGTAATTATTTGTGCATAGACCCTGCATTTGACAAATAAACACAGTGAATTTGTGCGTGCTTTTAACATACACTAAATTTTCCAGGAAAGTATCTACTATAGAAACTAATTTTTTTCTCAAGAGTTGTTCCAAAATTTAAAAGATCACATCACCCACAGAGACACCACTATCCATGTGCACTTGCAGCAGGTGCTTTCTGGGTGATTCCATGGATAGGTTCAAGCACGGGGCCACTTCATCATGGTCCTGGGAGTCGTGTGCAA
This sequence comes from Cheirogaleus medius, assembly GCA_008086735.1. Lineage (NCBI taxonomy): Eukaryota > Metazoa > Chordata > Mammalia > Primates > Cheirogaleidae > Cheirogaleus > Cheirogaleus medius. Next base: position 49,369,949 of record VBSM01002153.1, read on the forward strand.
ATATTCACAGTTTATTATTCATCGCTTGCCCTGTATTTCTCCTTTATATTATAATTAGAACATTTACAAATGCATTGTGTAGATTCCTTGTTTTAACTATGAATTTCTTTCAGATAGTAAAATGATCTGCTTGACAAAGAACCTTTGGATCTGATAGGGTTCAGTCCCGTGGCACCCAGATGTCCCCGCACCTGGAATATGTGGTAGGGGCTCAATAAATGTTTGTTGAATGAATATCTTCACTAGGAAAATCTTTCCGGGAAGTTAACACCAGCCCCTTGCTCTGTCCTGTGCATGTAGTAAGTGACCAAAAAATGTTTCTTGAAAGAATGTGTGAAAATGATTGAGATTTTTGGCAGAAGAGGAAGCATGTTCAAGATAACCTTGTCACCTACCCTGCTTTTCAGGTATTTTGGGAACACTGGACAGGATGATGAAATATTCCCTGAAGTGAAATAAAGGTAAGAAAGAAATGTTTCCGGCCTTTACATAGTATTTAGTCATCGCTGAACAAACGTTTATTCAGTAACTACTACGTGTCAGGCACTAAGAGGCGTAGAAGCCACCGTAGCAATAGCTGCTGCCACATCAAAAGGTGATTTTTTTTTAAAAATATAAGAATGTACACAATAGGCTGGGCGTGGTGGCTCACGCCTGTAATCCTAGCACTCTGGGAGGCCGAGGTGGGAGGATTGCTCAAGGTCAGGAGTTCTAAACCAGCCTGAGCAAGAGTGAGATCCCGTCTCTACTATAAATAGAAATAAATTAATTGGCCAACTAAAAATATATAGAAAAAAATTAGCCGGGCATGGTGGCGCATGCCTGTAGTTCCAGCTACTCGGGAGGCTGAGGCAGGAGGATCGCTTGAACCCAGGAGTTGGAGGTTGCTGTGAGCTAGGCTGACGCCACAGCACTCTAACCCTGGCAACAGAGTGAGACTCTGTCTCAAAAAAAATAAAAGAGTGTACACAATAGAACAATTTTTTTAAGAAACGGAATTTTGCTCTGTTGCCCAGGCTGGAGTGCAGTGTTGCGATCACAGCTCACTGCAACCTTGAACTCCTGGGCTCAAGTGATGCTCCTGCTTAAGCCTCCAGAGTAGCTGGGACCAGAGGTGAGAGCCACCACGACCTTTGAGAAAGATTTTTAAAATTAGCCATAATCTTCCTTCTCAGATAATCCTCAGTGACATTTAAAAAAATAATGCATGTATAAGATTAGAAAATTAAAACAGTACAGAAAGTAGAAAATGGATAGTTAAATCTCCCTCATATATCCCATATATTTCTATTTTTAATCTGCATAAATATTTTAGCCCAAAAGAATCATACTATAAACACAGTTCTGCACCTTGCTTTTGTAACATAGTAATACAGTTTTGAGATCTTTCCATATTGGGGCGTCCCTATTAACAGCTACTATAACTCCACTGAATGAATGTACTGCAATGTATATCACCTGTCCCTTATTGATGGGCACCCAACAGTGTCTATATGCTGAGCTTACATCTTAGCACACTTTTAAGAGTTCTCTGCACCCCTCACTAAGAGAGTAGATTTATTTATTTACTTATTTAACTTATTTCTTTTTTGAGACAGGGTCTCTCTGTTACTTGGGCTAGAGTGCAATGGTGTCATCATAGCTCACTGCAACCTCAAACTCCTGGGCTCAAACAATTCTCCCGCCTCAACCTCAGGAGTGGCTGGGACTACAAGCATGCCACTACACCCAGGTAATTTTTTTTTTTTAATCTTTTGTAGAGATGGGGGCTTGCTATGTTGCTCAGGCTGCTCTCGAACTCCTGCCTTTGAGCGATCTTTCCTCCTCAACCTCCCAAAGTACTAGGATTACAGCCTCGAGCTACTGAGACTGTATTTAAATCTCACCCTTCCCTGGCCAGCCTCAGCCAAATACAGGGGATGGCAAGGTTTGTCTCTAAACAGCAACCTGCTGGGCTAGGCCAGGAAAGCGCCCCATTAGGAATAATGTTGACCACTTTAGTAGGAGCCTCGACTATAGCCGACAGCCACACATGAAGGCGCACAGCCCAGCGTCGACTATAGTCGACAGCCACAGATGAACGCGCACAGCCCAGCATCGACTCTAGCCGACAGCCAAAAGCTTTTGCTTTTATCTCTGCAGCTGCAGTGTGTACGTTCAGCTAATAAGTTACTATGAGTCTGTGACCTTTTAACAAGTCCTTAGTAGGAGTTATTCTAGTTATTTTCCTAAAGCTGCCTGTAAAGTCAAACAAGCTTTCAGTGCTTTAACGCTTTCCTCATCACACAAGAGCAGAACGGATGCGTCGTGAATGCGCAGCACACACCACCGTGCGGACTGTGAGTGCGGCTGTGGGCGAGGCTTCGCGGCCGGTGAGCGCCGCACCGAAGTGGTTAAAGGTATTAGTAGAACCCATGATAATAAAAGCTCTCCAGTGACAGAATTCTGCATATTTTTTCTCTATATCTATGTTGACAAAATATTCTACAACAAATATATTTTTACAGTAAAAAAAAACTCCGAGATTTTATCTTAAATAGTTTTATGGCACATGCTGGAGGGAGGTAGGAATGCCTTTTCCTTCTTGCACAGGGTCCCCGAAAGTGGCTTTACCTACAGCAGTCCAGATGTGGAATGGGAGCTGGGGTTTCTTACTGTGCTTTAGGGGTTTTGTGACAGGATCTTTCTTACTCCCTTGTTGACTCAGGACTCTGGGAGAGTTCCATAAAACTAGTAATAATAAAATAGCTTGGCTGGGCATGGTTGCTCACGCCTGTAATCTTAGCACTTTGGGAGGCCGAGATGGGAAGATTGCTTGAGGCCAGGAGTTCGAGATCAGCCTGAACAAGAGCGGATCCATCTTTACAAAAAACAGAAAAATTAGCCAGGTGTGGTGGCTCATGCCTGTAGTCCCAGCTACTTGGGAGACTGAGGCAGGAGGATCGCTTGAGCCCAGGAATTAGAGGTTGCAGTGAGCTGCGGTGATGCCACTGCACTCTAGCCTGGGCAACATGGTGAGCCTCTGTCTCAAAGAAATAAATAAAATAAAATAGCTGACATTTATGGAGAATTTACTATGCCAGTAACTATTCTAAGTGTGATTATATGTGTTAAGTATTGTTAATCCTTATAACAACATTCTGATTAGGTACTATTATTATTACTCTATTTTGCAGATGTAGAAACTGAGGCATAGAGCAGTTATGTAACATGCCCAAGAACTGGCTCCAAAATTGTACAAACTGGCTCTAGAGTCTAGAATGCTTAGTATTACACTATCACCTCTCTGTCAAGTAATGTTCTATTACTATATATTTTTTTTCATTTTACATGAAACTTTTTTTTTTTCCTTTTATTTCATCATATAATGGGGGTACAAATATTGTTA
>VBSM01002153.1:49375988-49386736 GCA_008086735.1 Cheirogaleus medius
GAAAAAAAAAAAAAGTGTGGTCTGTAGACAATAGTATCAGCCATCGCCAGAAAGCTTATTAGAAATGCATCCTCTCAGGCTTCCTATCACCTCTACTGGGTCAGAATCTGCAGTTTAATAAAACCTTCAGTTGATTCCTATGCACATTACAGTTTGACTTCTTAGTATAGTGAAAGTCTAGAACTAATCTCCAGTGGTAAATTAAAGGGAAATTATATTTCCTAATCTTCTTTTAGTCACTAAGAGCAATTACCTATCAGGTGGCCCTTGATGGTTCTATTAGCAAGAGGTTTTTTTTTGAGCCACCATGCCCGGCTAATTTTTTCTATATATTTTTAGTTGGCCAATTAATTTATTTCTATTTTTAGTAGAGACAGGGGTCTCACTCTTGCTCAGGCTGGTTTCGAACTCCTGACCTTGAGCGATCCTCCCGCCTCGGCCTCCCAAAGTGCTAGGATTACAGGCGTGAGCCACCGCGCCCGGCCTAGCAAGAGGTTTTGATATTTGGTCTGGAAGATGTTCAGGTTTTTCAAGAAAATTCAATATGTTAAATTCCAAAATAATAACAAAAAGTCAATAATGATTAATTTCTTGTTATATTTTACCTATCTTCCCATGTGTACTCTACAGGTTTTAATATTTATTGTATACTATTTTTTTAAATAATATTTTTATGATTATTAATACAAAAGAAATGCTTATCGTGGAAAACTTGGAAAACAGACTCTATAATTCCATGAAGCAGAACTATATTTACTCTAGTCACTATCACCCACAACAGTTATTTTATTTTATTTTTTTTTGAGACAGAGTCTAACTCTGTTGCCCGGGCTAGAGTGCCGTGGCGTCAGCCTAGCTCACAGCAACCTCAAACTCCTGGGCTCAGGTGATCCTCCTGCCTCAGCATCCTGAGTAGCTGGGACTACAGGCGTGTGCCACCATGCCCAGCTAATTTTTTCTATATATTTTTAGTTGTCCGGCTAATTTCTTTCTATTTATTTAGTAGAGAAGGGGTCTCGCTCTTGGTCAGGCTGGTTTCAAACTCCTGAGCTCAAACAATCCACCCGCCTCAGCCTCCCAGAGTGCTAGGATTGCAGGCGTGAGCCTCCGCGCCCAGCCTCACAACAGTTACTGAATTCTAAAGATAGGACGCTGAGCTAGACACAATAAGGGAATATATTTATGACTTCTTGAAGGTCAGGCCTTGTAATATGCATATTTTTAGACTAACTAAAGCTAAATCTAAAGTTCCAAGTTAAGTAGAAAGAACACAGGGCTTGGATTAGTAGAATTAGTTTTGATTCCCCTATAGCTATAAGTGGGTTTGCCACAAAGTTTATGAAGCTCAAGCTTCTGGGCCCCTCAGAGGGGCCCTAGCAGTGTAGGAACATGGTCAAATGTTTCTGTAAAAGTTTTGAGAGTAAGATATTTAATACCACCATCTCTTTGTTCCTGACTTCCTTTCATCATAATTCTCCCCTGCATTAGGGGGTATTGGAAAATGGCCATAGGTGTTTTTGGGGAGCTGGATCTCACTGAATAAGGGATACATTTAATTTGGATTTAGTGGCATGCATTTAAGTGGTGTGCAGTCATTCCTTCATATTGTTAAATTATTGCTTACCATGGGTGTAGGAATGCCTTTTTGTTTTTTTGTTTTTTGTTTTTTTTTGAGACAGAGTCTCACTCTGTTGCCCAGGCTAGAGTGAGTGCCGTGGCGTCAGCCCAGCTCACAGCAACCTCAAACTCCTGGGCTCAAGCAATCCTTCTGCCTCAGCCTCCCGAGTAGCTGGGACTACAGGCATGTGCCACCATGCCCGGCTAATTTTTTCTATATATTTTTTAGTTGGCCAATTAATTTCTTTCTATTTTTAGTAGAGACGGGGTCTCACTCTTGCTCAGGCTGGTTTTGAACTCCTGCCCTTGAGCAATCCGCCCGCCTCGGCCTCCCAGAGTGCTAGGATTACAGGTGTGAGCCACCGCGCCCGGCAGGAATGCCTTTTTGGAATACATCTACTGCCCATTATGCCAATTCAGCCAGCACTATGTCACAAAAGTGCAGGGCCAGAGGGCAAAGTTGCCCTATGGTGCCTGGCACAGGAAGTACAGGAAAAGTGGAGGAAAAGAAGGGTTGAAAGGAGAAGCTAGTCCATAGAAAATTCTTAAAGTCATCAGTAGTGAAAAATTACAAGTAGAGGGATCAATTCTCTCAATGCCTAATCAAAATGGAGGTTCTTATTCAACATGAATCTACAAGTCAGTCATATATGCAATTATAAATGTACTGTACTTCTTTTTGTTTTCATGTGAATCATTCAAAAGGGAATATAATTCCTGTGTTTATGGGACATAAACTTGTAGTTGTACTACAGTGAATCTGTCTGTATGTGAAGTATATGTTTTATTCATCCTAAAGGATCAGATCTTGTCTGAATATATTAATAGAATACAAATCTTGTCCTGAAAAACCTCTGGGGCTTTAGTAAAAACCACACACAAAATTACCACTGAAGCAGCCAAATGGCCCTAAAACCTCATAGCTCATATATAAGAGAAACTTGGTAGAGGTTTTCCCAAATTTGACAATAGCCCTTAAAAAGTACACGACATTATCAGTAATGAGTTGTGATGCTGAAAGAAACTTAAAAACAATTATTAATAAGAAACAAATTTAATCATCTATGCTACAGAAAAGATCTCTTCTTTGTAAAAAATATTACAAAATAAAGCCAGGCCCAATGGCTCATGCCTGTAATCCCAGCACCTTGGGAGGCCAATGGGGAAGGTTCGCTTGAGCCCAGGAGTTTGAGACCAGCCTGGGCAACATAGAAAGACCTTCTCTTTAAAAAAAAAAAAATTAGCTGGAGTTGGTGGGGCACACCTGTGGTCAGTCCCAGCTGCTTGGAAGATCTGAGCCCAGGAGTTGGAGGCTGCAGTGAGTTATGATAGTGCTACTGCACTCCAGCCTGGGGACAGAGTGAGACTTTGTCTCTTAAAAAAAACAAAAACCATTACAATTGATACAAGAAAAGACCATCAAATATATGCAGCCAAAAAAGGTAGGAAAAATTATCATAAATGGTGCTCCAAAAGTCTAGAAACATAGGTGTTTATATATAATATATAATGATATATAATGTCAAGGGCATCTTCAATCTTTAAAAAAAATATTGTTTCTGGGTTCTTGGATGCCCTGTTTCAAGCAGTTAAGAAAAATATTATGGTTATGTGTGTGATGTTTGTGGGTTTTGCTAACTTTTAAAAATGTCATTTGTTATTTCTTTCTCGTTATATATATTCACTTTTCTATCCTTCTGCCCGTAAGTTTTTGTACTCTTTTTGCTAATGAGAGTCCCACAAATTGTATGAGCTTCAGTTCCTGCAAAACCAGGATCTGCCTCTGTCTGCAACAACAGAGAAGTCACTGAAAGTCTCTGCAGCCTCAGTTTTCTTTTTTTAAAAAACCTTGGCATTTGGCCTGCATTTCCTCAGAGTTGCTGTAAAGGCCAATCGAAACTGTGGTGGGCAAGAGAGCTCCGCCAACCACACAACTCCCTAAAACGTGAAGGGTCTCTGACCGGGAGGGAGGCCAGGGCGCTTGCCTGTGTAGTCAGCCTCCCAGTGCAGACCCACACGCAGGGCTCGCCTGACCCCAGCCCTGCCGGACACTGACAGCGGAGGAATAGAACGGAGTGGCGGGGGCGGTTGGGCGGGGAGCGCCGGGCTGTAGAACCCGCCCGCCGGTAGGAAATGGGGTCCCAGAAGATGGGGTGAAGGTGTGCAAGGACGTTTGGGACCAGTGGGAGCTGGGGGGGCGTGGCGGTCGGTCGTGGAGGGGCGTGGCCAATGGTGACGGAGGGGGCGTGGCGCCGGGCCTCAGCCCCTCATTCCGAGCCCTCCAGCCCCCTCAGCAACGGAAGTTCCGGTGTCGGTAAGTGGGGTCAGAGGTCAGCAGGAAGTCGATACGTGGCCGCCGCCTGTCCCCGCGGAGGAGGCGCAGCAGCCAGAGATGGCGGCGGTGCTGAACGCAGAGCGACTTGAAGTGTCCGTCGACGGCCTCACGCTAAGCCCGGACCCAGAGGAACGGCTCGGTGCGGAGGGCGCCCCGTTGCTGCCGCCGCCGCTGCCGCCGCCCTCCCCTCCCGGATCCGGTCGGGGCCGGGGCGCCGCAGGGGAGCAGCCGGAGCCCGGGGAGACGGCGGCTGGGGGCGCGGCGGAGGAGGCGCGGCAGCTGGAGCTGCGCTGGGGCTTCGGCCTGGAAGAGCTGTACGGCCTGGCCCTGCGCTTCTTCAAAGGTGAGCCGGGCCGGCCCCACCCCCGCCGCCTCTGCCCGGCCCCGGGAGCCCGTCATGGGCTCTGGTCCCCAGAGTGACTGGATCAATCTAATCCTCACCCACCCATACTGGGCCGCGGTGACCCGAGCAGGGTTCTGTCCTTGCGGGGGTACCCGAAGTTTGTCACTACCCACTTGGCCACTAGGTCACACCCCTGTGGGGCCTGAAACCTTGGTTTAGCAGTACGAGTCCCGCCTTCCCGAGGTTACCAGGGCATTTTACCTGATTTCGTTTCTCGGGTTTCCAGGAGCCACAGTGGAAGAATGAGCCTTCTTTATCCCAGAGGATCCCGCTCTGGGATTGCCTTTTCTTACTGACGCTTTCTTTTTCCTATTTTTTCATGGTTTGGCACATCAGACCCCGCCAATTTTTAACCTTTTTCCCATAGTGGAAGAAATCTTTCAATAGATTCCATATATAGTCTTTTCAGCTATTCTGGGGAACCATAAACTCAAATAAGACTTGGTCGCCTGGCCGTATAGCTATGGCAGAGAGGAGGAAGTAACGTATTAAGCTCATTCATCTCCTCCAGTTTGTTAAACTATGGAGAAGGGATGTCCAGTATGTTCTAGTAACTTCTGGATGGTTAAAATTTGCCTTGTAAGCCATGTGCAAGAGTGAATTCTCAGAGTAAGGCTTTAAAGTACCCTCTGTGCTTTTCGCATAATTAATTATTAAGTGTTTCTTGTCTAGAGCAAGACTGTGGTGTGTGGGGTTTGTTTATTTTTTAAATTGGGTGATTCACTTAGTCAAATGGTGGAGAGACCAGTCACATGATTTTGTCAGTGGGAAAGACTGATGAGAAGTCCGTCAGTTTGATTCTTAAAGATATTTAGGTTTTGTAGGATGAATGGGCTGGGAGAGACATTTGTAAAAGAAACTTTAAAGGGGAATGCTACATTCCACATACATTCCAGAACAGCATATTTATGACACTTTACCCAGAGGGAGTACCTTTTGGAGTACATATTTCACTGGCTGAAGTTGAGTAGTTCCAATGCAATGATACTTGTTGAAGTTATTTGTTTTCTCTCAAAATAAATTGTACAAACTGGTAAAAGTCTGTTTTGTAAATTTTCCAGAACATTTGATCATTTCACATTCATTGCATTTTGTATTAAAAAGTTTACCCTTGAAATGTTCTTTGTCATTGCCCAATGAGTTCAGCCCTCTGTGTACTAGCTAGCTTGGGTAATTGGTGATGGCTAATGGATTTTGGATTTCTTGACCCTTAAGTCACAGTCTTGAATTTTGAGTTTACTGTAGTGTAGTGATGATATATTACTACTTGTATAAAAAATCTGCTGGTTTGTGTATAATCCATATAGCTACATTCTACCTTAAATTTTTATTCTTGGAACTTATTTTTCAATAGATTAAAGTATATTGTAGCAGAGAGTAAGAATAGAAAAGAACTAACTTTTAAACCTACCTTTTGCCACATGACTGAAAAAAAGAGATTAGTCCCTTTTCTGGGCCTGTCTTATTTGAAAATAGTAATATCTTCTTTGAAAGATTGAGACACTATAATATGCAGTAGTATACCTTAGCATTGTTTGAGAGTCAGGAAGCTAGGAAGCTTTGGATTCTGGTTACCATATAAACTTCAAAACAATGAACTTTTCCAGACTGTTTCATATATATAAAGGGAGCTAGATTAGATGAAATCTGACATCTCAGATTTAACATTGAGTGGTCTAAACCTAAAAGATCATTTTAACATGTTTGTTGAGTGGTAGAAATCCTAGAGGAACCTATAATTTGGGGGCCTAGTTATTAGTCACCTTAGAGAATAAAGCTACATTGATAACTATAGTTCACTCACTTCCTAAATTAAGCTCTCAAGGCAATGTCGAAGTACTTAAAAGGAGAAATAGCTGTGGAGCAATTAAAAGCTACCTTTCTGCATGGATCATTACATCATTTAGCAGTGGAGAGACTGTTAGTATATGAGATGCTAATTGAAAAAAAAAAAGAAGGAAGTAAAAGCACTCACCCCACTTATGGAAAGTGAGTGGGGTGAGCCAAGTAATGCTACCTTTGTTTTAATGTGTGAATTTTTCTAGCAGATTACTTGGTATTATACCAGTTTTTCAGAGGCTTCCTCTTTTTTTTGGAATCAGGGTCTCACTCTGTTGCCTGGCTAGAGTGCAGTGGTATCATCATAGCTTGCTGCAACCTCAAACTTCTGGGCTAAAGCGATCCTCCTGCTTCAGCCTACTGAGTAGTTGCCCAAACTAGTCTCGAACTCCTGGCCTCTAGCGATCTTCCTGCCTTAGCCTCTGAAAGTGCTGGGATTATAAGCATGAGCCACTGCTAGGACTTCTAATAGTTCACTATTCTGTGGTTTTGTACTGGTATCTCACAAGAATTAGAAATAACATTACATTATGTCTTCTGCTGTGGAATAAATATGAATCTTGAAAGCGTGGCTATCTTTTTCCATTGAAAATAGCTTGAATTGGGAATGAGGAGCTCTTTTGTTTCTCATTCCATCCTTGTCACAGTGGTCATAGGCCAATGACTGAACCCATTATGTCAACTACTCTTAATTTAGTGAGGGTAAAAGTAAAATAATAGATGAAGGTAGAGGTAAATGTAAGTTAGCATTTTACCATCTCAACTTTTAACATTATTGAATACTTATTATGGATAAAATTTTATATTGGGTTACCACTGTCAATGCATAGTACATTCCTTTTTGCTATTAAGGAACTTAGGGTCCAAAAGAGGAGTTACCTAGTGACAACCGCAATAATCGTGGAGGATTGAGGGAGCAGATGCCATTCCAAAGTGGAGGAAAGCCAGGAGCCATGAAGGAGCAAGGCATGTGTGTCTGGGAAATGGCAAATAGCACCATAGTTGATCGAGAGAGCTGGAAAGTTAAGTTAGGTTCAGATCCTGGAAGGACTTGAATGCCATCGTAAATAGTTTGGCCTTTTCATTGGTAGATGGTGAGGAACCACTGAAGATTTTTAAAGAGAGGAGCAAAGTTGCCCAATTTTATTTTAGCAACAGTTAAGCTGGGTTTTCTTTCCTTTTTGTTTTTTTTTTTTTTGAGACAGAGTCTTGCTCTCCCACCCAGGCTAGAGTACATTAGTGTCATCATAGCTCACTGCAAACTCAAACTCCTGGGCTCAAGCGATCCTCTTGCCTCAGCCTCCTGAGTAGGTGAGACTACAGGCACATGCCACCATGCCTGGCTAATTTTTTCTATTTTCAGTAGAAATGAGGTCTTGCTCTTGCTCAGGCTGGTCTCGAACTCCTGACCTTAAGCTAACCTCCTGCCTTGGCCTCCCAGAGTGCTAGGATTGTAGGCGTGAGCCACTGCAACTGGCCTAAACTGGGTTTCTTATCTCCTTGAATTAAGGACCCACAGGAACCCAAATGGATTTGCTTTATTATAGCCTTTATACTTCTTGGATAGAGTTAACCTGGTTTGGTTTTTAGAGTTCTTTGGGGTGGGCTTTTTCTTTTTTAATGCTTTATTGCCTCATTACATTAAGCTGGTAGATTGTTTGCATTAATTTAAAATTTCAGAGGAATAATTGCTGGTAGTTATTGAGCAGATGTTTGCTAAATGTCAGGTACTATGCTGAAAGCTGTATATACACATTCTTTAATTCTCCCATGGTCCCTTCTAGGAGGGTATTATTCCCGCTTTTTTTTTTTTTAATAATTTTTAAATTTTTTCTTCCAATTTTGGTTTGAAATGATTTTGCTGAAATATTCCCGTTTTTTAGTTGAGGAAGGCCACTCAGTTATTATTTGTAAGAGGCAGGGTTGGTTTTCAGGCTGATTCCAAAGACAGTTCTTACAAAGCAAATACAAATCCTGCTTTCTGGTGGTATTCTGAGAAGAATATTCAAAACTACCTATCCAGTTGCCTTAGCACAGTTTGGAGCTTCTTTATTATTAATAGCTTGAAAATATTAAGGGCTAATGGAAAGATTTAGGTTGTTTTTCTAAGCATGATCACTTTATGGAAAGTCCAGATATCTGCAAAAGTAAAGTATAAGAGAACTATGTATTCTGAATTCTCACCTAACATTGCTATCAGTTTTGAAAATTTGAATGTGAGGAAAAATTCCCTCCAAAGGACTAAAGTAAATGTGCCCTCAAAATATTGATGATCGGCCGGGCATGGTGGCTCACGCCTGTAATCCTAGCACTCTGGGAGGCTGAGGTGGGAGGATCACTCAAGGTCAGGAGTTTGAGACCAGCCTGAGCAAGAGCGAGATCCCATCTCTACTAAAAATAGAAATTATCTGGACAACTAAAAATATATATATAAAAAATTAGCCGGGCATGGTGGTACATGCCTGTAGTCCCAGCTACTCTGGAGGCTGAGGCAGGAGGATCGCTTGAGCCCAGGAGTTTGAGGTTGCTGTGAGCTAGGCTGATGTCACAGCACTCTAGCCTGGGCAACAGAGTGAGACTCTGTCTCAAAAAAAAAAAAAAAAAATTTGATAATCTGTTATTGCTACATCTTATTTCTACTAATAAAATATTAGACCTTTTGGGAGGCGTGCAATAATGTAACGAGTGTTTTCACTCTTATAAACTGAAAATGGATGTGAAAATTTTTTTAAGTTTAAAAATTTTTAATTTAAATTTTAACTTTTTATTATGGAAAATTTCAAACATACACAAAAACAGAATAGTTCAATGACCCTCTCTACCCATTACCCAGCCAGATCTGTTCCAGCTACTTCCCAAGTGATCTGCAAATATTTTATTATGTATTTCTAAAAAATGAGGGCTAAAAATATTTTTATAAATAAATAATTAAAGAGATGAGATCTCGCCATGTTGCCCAGGCTGATCTCAAATTCCTGGACTCAAGCAGTCCTCCCACCCCAGCTCCCACCTGGAATCCAAAGTAGCAGAGCTTCCAGGTGGGAGCCACTGGAGCCACTGTGCTCGGCGGGACTCCTCTTTTTAAAGTGACTGCAATACCATTATCACATGCAGAAAAATTAAACACAGTAATTCATTAGTATCCTCAGATATCCAGTCAAGTGATCAAACTTCCAGTTTCATAAACATTACAAATTGGTTTTTTTTTTTTTTTTTTGAGACAGAGTCTCACTCTGTTGCCTGGGCTAGAGTGCCGTGGCATCAGCCTAGCTCACAGCAACCTCAAACTCCTGGGCTCAGGCGTCCTCCTGCCTAAGCCTCCCCTGAGTAGCTGGGACTACAGGCATGCGCCACCATACTCAGCTAATTTTTTCTATGTATTTTAAGTTGTCCAGATAATTTCTTTCTATTTTTTTTTTAGTAGAGACAGAGTCTCGCTCTTACTCAGGCTGGTCTCGAACTCCTGAGCTCAAATGATCCGCCCACTTTGGCCTCTCAGAGTGCTAGGATTACAGGCATGAGCCACTGCACCTGGTCAGCATTACAAGTTTGAAAGCAGTTTGTTTAAGGTTCAGAATAAAAGTCTGCACATTGCAAGTAGTTGATATATTCCTCCTCCCCTTTTCCCTTGCATTTTGTTTGTTGAAAAAATTTACTGGTTCAGTAGATTTTGCTGATTGCATCGGTGTGGCTTAATGTATTCCTTCAATCTCTGTATTTTCTGCAGTTGTATCTAAAGACTTGATCAGATTCAAGTTCTGTTTTTTTGGCAAGACTGCTTCATATCTCTTCCCCCACCACCCCTCGAATAAGGCAATGAAAATGGTTGGATCTCTTTGTGATGTTAGGACTGTTGATAATCAACGTCTTGATCTGTTCATTCATTAGGGATTAAAAATTAGTGATACTCTATAATAATTGTATTTCCCTCAATGAAATACTTTTCCTCATATACTATTTGGCTTGGGATAGAGTTCAAATAGAAAAGGAAAGATAAATGCTTCTTTTCCTTTATTTACTAGTTTTCAACATACTGAATTGTTTCCCTGGCAGCCTCAAGTTTTAATGTCATAAAGTACTCATGTTTTTAAACATACAATTTTTTTAGCTCCTAGTGTTTTTTTAATAGAGTATTTCTGAGCAGAATTATTATTATTGATGCCTAAATTGTACCATCTTTGGCAAGTGAGAAATCGTACTGTCTTCAAATTGGCTTCGTTTGACATGACTATAGTAGTCTTCCATAGCTTCCTTGCTATCTGATATTAAGATATTCCAGGTTCATCTTATACATTTCCTTCTCAGTAGGAATCAGCCATTTCTCCAAGGACACATGGTTCCTTTTAGTGGGAACTAACATTTGAACAGTAATAACCTGAGTTATAGGAGTGGGTACTATTGCCAACTGGATTGGCCATTATTTCTAGGCCTTTTCAGTAGATCTATGGTGTGTGGGGAGGGAGTTTTTGAGGGGGATATTACATGTAAAAGGGAGCTGTAGTTGGATTTGGAAGGACTTAAGTCTTGGACTCAGTTTCTTTCATTTTTTTTTTA
>VBSM01002153.1:49419593-49437402 GCA_008086735.1 Cheirogaleus medius
AAAAAAAAAAAGACACACCACCCCCGCAACCTGACCTGCCTGCACAGCCCCATAGCAGCCCTGGCCCCTCGATGGTCAGTGGGACAGATGTCCTTCACACTAGAATTCCTTTCTCCCCTGGCAGTCCTCCTTGTCTCAGCAAATGGCAAGTGTGGCAAGTGGGGGGACCCAGGCTGGACCCATTTGGGGGTTCGATAACAATCCCATGAGAGGACAAGCGGTCCTGGGTCCTGCTCAGTGAGGGCAGGTGGTCAGTAAAAGAGGAAAAGTGGAAGGAGGAGAGGAGGGAGACTGGCTAACACTGAGCATTTGCTTCCTGCCACCACGGTAAGGAGTGCCTTAAACACCCTCTCATTTTTTATCCCCATTTTACAGAAAAGAACACTGAGCCTTAAAGAGGTCAAGTTATTTACCCAGTATAGTCAGCAAGTAATTGGCAGAATTGAGATTCAACTTCAGGGCTGCCTGGCTGAAGGTCCCCTGCCGTGGGGTCGTACTGCTGGGGGCCGAATCCTGACTGTAACACTCTGAAAACTTGGGCAAGTTACTTAACTCTGCACTTCTGTTTCCTGGTTTGTAAGATGGTGATAATCACTGACCTTATCTCAAAAGCTGTTCTGTGAAGAGTGAGCAGTCAATACACGGAAGGTGCTTGGCAGAGGGCCTGGCACACAATAAACATTCCACATGTGGTTATTATTAATCATTATCATGATCGGAAATGGCCTGCTGAGGTCCTGCTGCAAGGAAACTGGGCTACATGGACATCTTGGCTCCGGGCCCTTCTTGCCCTGACACGGGGCCCAGAGCTGAACCCCTCAGTGTAAGGCACTGCTGGGTTTGCCTTCTTACTTCTCTTGCCAGGAGAACACTTGTGCATTCTTCTCCCTGTCTGGTCACCTCTTCAGGGAGTGAGCAAGAGTCACTAGATCTTCAGTCTGGGACTGCCCTTCCAAACGGATTGGTCCTATTGCCTCTGGCTCCAGTATGGCTCAACGTGGTACTGTTACCGAGCTCGTCTTTGTTTCAAATTTGAATATTTTGGCTAGGCGCAGTGGCTCACGCCTCTGGTTCCAGCACTTTGGGAGGCCGAGTCAGGAGGGTCGCTTGAAGCCAGGAGTTTGAGACCCCAGCCTGGGCAATATAGCAAGAGCCCATCTCTTAAAAAAAATTCGATATTTTGTTCATCATGGATTTTTTTTTGCATTAATTTTTATTCTAAAAAGTTGAATTACAATATGTATCTTGATTATGGACTATTTTTGGCATTCCCTTAAATTTTATGCCTGGGGCAAGTGCCTCACTCACCTCACCCTCGTCCCAGCCCCATTCCACATGGCTGCTTGGGTGTCCTCACAACATGGCATCTGGCTTCCCCCAGAGCCAGAGGCCCCAGAGAGAGCAAGGAAGAAGTTGCAATGTCATTTATGGCCTAGCCTTGGGAGACACACTCTGTCACTTCTGCAGTGTCCTATTCATTACATAGGTCAGCCCTGCTCAGTATGGAAGGCACTACACAGGGACAGGAGTGCCAGGAGACAAGAATCACGGGGCCATCCTAAAGGCTGGCCGCCACAGCAAGTCTCCAGCCCGGAGACACAGAGGTTAGGAGCAGCCTCCACAGACTGGAGCCAGGAATGTGGCAAGGGAGGTTGGGGGCAGTGGGGGGATCTTGGCCAAAGGACACAGTTTCTGTTAGGAGGAGTAGGTTCTGGAGATCTAATGGATATGTTAAGTTAGTTACCTTGGTTTAGTCATTCCACCGTGTATACGCACATCAGAACACGTTGTATGCCATAAATATATACAATTTTTATTTGTAAGGCTTGGTGAGGCCTTCCCCCTTCCCCCCATGCTTCCCTCCCATAGACGCTGAGTGGTACTGACCCAGAGCCGGGCTGTCGGGGCCCACGTGGGCCCCACTCAGCTGATCACAGTTCCTTGGTCCAGGGAGAAGCAGCTGACCCAATCAGCCCTCCCCTAAGAATTTTATTTATTTTATTTATTTATTTATTTATTTTGAAATAGAGTCTTTCTCTGTCCCCCGGGCTAGAGTGCAGTGGCATCGTCATAGCTCACAGCAACCTCAAACCCCTGGGCTCAAGGGATCCTGCTGCCTCAGCCTCCTGAGGAGCTGCGACTACGAGTACCCACCACTACACCTGGCTAATTATTTTTATTTTTATTTTTGTAGAGATGGGGGTCTCTCTATTGCTTGGGCCAGTCTTGAACTCCTGGGCTCAAGCAATCATCTTGCCTCAGCCTCCCAGAGTGCTAGGATTACAGGCGTGAGCCCCCGTGTCCGGCTGGATTGTTTAATTTGGGAGCGAGTGAGTCAATCCTAGTGGGAGATGTAGCTGGTGGGGGATCGGTTCCAGCTCGGCAGGAAACTAGCAGGAGACACACGCCTCTGTGTTCCAGACTTCAGCTCCCATTGTGCCTGAGTCCCAGTGACATCTTTGCTCTGTGTTTTGGTCCATTTTCTGCTGCTATAACAGAATACCACAGACTGGGTAACATAAAAAAAAAAAAAAGAAATTTACTTCTCACAGTTCTCAAGGCTGAAAGCCCAAGTGCCTGGCACCAGCTTCTGGCACGGGTCATTCCTCAGAAGCGAGCACGCGAGATGGAGGGAGATGGGCCGAACTCACCATTTTCATCGGGAGGGACCCACTCTCGAGGACCCTTGTGACCTAATCACCCCTTAGAGGCCCATCTCCCAATACTGTCACAATGGCAGGGACATTCAAACCATAGCACTCAGGTTTGCCCATTGTCTGGGTTTTAGAACCAATAAACTCCCCCTTCCTCCCAGGCCTACTTCAGCTGGGTTTCTGTCGCTTTATCACCTCTTTCTGGGTGGGCTTCTACAGAAGACATTGCTAGGAGTTTCTCAGCATGTGGCCAGTGTGCCTGCACCTGTTACCTAGGGCTGTGGTTGGAACGTCAATGCCTGGCGCCACCTCAAACCCACTGAGCCAGACTGGTGTGGGCCTCAGGAATCTGCAGTTCTAACACTGGAGTGTGGACAGGACTGTGCTAGGTGTCATAAAGCCGCTCACCGCCACTCTCTACTTCTCCCGCGCCGAGGCCTGCGCGTCATGTTGGCTGCTGCTGACGAGGACTGAAAAACCCAAAATGTTGGGGACTCAGGAGGGGGATGCGGGCTTTGGGGAACAGAGCAGAGCTGTGGGCAAAGCGCTGTGGGCATTGCCGGTGGAGGCGGGGTCAGCACCTGAGGGAGGAGGGACCACGGGGAAGGAGGCCGGGAGGGGAGAACCTTGTTCTGGCTACAGCTTATTATCAGGGGCGGACCTGGGCTCATGTCACTCACAGCCGGCTTCCTCCCCCGTTAAAAGAGGAAGTTGCGCCAATGATTGCCAAGGTCCTTCCAACTCTAAAACTCAAGCCAGGGCCCTGGGAGGTGGACGGTGGCCTTTCCCAGAAGGCTGGGCCCCGAGGCTGCTCAGGGCTGCTTCCTGAGGGCTGAGGCCATGCCGGAGCCCTCCCAGGCCAGCGCTGAGCTCTGCTCTCTTGGTTTGTTTGTTCACTTCCCTCCTCCCCTGGGGACTGGACATCCTTCTGGGAAGGAGGCGGGGCCCTTCTGGGCTGAGCCTTGTTTCCATGGAGTCCAGCCCCCCGCCAGGAGGACACTGGTTTCTCTTGGTTGACAGCAAGAGGACTTTGATCCCCTCCATTTCCTACCACACTGCCGGGCCAGACCTAGGAGGAGGTGCAGGGGCATGCCCAGCCCTTCATTCAGACTAAATGTTCTGGAAGGTTCTGGAAGTTTGGGACCCAAGCAGCAGCAACAGCAGCAGCCCCTGGAAACTTGTTATAATAGAAATGCAAAAGCACTGTACTCCACCCTTGACCTACTAAATTGAAAACTCTGGGGTGTGGCCAGCCATCTGTGTTTTAACGTCCCCAGGTGTTTCTGGCGCACACATAAGTCTGAGAACCTGCTTTGTTGTGTGACAACTGTTCCAGTTTTCCTGGGACTCTCTCAGTTTTAACACTGAACGTCTCGAGTCCTAAAAACCTTTCAGTCCCAAGCAAACTGGAATGATGGGGCATCCCTACTTGCATTTCATTATATGGCACTGTGAAACAGCACCACTCCAAAATATAGTGACTTATTATTTTGCTCAAGAATTTGGGCAGGGCCAGCTCGTCTCTGGTGCATTCTGTGTTACTAGGGCAGCTCAAAGCCTGGGGTGTGGAGTCACTGGAAGTTTCTCTCACCCCCATATCTGGCTCCTGTCCCAAAATGTTCAACCAGCTCAAGACTGGAATAGCTGAGACCTCAGGCATCTCTAGCTATTCGGGGTACCAGCAGCAAGGTGGGAGTGAACGCCAGGTGACACTCCCTCATCACAGAACGTCACTTCCAGAGCAGTCACAGGCTCCCCAGATCCCAGGGAGGGAAGCAGACACCATGATCCGTGGAGGGTGTTGACCCCACACTGTGTCAAGTATGTGTGGTAGGAAATGCTTGCCCACAGGATGGGGCAGCCATCTTCAGGGCAATCCACACAGCCACACCTCTCTTGCCTCAGCACGGAAAATCGAGAGAAGGGAACCTCAGTTGACCAGAGTCCATTCTTCCTCCTCCTTCCCTCTTCCCACAAAATTAACTGAGCACCTATTAGCAACTGGAGCCAGGGGCTAATGGACCTCTGCAAAGCCGTTCATTTTTAAACAGTCAGATCTGAGCTCCAGTCCTGGGAGCCTGGGAGAGCTGCTGATGCTGGGACAGGAACAGGCCCCGGCACTGCTGTGGGTGGCAGAGCAGTAGGGCCAGCTCTGAACTTAGGGTTGGGGTGAGAGAGTGGCAGGAAGGGGGAGGGGAATTCTACTGCTGCTGCTCTGAAGCTTTCCTGGGCAAATGGTGACAAGGAACACAACCCTCCCTACCTGGGTGAAGGCTTTGGGGGTTTCCAAGCACCTTCCCCTATACCACCCTGTTTGATTCCAAATCGACCTCTAGAGCAGTGCCCACAACACACAATGCAGTTTTGCCCAGTGTCTATCTCCTCTGCTTGACAGCAAGCTCCTTTGGGGGCAGTGACCATCCTGGTGTCATCGTCAGACCTTCAGTGCCCAGCATGGACAACCCATCCCGATCCTGCATTTTCTGCAGGAGCTGGCTCCTCTGCAGGCACCGGCAATGCAGCGCGCCTGTAGTTTTCCTCTCGGCCGTCCAGGCCAGTCCTGCAGCCTGAATTTCAGTCCCCCACCTTGGCCTGAGCCCTTGGCCAGGGCACACCCTGTATAACCATTCACGTCTGCCCAGCTCCGTACCCGCCCACAACCTTCCAGTGTTTCTGCCGGCAGGGGGCGGTGTGGGAGAGAATCTTCACCCATTTCTCCCAACCAGGGAGTCAGACCCTGGAGCCAGTGCACCCAGAGCCTCATCTTCCTGGCTTCTGCGCCATCTGGTGGACGCATCTGGCTCTGCGGGAACCGCATCCCTTTCAGTGGCCCCAAAACAAAACCAGCCATTTACCTGGCCACACCTGGCCATACCTGGACTTTTGAGTCCCAAATCCACAGTCCAGCTGCACTCGCACCCAGCTCAGCTTGCACTGCCAGCTGCTTGCTCAATGCTGAGCCAATACACCTTCGCCTCGCATCAACAGGGATGCAAATGGAGCCTCTTCCCCTCAAATCCCAGCCCCATACTCAAATTTGTGAACAAAAGTGGTCATTTATCATAACAGAGCAGAATGAAACAACCAAAACATTCACCAAGATGGTGAGCAGGCACTGTATGGGATATTATGCAATTGATAAAAGGAGTGTGCTGGATTGAAAATATCTCCAACAAGCATATGAAAGAACAATACAGACAGCATGATCCTATTTATTAAAAGACCTAGTGTTTACCTATACATTGGAAATGTATAGGGAGGACTGGACACACGCCAAACTAATAGTGGTGACCTCTGGGGAGGGAAGGGGGTTGGGGAAGAGTGAAGGAGGCCTTTCCTTTTACACACGCTGTGTGTGTGTGCCTTTTTAAGTCTCTAAGACAAAAGACAGACAAACAACCACTGGTGCCAGTAGCTGAGTCCCTGCTGCCCTCCTAGCCAACTCCCACATCCACCCCCCAGCCGCCTCCCTGGGCCACGAGGCTCCCCCGTGGTGACTCGTGTCCTCTCCCTCAATGTCCTTCTTGTCCTTCTCGCCTTTCTGCAGCCTTTCCCCCTCACATCTGGCAGCTGCGAAGGCTCCAGCTGTCACTGCAGCCCCTCCCCACATCATATTCCCAGCCAGGTGGGCCTTTTAAAAGCTCTGATCACTGCTCGTCTGTTTAAGACCCTTCATGGCCCTTGGCGTGAACGTTTGGTGAGCTGCCCAGAGTCCACTCGATCTTCCTACTGGGGGCAGTCTCTGTTGTGTGAGCTGTCATGGGAGCCTGGGCCCCTCCTCCCACCCCAGAGGCTGAAGGTTTGCAGAGCCCCAACGCAGGCCGATGCAGGACCTTAGCTCTCCTTCACCCCCGCGGTGCCAGCATCCTGCACCCCTGCCATCAAGCTGAGGCCTGCAGGGGCTGCATTCAGCGATGCTGCAACCCAGTAGTGGGGGTGACCAGTCACCTCCTCAGACTGGTCCTGGCTGGGGCTATGGCCACCAGACTCCCTTCGTCCTTCTCTGATTCCCAGACTTCTGGTCAGGTCCTTGGGCTCCTCAGGACATTCCCAATAACTCCTTTTCTGCTTAGTCACCAGGATTGGTTTCGATTTATAGCCACCTCCTATCAGGCCCAGGCCAGGCTTGTGGAGCTCACGCCCTTCCAAGTGTTACAGGTGAGAAGGACACCTGGTCGGTGGGATAACATGTGGCCCATGCATCAAAATGGTGCTGCTGGCATAGCAAGCGGCTCTTATCAGGACCCAGATGTTAAGAGACAGGGGCTGTGACTTGCTAAAGGCAACCGCCAGACACAATTTTGCTGGGTTTTCAAGGAAGCTGGGGGCCTAAGCTTGGTGAGCACCCACTTGGACCTTCCCTGGCCTGGCAGGGCCTCCCCCTGGGCAGGGGAACCACTTTCACCACCAGTGAGCACGTCTGGGCAGCTGGGAGAGGAGAGGGGCCCCGACATGCCCCAGCGCCAGGGCCTGGCAAACGTTTACTGGCGATGTACTGTTTGCACTTTCATGAGCAGCGAGCACCAGAGCTCATTTCACCCCGCCTCTACCCCACCCTCGGAGGGGCCGCTTCACAGGTGCCCTTCGTACCTGCAGGGGCCCTCTGGCAGCCTCCAGACCCTCCTCAGCCGCACCCCCACCTGGCCAGCCTCCCTTCCAGCCACACAACGCGGGGCTTCTGCTCCTCGGGGGCCTCCTCCCAGCTCCGTAACCCCCTGGGCTCCTGCCAGGCTCAAAAAATCCCCTCAGCTCTTTTCCGTCCTGTCTGCCCAGCCAGACCCTCGCGGCTCGGTCGCACCTCCGCCAGGCAACAGATACTAATATTTTCATCCTTGTCCTGCGCCAGGTCCGAGGACCGCAGGCCGAGGCCTCGCGAACGCTTCCTAATCCCGCCCGGCCCTCTGGGCTGTCGGGCAGCTCGTCTCCGCGGAGGCGACGCCCCGGCTGCCCCGTCTCTTCCGCCCCGGTCCGGAAAGCGGCGCCTCTGCCGGGGCTCTGTAAACAAGAGCGATTTTTATTAATAAAACCAGGGCGTGCTGGGGATTCGCCCGCCGGATTGCGACACACACTCCCACTGTGACCCGCGGCCCTCCCGGGCTCAGGCCTGCCGAGCAGCGCGGGGCCCCGCGGACCTGAGCGCCGCCCGGCTGTGCGGGGACCCGCAGCGCGTCACTCAGCGCCCGGGCCCTGTCGCCGCCCCCCGTCCTCGGCCGTGACGGGCGAGGCGGAGGGAAACGGCGGGCCAGGCCCGGCTCCCCCGCGGCTCTGCGACCGCGGAACAAAGGGGCGCGGGGCGGGGGCTCGCGGGCGGGCAAAGCCTCGTGCCCGGGGCTGGGGTCTCCTCCCGCCCCCGCCGGGGGGTCGGCGGCTGCACCCTTCCGCGGGCCCGGAGCGGAGCCGCGCGAGGCGACGACAACAGCCACCATTTCCTCTTCGCGCGCCTCCCCGCCGGCTCCTTCCTCCTCAAGGCTCCGGCCGCGAGGGCGCTTCTCGCGGGTCTCACAGACCACGTGTCATTATGGGTTTCGCAGACGTCGGGTGTCGGCACGAATGTGCTTCCTTTTTGTGGGCGAGGAAACGCGGCCGCGAGGCCCGGTCGCCCCCACGGAGGGTCCCCGGGCCGCGGTCGCCCCCCGCCCGGCTGCAGGCCCCGGGGCTCCGCGCTCGCCGCTGCCGCGCGGCGGCCACCAGAGGGCGACCGGCGCCGTCACCTGGTCCTCCCGCGCCCGGGCGCCGCTACCCGGCCAAGCGCGGGACCGGCAGGCGCGGGGAGGTCACCGCGGCCTCGCGGCCCCTGCGCTGGGCGGCCAGGCGCTGCTGGCGGCGAAGCGGGACGGTCGCGGGCTCCCTCGCCTGGACCGAGCCAACAGAGGCCACCAGCGGAGAACCCGGTTGGGTCGCTGTGTGGTCTCGGGGCAGGTGCTGGCGCTCTCTGTGCCTCGGTTTCCCGCCTGTGAACCGCGAGCACCGCCGGTCTGTGTCAAGGGGCGCGATTCCGAAGCTCCCCCAGGCTGGCCGTGGGGAGAAGGCGGCCCCGCCAGCCCCGGAGGCCCCGTGTGAACTTTCCTATCGCGGGCGTGGACCACGTCATACAACCGCCTTGTGGTATTTTAAAAGAAGGTGGGAACCAGGGTCCCTAACTTGCAGGTGCGCCTACTCCCCACGCTGTGATTTTGTCACTGCTCGACACAAGCCTGGGAAATCCTGAGCAAATCCTCCTTTACACATACTCGGGGAGAGATCTGTCCCCACAAGCAGAAGCTGATAATCCGCTTTACAAAGGGATTTGTCCACTTACAAAATAATTTGCAGCAGGATTTTTCTCAATGTGTAAGTTGTAGGCGAGCCACCCTTGTAAATAGAATAGTTGTAACCAGCCAGGGACCTGGAAATGAATCCTGTTGTAAAATAAATACTGCCCTGGGGAAAATGGCCACGGGGCCAAGGACAGGCATGTGATTCAGGCTGGAGCCTGCTCAGGGCTCACCTGATAGGTGCCTAGAACACTCTGTAAAGACCCCCTGAATTGGGGGCGCCTTTTCTCCCATTCCCTCTACATCCACCCCAGCAGGGAGTCAGGATTCCGCCCCACCTCACCTGGGGATCCTGAAGCTGGAACCCTTCCCATCTGTTTCCCTTCCTGTCCCCATATCCTAGGGTGGATTACTTGGCTGCTCTTCATGGCCTGGTGGAAGAGACCTGGAGACTCTCCAGGGAGCACTCGCTGGCCAACCTAGGTGGGCTGGGCAGGCCCTCCCAGGCTGTAGCTCTGCCTGGAGTGGGTGCTCCTTGTAGGGTCTGGCTTTGCTCCTGTCTGGCTTGGGGACACCCACCATTACTGAACTCAGCTGGGCACCTCTCCAAGTGCAATGGGTGGAGGAAATGGCATCCATTCCCCAAGGGAAGTTTGAGGGGCAGCGTCTTGGCCCCCGAGCCCCGCCCACCCTGGCCACTAGAGCCTTGCCCTTCCCTGGGCCCTCTGTTACCGAGCAGGCACCTGTTCATAGATACCACCGCTCACTCTTAAATCTCTTGAACTTTGTGAATTTTTCATTAAATCCAAAAAGCCAGTGGAACAAGCATGGGCTCACCCTCTGCCTTGGCTGAGGAAGAGGCAGAAGCCAGTGCTGGGTTTGATGGGCCCTCGTTGCGCCCATTTAGGTTAGAAAGCTGGCCCTCCACCGCAGCTCCTGGGGTGATGCCCACGCCCGCCCTAGCGCCGGGTGAGGGTGGAACTCTGAAGCCTATGGGGGGCGCCGGACCTGGGGCCTCAGGTGTGAACCACTGGCTGCCTTAGCCACAGCGCCCCTGCCTCCCCCCACCCATCCCTGCAACTTGGGAGGCTCCGATTCAGCAGAGGTGGGCTCCATCTTTGCAGCATAGGAGGAACACACCTCGTGCCGCGGATCCCACTCATCGTTTTCTATTTATTCTTCTTCGTTTGCCCCACTCACAGTTCCTGGTGCTAATTAGGGGTGAACGTGGAAATATAAAGACTTTTTTTTTTTTGAGACAGAGTCTCGCTCTGTCACCCAGGCTAGAGTGCCGTGGCGACATCATAGCTCACTGCAACCTTGAACTCCTGGGCTCAACCTCCCCAGTAGCTGGGACTACAGGTGCGCGCCACTGTGCCCAGCTAATTTTTCTATTTTTTGTAGAGATGGGGTCTTGCTCTTGCTCAGACTGGTTGCAAAGTCTCGGCCTCAAGCGATCCTTCTGCCTGGGCCTCCCAGAGTGTTAGGATTACAGGCATGAGCCACCGCACCTGGCCAAAAGACTTATTTTTATAGGATTCATGGAGAGTGCTTCCTACTTCCTAAGATGCGGCTGAAGAACTCTGACTTTGCCATTGACCAGCTGTGTCACCTGCAGCAAGTCACTCAACCTCTCTGAGACTGACTCAGTTTCTTCATCTATAAAGGGGGACCAAGAGTGCCTTGCCCAGAGACCTCCAATGTGAGTCTTGGCCATAAGGCTGTGAATGGCCCCAGGGGAGCTTTCTCTGACCACAGCAGAAAGATAGGCTGGAGCTCTGGAGACTGTGGACCCTCCTCCCTAAAGCCTCCTCCCCTCCCTGCAGTCAGCAGTCAGCTGGGGGAATGCTTCATGCAGACCCTTCATCTTCTCCCTTAGAAATACCCCCTCCCGCCCAGGAAAATGCCCTCTCACCCCGGGAAGGTCTAACCTCCTCCCCATCCCCACTCACCGCCTACCCATGAAAGTAGCCCACTCAGCAGCCAGGGGCCCTTGCCACAGGAATTTGTCCCTTAAGAAAAAGTGACTCTCCTCCTTCACCTCCCTCCTTCTCCTCCCTCCCTCTTCCCTCTCACCTCCTCCACTCTGTGGGCAGCAGCCCAAGGTCAGAGGGGAGACAGACACCACAGAGCACCCCAAGGCCATCCTAATTACCTCGTGAACCTAGATAGAGGCCACCCCTGGCGAGGAGCCTCTTGTGGAGACGGCACCATGAGAAGACGTTTGGTTCACCTCCCCCACATCCCCCATCATCATCCTTCATCGCCTTTGTTAGGTCAGGGGCTTCTTCAGTGAAACTTCTAGCTGGCAGTTGTCACTGCCCCTCAGGTGACATGGCTCTGCTAGAACAGATCATCTAATGAGGGAAAATCCTAACTTCCCTTCCTGACCTTGTTCCTCCGAATACCGACAGTCCCCATGTCATCCGCAGTACAACTGCTATTTGCCCCTCACCCAAAGAAAGGACCCCACTGTGCCTCCCAAGGGGCAGAGTCCAGGCCGCAGGAGCGAGGTCCTGAGAGACACAGCACAGAGGCTTGGCAACACCTGAGGTCCCTGCTCAGCCTGGGGGAGGATGAGCAGAGCATGGGACCCCCGGAGGGTGGGGCTCAACCCTCTAAGCCAGGCCCAAGACAGGGAGCGGCAGTTAGTTATTGGCACAGAGAGACAGCCTGAGGCCACCAACACCTGTTCCCACGGGGTCAGCTGTTTGCTCCTAGCCTCTCCCAGGCCCCTGCTCTGGCCTTGGCTGTCATTGTCATCTGCACCCACCACGCCAGAGCCCTGAAGGGCAGTCTCACCTCCAGGACTGGGGCTGGAGGTGCTGACAGGTGGCCCCATTGTCCTGCAGCAGGGAACGTTGGCCACACACCTGGGAGCTGAAACCTTCCAGCTGGAACAGTACAGTGTCTGCCTCCACACAGGGGAGCCAGGCTCCAGGGGCCAGGGAAGGGAGGGCCCTCAATACACTTTTGCCCCTTTGCAGTTTTGAACTATGTGAATGTGTCATCCACCCAGCAAGTAAATAAGTAAAATATTTATAAAAAGTGAGGCATATAAAGGAAAAACATCCCATACAACAGAGTAACATACAAATCTTTAAGAAAATCCACCAAGGTAAGCCCAAAGTGTAATGACCCAGGTGGGATTCTGGGGTGAGTCCGCAGGCTCCACTGGGAGTAAAACTGGGGTACACAGGGGGAAGCTGGGGTGCTCCTCATCCTTTATGTTTGTTTGTAGAGAAAGGGTCTTGCTGTGTTATCCAGGCTGGTCTTGAACTCCTGGCCTCAGTCACCCTCCCGCCTCAGCCTCTAGGCGCATGCCACCTGGCCTGGCTTCCTCGTTATTTTTTTTTTTTTTTTTGTGACAGAGTCTCACTCTGTTGCCCGGGCTAGAGTGCCGTGGCATCAGCCTAGCTCACAGCAACCTCCAACTCCTGGGCTCGAGCGATCCTCCTGCCTCAGCCTCCCGAGTAGCTGGGACTACAGGCATGCGCCACCATGCCCGGCTCATTTTTTTTTCTATATATTTTTAGTTGGCCAATTAATTGCTTTCTATTTATAGTAGAGACAGGGTCTTGCTCTTGTTCAGGCTGGTTTCGAACTCCTGAGCTCAAGCGATCCGCCCACCTCGGCCTCCCAGAGAGCTAGGATTACAGGCGTGAGCCACCACGCCCGGCCTGTGGCTTCCTCATTCTTTAGAGCCCAGTCTCTGCCCCCAACATTCCCACTCCTGGCTCCCAATTAACCTTCTGCCCATCTGGTTAGGGCACTTGGGGCATCATCTCAGAGTTAGTCATGTCCTGGGTTGCCTTCCCCACCCTTAGCGAGTCTCTTGTACTTGAGAACCATGTCTCTGTTGTTTCTTTCCCCAGGGCCCATGCTGGTGGACTCCTAAGTCCATCCATGAAGGGGCGACGTGAGGAAGCCATGCAGAACTGGCGGGGGCATAAGTCATCTGTCTAAAAGCGCGTGGAGACCCCTGTTTTCCCTTCAGTACCTTGGCAGTGGAGCGCAGGTTCCTGGGCTATGCCAGGCCCTACCACACAGGCATCCCTCTTGGCCATGGCAGTAAGGGCCTGGACATTGTTATCCGTGACTTGCACTCGGGAAGGCGGGATGGGTGGGTAGGCTTCCTCACATCCTCAGCGGTCTGGAAGGCTGCGTGCACGCGGGGAGTCTGTGGCGCACTCAGGAGAGCGCAGAGAGAGCCCAGCCACCCACACGTCCTCGGCTGGATGTCATGTCTTGCGCACCTGCAGAGGAGACAGGAAAGGGCCTGGCAGAAAGCAACAGCTGGTCAGACTCAAACCGCCTGGCCTTGGCACGAGTTCCCCTCAGTCTACACACAGACCTGTCAGCAAAGAGCAGGAGCTTCACTGGCTCAGCCCCTCGGGCACAACCTCTGAGCAACCACTGGCTCGCAGGGCCAGCGCCTAGAAAGGCAGGCTCAGCAATAAAACAAGCAGGAAAAATCTGAGGAGGTCAAGGCCCAGAAAACAAAGGTAGCTGTTATTATTATTATATTTTTATTACAACATTCTGACTATAAAGATAAAATTTTTCTTTAAACAAGGGAAACTGAGCAGAGATGGCAACAGCTGCACCTGCCGAGAGGAGACAGACTCACGGAATGAGCCCAAGCGAGCCAGGAAACACACACAGACACAGCAACAGCGATGTTGGGGAGGGACGGGAATGCAGTGGCGACAATATAGTATCTAAAATGTCCATTTTTGGACAACAACAAATTATAAGACATTCAAAGAAAAGGAAAGTGTGACCCATACTCTGGGAAAAAAAGGAATCAACAGAAGCTCACTGAGGGGCCCCAGATGTTGGACTTTGTCTCTCTCTTTCCATCTTTTTCTCCCTGTTCCAGTTCCCAGGGAAGAGGCTCTGGTTGGGCCAGGTGACCACCTCTCAGTACTATCAACTGCGGGGGAGGCGGGTGGGGAAAGCAGAACTGTAATAACAGAAGGTGGAAGCTACCGTTTTGACCCTTTGTGGATGAGGATCATTACCCAGAGAAAAGAGGGCTCACTGGTTCCAGTCTAGTTAGACACCCCCAAGGCGTCTGTCACCCTTGCTTCCTTTCTGAAAGGTAAGCAGTGATGCCCCAGGAGCCCAAAAGCACTCAGATTTGTGCGCCATCAGGAGGAGGGCATCCCTTATCTGCTGGCTGGTGCTTTGCAAACACCCCTTCTCCCCAGGGAGGGGCTGTGTAGAGTTGGAAAGGGGACCAAGGGGAAGAGGGCTCACCACCCCTAAGCTCCTTTTTCCTTATCCTGTCTCAGAAGTGGGGCCATCATCCCATTTCACGTAAATTGCATTCAGAGAAATGGTTGTTGGATCTATTGCCCCTGACTCCAGACAGATCACCTCCAAGACATGGATGGGAGCCCTGGCAACACTCAGGGCGGGCCCTGTGTGAAATGTAGCTCCAAAGAAGCAAGGGGAAGACAAAAGAACCAGAAACAAGGAAAATAAAAGGTATTAAAATAGGCTTAGCTACTTTGGGGTTTTCCTTTGTATTTATTTTTAGCAAGGATTGTGTGCCTAATTCTGCACTAAAATAGCTGATGCCACCAGCCATTGTTCCAGGCCTTGCACACTGCAGCCTGGCAGGCCTTCTGCAGCCCAGTGAAGGCAGCTGGCAAGGCCTGGCCCACCCAAGTCGAGCAGGGGGCATTTATTTCACAGAGCCCCCCTCACTGAACCCTCCTGGGCGTGAAGGCAAGCAGAATCCGGACGCTTCTGGTGTGGTTCAGACCTGGGAAAGCTCACAGGAGGCAGCCATGCTTGAGGACTTAAGCCTCCAAAATGCATCTCCTGCTGACTGCAGCCAGTGGAGGCTGAAATTCCTTCGCTGGATCACCAAGCCTGGCATCCCAGGGAGACAGATGCCACAGCCAGCTCTCCTCACACTCCACTGGGGACTTTCCTCTGAGCATTTTTCCTAGGTCAGGAAGACTTTCTAGTCAGCAAGTCCTACCTTAAAATGCCAGATCTGTCACATCGTCCCCGCTGGCCCACTGGCCAGTGTGGCTCAGGCCACCTGGGAGAAACAGTATGCCTGTGGAAGGGTAAGCGGGTAGAAGGGGACAGGAGCCAAGGAGAGGGGACCTTGAAGGCTGGAGTGAGAAGGCCTATGAGTCATACTTTCCCTTTGCCCAGAGGTGTCCAAGTCTTGGCCCTGGTGCTAATGAACTGGTGCCAGTGACCACCATGCAGAGCTGGACCGAGTCCCTGAGAAGAGTGGGGCTGAGAATCCGGAGCAGGAAGGTTGCCATTGTGTCTACAAATGGTTTTAGAATCCTGGGGAAGAGACAGTGTGATGTCCCTGTGTGCATGGTGACTTCGGTCAATACCTTGGGGACCGTTAGCATTTGAAGTTACTTTGCCAGGACTCCACACTCTAGAGGTGGCTTTGTCAATACTTCAAATGTCTTTTTCTAAACGTGTACCTGAGGGGTGTTAAAAATAGTTTCTTCAGCAAGATGATTGGTGTTCCAGATGCCATTGGCTAGAGAGACTGAGCAGGGCTTCTGCCCAGGCATGAAGAGGATTATGAAAATCTGCAAGCTCACAGCCCTCGGGTCTAGAGATCCATTTGTACCTGTGGGTCCCCTTAGGGGAGGATTCTGTTGGCTGATACCACAGGAAGAATACAGTTGAATACAGTTGCGTTTGCTTCCAAGTGACCCTTTCTTGCAAGATACATGTCAAAAATTGGGGCTCCCGCCTTTGGGCAGCAGCACTGTGACCTCGAGCAGGCTATTTATTTAACTTTCTAAACTCCGACTTCCCCTTCTGCAGATTGGAGACAACCGCAACCTGCAAGGTGACTGAGGAGCAGACTAGCTTTAAAATGGCTAATGTCATCCCGTCGTGTGGCTGGAGCAAGGTCAGAACCAGCGTCCCGACCTCTCCCGGGTCCGGGCCTCCACGTCCCCAGCTACCCGCGGACGCGTCGGCGGCCAGGACCCCCAGCGCCGCCCTTCCCGCCTCCCGCGCTGACACCCGGCGGCCCACGGCCCTCTCCGAGGGGCTCCCGCCTCCGTCCCCGCCGCGGGACTCGTCGCAGCCTCGGGGTCGCCTCTCCGCCTGGGCGCGTCGTTCCCGAGACAGCCGCCGGCCTCGCGCCTGCGCCCCCGAGGTCCCGGCAGGCCCTGCCCCCAAGTGGCGGTGGCCCGGGCGGGCTATGTCTGGGGGCCAGGGGCTGTCCCAGGACCGCGCCGCGCGAGGCCGGCCGAGGACAGCGGCCGCGGCGGCAGCTGCAGGTTCCTCCTCTCGTGCCAGCGCTCAGCTCCCGCCCGTGCCCGCCCGGCACCTAGCAGCGGCCAGGAACCGAAATGTTAATAGGTACAAACTTCCTGGAAGGATCTGCGTCTCCACGACAGACGGCCCCGACTTGTGCACTGACATAAATACATTCGGGGCGCCCGGGCGCGGGCGCGGGCCGGGAGGTCGCCTTTGTGCGCGGCCCCGCCGCCCGCCCTGGCCGCGGCCACGTGACGCCGCCCGCGCCTCCTCCCCGGACAAAGCCCGCCCGCCCTGCGCGCTCCCGGCCGCGACGACCGCCGCTGCGGCTGCCCGACGCATCCGCGCCCGCGTGCGGAGCTGCGGTTTGCTTTTCCGGCTTCTTCGGCACTCGCGGCGCCTGGGGTTCCCTGGGCCGCGGGCGGCGGTGCAAGGAGGCCGGCCCGCCTCGCCTCGCCCCGCCGCCCGGAGGGACCGCGGCCCGGAAGGCCCACGCCACCGCCGCCTTCCAGGGCGCCCGGTCCCCGCACCTCGCCCTGCTCGCGGAGAGCAGAGCCCAGGGCGGGGAGCTTTCGGGGCCCCACGCCCCATGGAGCGGCCTTGGCCCCAACTCCGCCTTCAGGCTTCTCCGAAGGGAGCATTTGCTCCAACTTTTCTCCCTGCCCAGGAGTCGTCCTTGCGTTCATTTAAAATGCACTGATCGCCAGTCGGCCCCGGGCACCGGAGCGACAGCGGCAGACACACGCACAGACCCTGCCCCGCTGGAGCTTGTATTGCGGGAGCAGACCGTGTGACGTGTTAGCGAGAAAGGCCGGCGGGCTAGAGAGAGGGAAGGAGGGTAAGGAAGGTGAGCGGGGCAGTTAAGTTTTGGATAGGGTGCCTGGGAAGAGGAAAGGCCAGAGGGAACTGAGCAAGCCAGCCACGCAGCTACGTGGCGGCCACCGTGTGGCCCAGGAACGGCCAGGCCAGTGCGGCCGGAGCACCATGAAGAGGAGGTGCCCAGTAGAGGCTGCGGCTGGAGAGGTCAGGGGAGGGTCCGGTCGTGGAGCAAGCCAGTGGGCCATTGTAAGGACTTGGGCTTCACGCCCAGGGAGCTGGGGAGCCATCGAAGGGTCCTGAGCAGAGGAGGGACACCTGTGACTTTGAAACGCAGCACTGTGGGGGCAGACAGACTGCAGGGGCAGGAACGGCGGCCGGAGACCGACCGGTCAGGACTGACGAGGCTCTTGCAGCAATCCCAGGAGAGATTCTCCTCGGTGCTGGCTGGGGTGGTGGCTGTGGAAGTGACGCGAGGGGTGGCATCTGGCAACACTTTGAAGGAAAGGCTGACAGGGTATGTTTCCCTGCCAGATATAAGGTAGGAGAGAGAAACAGAGGGATGAAAGAGAGGCTCAAGGTTTTGGCCTGAGCAACAGGAAGAGTTGCCATTAACCCAGGTGGAGCAAACTGGCCTGGCTAGTTTGGTAGGTGCTGGTGGGTCTCTGGGAAGCTCAGTTCTGAGCAGGTTAGGTTGGAGACAAGCAGGAGACACTGGTCAGGCAGGTCTCTAGTGCAGAGGAAGCGTGTAGGCTGTAGATAAATACTGGAGTTGTCACACAGACCTGCTGGGATTCAAAGCCACAATTTTCTTTTCTTTTT